>CM046431.1:45785457-46309376 GCA_025506505.1 Flaveria sonorensis | reverse complement strand
GTCTCTAATATCACCGACGCATTTTGGGCGTATTGGTTGTGGATAGAAGAAGCACTCCACAGTTAAGCGTGCTCAGATGGCAGCAATCCAAAGATGGGTGATCTCCCTGTGAAGTTTTCACCCGGGAAACCAAAAGCAAATCCGTGAGCTTTTCATAAGCGAAGTGGACAATATTGGTGGTATGAGGGGCCTGATGTTATAGGTAGGGTCTACTATGGTCTTTCTTTTTGGTAGATGATGTCGAGCTTATGCTTAGCTAATAACGTGTTGTTTTGTCGATGATGATAGGTTTTACCCTATTTGAGACATAGCTTGAGTTCATTTGACAAATGCCTATGTTGGGTATGTTGTTGTATCGATAATGTTTATTTTGTGCATGCTCTTTCCTTGATGCTATTGTTTGTCTCGATGATGGGTTTTATTATGGTCTTTCCTTTCTGTTAATGAAGTTGAGCTTAAGCTCATTTGAAACTATGTTATTTTCTTCCTGGTGTTGTTGCGAAAATTGTATTGTCGATGATGATGGGTCTTAGCACATCTGAGATTGAGCATGGGACTTGATGCTTATGTTGGGTATGTTGTGTTTACCAATGATGTTTAGTTTTTGCATGATCTTGCCATGATGTTGCTGTTGGTGACGATGGTGGGGGTTTGTATTGGTCTTTCGTTTAGGTTGAACCGTGTTGGATTCATGATGTTGTTGAGAAAATCAATTTGTCGATGATAATGATAGGTCTTCGCTCATCTAAGACTAAGATTGAGCTCATTTGACCTTATGCCAATGATGTATATGATGTTGTGTCAATGATGTTTAGTTTGCGCATGTTCTTGCCTTGATGCCACTATTAAGAAAATCATTGTGTCAATGATGATGAAAATTAGCTCATCTGAGACTTTGTTAGAAACCTGTTTACTATGATCGTGTTATCGCCTTACTGCTACGGTCGGGAACATAATTTTGTCGATGATGAAGAACCATAGATCATATGAGACTTTTTCCAACAACTACAACAAAAGCTTACTTTGTTTTTTGATGTTTAAACTGTTTACATTTTGCAGCATTTGATTGTACGAGGGCTATGATGATGCATCGAGAATGATTTCGGTTGCTCTGTGTAACATGTCACCTATTCTAAAAATCCAAAACCCAAACCCGAACCCATTTTGAATTTTCATACGATTGAAGAATTCATTATTAAATTATTTTATTTATTTTGAGGAATCAAATGCAACAATTGTAGCTTAACCAATATTGTGAATTGTATTATTCAATTTTCATTTATTAAATCATTTAAGTCAATTTATAATAATTTATGATTTATAAAATATTTTTTTATAAATTTATAAAGTTTAATATTATTTATGAGATTTTATCTATTCAATTAAAATAAATAATTCAATTAAAAATATTTACAAGATTTATAAAATTATAAAGCTTTATTGTTAATTATGAGTTCTAATTATTAATTAAAATGAATTATTAAATTACAAGTTTTTTTTATAAAGTTTATATAGATTTTATAAAAATTAATAGTTAATTACATAAATGGTCCCTGTGGTTTATTTAAAATAACAGGTTTGGGTGCTAAGCAAAAAAAGTAACATGTTTGGGTTTGCACTTTTAATATTGTAACAAGTTTGAGTATTAACACTAACAGACGTTAGATTTTATGTTAAGTTTAAGGGCATTTTAGTTTTTTCATATCATATGACTACTTATGTAAATTAAAGGGACTATTCATGTAATTTAGTTAAAATAAATATTTATATACACTTATACACATACACACACATATATGTCTTCACGATGTACCACCACCGTTGGTCAACACCGCCGACCACCACCGACGTCCATTACCGCTATCCACCGCAGTCACCACCGCATCACATCGTCTTCACTGTGATACCCTCACATCACCGCCATCCATCTTTGATCCCCACCCCAGTCACTACCGCCTCATCCCCACCCCGAATCAAAGCTCCAAATGCTCTAAATCGAAGGTCTAACTTGACAACCCCCAACATTATTTACACACCAATTTTAGGGGTTTTCTGGTGACGATTTTAGGGTTTTTTATGTTTACCCATTTGTATTTTTATGATTAACTTTGATTTGATGGTGGTGGTGATGGTCTGAAATCGGAGCGGGTTAAATGGTGGTGGGCCACGGTGGTGGTGGATTCAATAATGGTGGTGGTCTGAAATGGAGTCGATTGAATGGTGGTGGGTAGTGGCAGTGGTGGTGGATTAATTTGGGGTATTGGTCTGATATTCCTATTTAACCTTCCCCCCACATTCACTAGCCATTGAACCATCTCTACCCCTTCTTCCTGACGATGACAAATAGTTAATGAAGATGAATACGATATTGCCCTAGCAATCGGAGATGGTGGTTAATATTTGCCCCTTTGATGATTTTAGGGTTTTCGGTGATGATTTTAGGGCGGTGTTGTGGTTTGAATGGTGTTGGTGGTATGAAATGAGAATGGACAGCGGTGGCAGTGTGCTGCGGTGGTGGATTAAATAATGGTGGTGGGCTGTAGTGGTGGATAGAATGATGGTGGTGAGCGGTGTAACACCCGATCAAAATCAGGTCAACACCCATACGAATCTAACCTAGTAATAATAATTTTATTCTTTTATATTGGGTTCACCGTTTAAAACTTTAAGTTGACGACTTGTTAACGAAACTGAAATTGATTATTTGTTTAAGAAGAAGAATAATAATAATAATAATAATAATAATAATATAAAATAATAATAATAATAATAATAATAATAATAATATAATAATAATAATAATATATATAATAATAATAATAATAATAATAATAATAATAATTGTAAGTATATAGGATGCCAACTAGCCTACTTAAACACACACACCCCACACAAATCCTTTCAACTTCTTTATCATCTCCTCCCCTCCCACCTCCCCCCCCCCACCATCGGCCACATCACCACCGTAGCCACCACCTGCCGCCACCCCCATCAACCGCGGACCGCCACTTGCCATCGCACCATCACCGCAATCGCCAACCGCCACCGCAGCCCCCCCCCATCGTCGCCGCACCCTAGCCGCGACCACCAACCCCGTCACCCCACCACCTTCGTCGCCTCACCCCCCACCCACATCGGTCTTCGTGATCACTACCACTGCCCCACCTTAGAAATTACACCACCACCACCATAAGAAACCTTCATCTTCTTCCATTCGAGTAAAAAACGAGAGGATTTCCAAGAGAAGCTTCGTTTGGAGCTTAAAGGTGTAATCGGGAGTTGGAAATCTTCGTGCCAACGTTAAGAGATTGTTGGATTAGGCTCAAGTATACTCGTTTTGGACTAGATCGTTCATATTCCTTTATGCATGGTTGATCAAGATGAAATCTTGAAGAACCCTAGTTCACCCGCTTGATGTTTTATAAAAATTGATAAACTTGGGTTTTAAAAGTGGTTTTACCTCTTAGAAATGGATTTGGAATGATGAAATCTTGATGTTTGTATGACTTGGTGATGTATATATATATATATATATATATATATATATATAGATAATATATAATATATAATATTATATATATATATATATATATATAATAATATATATATATATATATATGTGTGTGTGTGTGCGCGCCGCGCGCGTCGCGTATGTATGTAAGTGTAAGATGAAGGATTGATTGACTATAATCTTGTAGGATGAATATTAAGTTGGAATGTTGGATGGATGATATAGTTGATTTCAAACCATGAAAGATAAATAGGATTTAAGGGTGTAAAATGTTGGTACAAAACATTAGAAAGACCACACTTAAACTTGTAGATTAGGTTGGCAAAATAGATGGTACACTAGAAACCGTGTTAAAATCATGCTTAAGACAAATGGGTGTTTTGGCTAGTGAAAATGGTTAAAACTATGTTAAAAACTCCAAGATTACTATAAATTAAAATTATATAAAATTAATGGAAAATGGAATTTTTTTTTTTGTGTAGAAATTTGGTTGGTAAAAACTTGTCTTGTAAAGAAATTTTGAAAATACGCGCAACGGTGAAAACTATATGTTAAAACGTGACCCTTTACAAGGAAAATCGAGTTTTTATAAATGAAATCTGAATCTGAAAAATAATGTATTTTTAAAGTATTGTACAAAATGACAACTATAGTTGTCGGGATCAAAAGCTAGTTACTATATTTCGTAAATTAGCCGTAAAAAGTACCAAATTTTGCTAAAAATGAACGTCTCACTAGCAAAACTATTCTGACAGCTTTGAAAACTTATTTTTATCAAGGAAAGATAAGAGACTTGGTGTAGAAAACAAAGCTAATTATTTGGTACAAAAATTTGGGTGAAAGTTTCGCATAAAGCGTTAAAAACTAACAATTTTTCAAGTTTTAACTTTATAACTTATAACCTGAATTATTAGGACGAAAAATATAGTTGTTCTTATAAGAAATAAACAATGAGCTAGGAATAAAAATTAGTGATATCAATAGATGCCTAGTTAGTTAGTTAAGCTTTACGTATTGAATAATGACTTTAGGTGGAAGATAGGTATATTGTATCTCGCCATGTAATAATGAAAGTCTCATTCTTAGAAATGTATTTAAATAAATAATAAACTTTTACAAGTCGACAACTAGTCTTTCAAAGCTTTGATTTAATATTCTAGAAACATTTTCACTTTTAAAACTAAGTAAGGTGGGTGAACAGCATTCTCATAAACAAGCTTTTCATTTATTAATTAAAATCTTCGCATTTAGGATCTTGACTGGTTGATGCAAGAGGTCTTGATTTATTATTTGATCTTGTACGAAGGTGAGTTCTTCGGCGCCATTTTAAATGTTGTTTTATTTAAACTATTTTGGGGGAAAAGCGTGATTTTATATTATGATGGGTAAAACGGGATAGATATATGCTATGAAGGTATAAGTTGGGTCAATGGTATAGGTGTATACCATTGAGCCCCTAAATCCCCCCATAATCATTAACCTCAGAAAGGCCACAGACTATATTGAGGAGGAGAGATTGCTTGATTACAGTGCTCTGAGCCAGATTTACTTCCGAGTGTCAGATCTGGAGGCTAGTCTTTTGGAGACTAGAAACAGACTGGCCATAGCAGAGCAGAGAGCTGATGCTGCCGAGGTAGCGATGGTGATAGCCCAGCAGCAGGCGATTCAGATGGGAGAGCGAGTTGAGACTACCATGGCAGTTGCCATATTCTATATGATGATGATCTCATACATGATGCATATTGGAAGTGGAGCACCGTTTCTGGGATAGATGATGGGAACAAGCCGGGGTGCTTGAGTATTTTGGTTAGGGAAGAAAACTTGTTCAATATGATACATTATGTAGGTTATTAAACTAAATATCTTTTGGTGGTTGATCTATTCTATGAATTATGGGTACTTGATGTATGGACATACAATGTGTTACTTTTGTTTCTATTATAATGTTATATAATTATGGTTATTAAGTCATGAGAATGTTGAGGAGTGTGTGACTAGGTTAATCGGACTATTTGACTATATTATATTATGAACGTCTTACGCTATCTAAACCCCCCTCTTTCCTATCTTCATGACAGAATTAAAACATGCCACCTAGAACGCGAAATACGTCATCAACTGGAAACGCCAACCTACCAACTACCGCAGAAGAACTAGCACAGTTAATAGCTCAACATGTCAAATCAGCCTTGCAACAGCATGATGCTATCGTAGCTGCCAAACAAGGAAGAGGACATGGAATCACTAGTAATGGACTTGGAAATGGAATGGGAAACGATTCAAATATAGGTTCTGGTGTTGGTGCAAACAATGGTTTTGGAACGAATGGAAAACCAGGGAGTTCGTCAGGCGGATAACTCCAAGGATGTTCATATAAGACATTCCAAGGATGCAATCCAAAAGCTTTTACTGATGCTGAAGGACCGTTAGATATTGTTCGGTGGATTGAGAAAATGGAGACTGTTATAGCCATAAGCAGTTGTTCCGATAATAAAAAAGTCAAGTATGTGACATGTTCCTTTCAAGATGCAGCGTTGTCATGGTGGAACTCTCAACGCCAAATGTTAGGAGATGCAAATGCTTATGAACTCATGTGGGAACAGTTGAAAGAAATGTTGCTTCGCAAGTATTGCCCTCGAAATGAGTTACAGAAAATTGAGACAAAATTCTGGAACCTTATGATGGATGGTGCTGAAATCCGAGCCTACACTTCTAGGTTCAATGATCTCGCTAGATTGGTGCCTCGAATGGTTACCCTGGAATATGTTCAGATTGAGAGGTACATTTGGGGATTAGCACCTCAGATAAGAAGCAATGTTACAGCCTCAAATCCTACCACTATTCAGAGTGCCATAGCTATTGCATATACTCTGACTGATGATGCAGTACGTAGTGGTACATTAATCAAGAAGGATGAATACGGAAAAGGGGTAATGGAGATCGAGCAGCAGACAATTAAGTTGGGGAAGAAACCATTTGATAGAAAAAGAAAGTGGTTTGGAGGTTCAAGGAAGCGAATGAACAACAAGAAAGGTTTCAGTCAAGGGTCTGAAAAGGCTTATGTTGCAACTTCAAACGATGTCAGGGGAAACAAGAAATCTCAAGGGAAATGCAATAAGTGCGGGTATTTCCACAATGGTGAATATCGAGTTTGCTCTCGTTGCCACAAGTTTGGTCACTTAAGTCAAAATTTCAGATCTAAGCCCGATGAGAAAACAACAAGGAATGATCGTGCTTGCTTTGAATATGGTGTCGTAGGACATTTCAAGAAGGATTGTCCAAAGTTGAATGGATCTAAGGCCAGAGGAAGAGCTTTTGAAATGAATGCAAGAGATGCACATCAGGAACCATCGGTGGTTAACTGTACATTCCTTATTAATAATCAATATGCTTCCGTTTTATTTGACACCGGTGTCGATTTAAGTTTCGTGTCGAAAGAATTTGAGCCTTTATTGGGTGCAAAACCTTGTAGGCTAAGTAAGAAATACATTATTGAATTAGCTAACGGGAAGAAAATAGAATCTAACAAAGTAATTAAAAATTACACCATACGACTTAATAATCGTCTCTTTAGTATCGGTTTGTTATCTGTCGAACTTGGAAGTTTCGATGTAGTCATTGGAATGGATTGGCTCTCTCGGAACCATGCCGAAGTTGTATGCTATGAGAAGATTATTCGCATACGAACACTCAACGGTGAAGTTTTAATTGTTCAAGGAGACAAAGGAAAGTCTTCCTTAAAAATTGTTAATGTCATGAAAGCTTATGAATACTTAAGTGAAGGATATCCAGCCTTCCTAGTAAAAGCTATTGATGTCAAAAATGAGGAGCGAAAGGTTGAAGATATTCTGATAGTGCGAGAGTACCAGGAAGTATTCCCTGAAGATTTACTAGGGTTACCCCCATAAAGACAGATTAAATTTCAAATTGATTTGGTGCCTGGAGCCGCACCTATGGCTCGATCGCCTTATCGACTAGCACCCACTGAAATGCAAGAGTTGACAAAACAACTACAAGAGTTATTAGACAAGGGGTTTATCCGACCAAGTTTTTCCCCTTGGGGTGCGCAAGTCCTATTTGTTAAGAAGAAAGATGGATCATTTAGAATCTGTATCAATTATTGAGAATTAAACAAGCTTACTATTAAGAATCGATACCCATTGCCAAGAATTGATGATCTGTTTGATCAACTGCAAGGATCCAGTTACTATTCAAAAATCGATGTGCGATTTGGTTACCATCAGTTGTTAATAGCAGAAGAAGATGTTTCGAAGACAGCTTTTAGAACGTGTTATGGTCATTATGAATTTCTAGTGATGCCATTTGGTTTAGCTAATGCGCCAGCCATGTTCATGGATCTCATGAATATGGTCTGCAAACCCTACTTTGACAAGTTTGTGATAGTATTTATTGATGATATCTTAATATATTCATAGTTCGAGGAGGATCATGAGCTCCATCTTAGACTCATTTTAAACGTATTAAAAAGACAAAAATTGTATGATAAATTTTCTAAGTGCTAGTTTTGGCTTCGGGAAGTTCGTTTCCTCGGGCATGTCATTAATGAAAAGGGTATTCATGTGGATCCGGCAAAAATTGAAGCAATCAAGAATTGGGAAGCACCCAAGTCACCAACAGAAGTGCGACAATTCTTGGGATTAGCCGGTTACTATCGTAGATTTATTGAAAATTTTTCAAAGATAGCCCAGCCCTTGACCTTATTAACTCGTAAAGATAGAAAATACGAATAGGGCATTGATCAAGAAGATGCTTTTCAACTGTTAAAGCAAAAATTATGTAGTGCACCCATTCTGTCATTGCCCGACGGAACTGACGGATTTGTAGTGTATTGTGATGCCTCCCGATCAGGTATTGGGTGTGTGTTGATGCAGAAAGATAAAGTGATTGCCTACGCGTCCAGACAATTAAAAGTGCATGAAAAGAATTACACTAGCCATGATCTAGAGCTAGGAGCTGTGGTTTTCGCCCTGAAAATCTGGAGACATTATCTCTACAAAACCAATGTGTTATGTACATGATCACAAGAGTCTGCAACATAATTTTAATAAGAAGGATTTAAATATGAGGTAGCGTCGTTGGGTTGAATTGTTAAACGATTATGATTATGATATTCGATATCACTCGGGCAAAGCCAACATTGTCGCAGACGCACTTAGTAGAAAAGAAAGAGAAGCCTCTGCGGGTACGAGCATTAGAGTTAACCGTACACTCGAATCTTACCACTAAGATTCGTGGCGCTCAACTTGAACGATTAAATGACAAAAACTTAGAAAGCAAAGGCCTGCGAGGAATGGTCAAGAAGTTAACACCTGATTCTAATAACTTGATGCATTTTGCAAGACGAGTATGGGTTCCAAAGAATGGAGACTTATGCAAGGTAATTCTAGACGAAGCTCACAAGTCGAGGTACTCAATTCACCCAGGAGCAGACAAGATGTATCATGATGTAAAGGATTATACTGGTGGCCTAATATGAAAGGTGATATAGCTTCATATGTAAACAAATGTATGACTTGTTCCAAGGTAAAAGCAGAATATCAGAAACCATCTGGACTTCTACAAAAACGTGTAATCCCAAAATGGAAATGGGAGTGTATTGCATTGATTTTGTGACGAAATTACCTCGAACGTCGAGTGGTTACGACACTATTTGGGTAATAGTTGATTGTTTGACAAAATCCGCACACTTTCTGCCCATGAAAGAGGCGTATGGCATGAATAAGCTGGCCAACTTATATCTCAGAGAAGCGGTATCTCGTCACGGAGTACGGTCTCAATTATTTCCAACAGAGATGGTCGATTCACTTTGAGATTTTGGCAATCCTTACATGAGGCCATGGGTGCCCGATTAGACATGAGTACGGCATATCATCCACACTTAGATGGTCAAAGCGAAAGGACCATTCAAACATTAGAATATTTATTGAGAGCATGTGTGATTGATTTTGGTGGGAATTAGGACACTCACCTACCATTAGCTGAGTTCTCATATAATAATAGCTATCACACTAGTATTAAAGCTGCTCCATTTGAAGCACTGTATGGAAGAAAATGTCGTTCACCTTTGTGTTGGGCAGATATCGGCGAAAAACAATTAACAGGACTAGACATCATTCAAGAGATGATAGGACAAGATCGTTCAAATTCAAAAAGGCTTGAAGCTGCCAATAGCCGATACGTAGATACTCGGAGAAAACCATTGGAATTCCAGGTCGGTGACAGAGTATTTCTAAAAGTATCCCCTTGGAAAGGTATTTTAAGATTTGGTAAATGAGGGAAGTTTAATCCTCGATTCATTAGGCCATTTGAAATCATGGAACGGATTGGGAAGGTTGCATACCGTCTTAATCTACCAAGTGAACTTGGAAATGTGCATAATGTATTTCACGTATCCAATTTAAGGAAATGTATGTCAGATGAATCGCTAGTTATTCCACTGGACGAAGTTTGTATCGACGATAAACTTCATTTTGTCGAAGAACCTATAGAAGTTTTGGATTGGAAGGTTCAGAAGCTTAGGCGAAGTCAGATTAAATAGGTCAAAGTTAGATGGAATTCAAAGAGAGGACCTGAATTTACATGGGAACGTCAGGATCAAATGCAACAAAAGTACCCCATTTGTTTAAATCCGAAACTGAATTAGATACGACAATCTAAAATTTCAGGACGAAAATTTTTAAACGAGGGAAGACTGTAACACCTGGTCAAAATCAGGTCAACACCCGTACGAATCTAACCTAGTAATAATAATTTTATTCTTTTAATATTGGGTTCATCGTTTAAAAGTTTAAGTTGACGATCTGTTAACAAACCTGAAATTGATTATTTGTTTAAGAATAATAATAATAATAATAATAATAATAATAATAATAATAATAATAAATAATAATAATAATAATAATAATTGTGAGTATATATGGATGCCAACTAGCCTACTCAAAACACACACACCCCACACAAAATCCTTTCAACTTCTTCATCATCTCCTTCCCCTTCCACTCTTCCCCCCCCCCCCCGACCACGTCACCACCGTAGCCACCACCTGCCGCCACCCCATCAACCGCGACCGCCACCTGCCATCGCACCATCACCGCAATCGCCAACCGCCACCGCAGCCACCCCACCGTCGCCGCACCCTAGCCGCGACCACCAACCCGTCACCCCAACACCTTCGGTTGCCTCACCCCCCACCCCTATTTGGTCTTTGTGAGCACCACCACTGCCCCACCTTCGAAACTACACCACCACCACCATAAGAAACCTTCATCTTCTTCCATTCGAGTAAAAAACGAGAGGATTTCCAAGAGAAGCTTCGTTTGGAGCTTGAAGGTGTAATCGAGAGTTGGAAATCTTCATGCCAACGTTAAGAGATTGTTGGATTAGGCTCAAGGTATACTCGTTTTGGACTAGATCGTTCATATTCCTTCATGCATGGGTGATCAAGATGAAAATCTTGAAGAACCGTAGTTCACCCACTTGATGTTTTATAAAAATTGGTAAACTTGATGAACTTGGGTTTTAAAAGTGGTTTTACAAGCTGAAATGTGTCTTAGAAATGGATTTGGGATGATGAAATCTTGATGTTTGTATGACTTGGTGATGTATAGATATATATATGTGTGCGTCGCGTATGTATGTAGGTGTAAGATGAAGGATTGATTGATTATAATCTTGTAGGATGAAGATTAAGTTGGAATGTTGGATGGATGATATAGTTGATTTCAAACCATGAAAGATAAATAGGATTTAAGGGTGTAAAATGTTGGTACAAAACGTTAGAAAGACCACACTTAAACTAGTAGATTATGTTGGCAAAATAGATATTAGAAACTGTGTTAAAATCATGCTTAAGACAAATGGGTGTTTTGGCTAGTGAAAATGGTTAAAACTATGTTAAAAGCTCCAAGATTACTGTAAATTAAAATTATATAAAATTAATGGAAAATGGTATTTTTTTGTGTAGAAATTTGGTTGGTAAAAACTTGTCTTGTAAAGAAATTTTGAAAATACACGCAACGATGAAAACTATATGTTAAAACGTGACCCTTTACAAGGAAAAATCGAGTTTTTATAAATGAAATCTGAATCTGAAAAATAATGTATTTTTAAAGTATTGTACGACTTAAAAAACAAGAAATTTAATAAAATGACAACTATAGTTGTCGGGATCAAAAGCTAGTTACTATATTTCGTAAATTAGCCGTAAAAAGTACCAAATTTTGCTAAAAATGAACGTCTTACTAGCAAAACTATTCTGACAGCTTTGAAAACTTATTTTTATCAAGGAAAAATAAGAGATTTGGTGTAGAAAACAAAGCTAATTATTTGGTACAAAAATTTAGGTGAAAGTTTTGCGTAAAGCGTTAAAAACTAACAATTTTTCAAGTTTTAACTTTATAACTTATAACCTGAATTATTAGGACAAAAAATATAGTTGTTCTTATAAGAAATAAATAATGAGCTAGGAATAAAAATTAGTGATATCAATAGATGCCTAGTTAGTTAGTTAAGCTTTACGTATTAAATGATGACTTTAGGTGGATGATAGGTATATTGTATCTCGTCATATAATAATGAAAGTCTTGTTCTTAGAAATGTATTTAAATAAATAATAAACTTTTACAAGTCAGACAACTAGTCTTTCAAAGCTTTGATTTAATATTCTAAAAACATTTTCACTTTTAAAACTAAGTAAGGTGGGTGAACAACATTCTCATAAACAAACTTTTCATTTATTAATTAAATCCTTCGCGTTTAGGATCTTGACTGATCGGTGCAAGACGTCTTGATTTATTATTTGATCTTGTACGAAGGTGAGTTCTTCGGCCCCATTTTAAATGTTGTTTTATTTAAACTGTTTTGGGGGAAAAGCGTGATATTATATTATGATGGGTAAAACCGGATAAATATATGTTATGAAGGTATAAGTTGGGTCAATGGTATAGGTGTATACTGTTGAGCCCCTAAATCCCCCCATAATCATTAACCTTGAACAGGCCACAGACTATATTGGTAGATCTATCGGGTTAGAAGGGCCCGCTCTCGCGACCAGTCAAACTGGTAAGGTTGTAGCGCGGGAGTTTATATGTTTGGACTGTTGTGGGGCTGTGACGTGTTTCTTGGCTTGATTATGGACTTATGACCTAAGTTAATCATAGTACCTAGTTAGTTTATGATAAGTATATTATATCTCGCGTACATCATATTGTTTTCGAAAAACAAGTGTTTGAAAGTCCGAATGCTCACCAACTTTATGTTGACTAATTGTTTTTCATGCTTTCTAGGGTTGTAGGTACGCTTTGTTGGGAAATAATAGAAATGTGTTTTTGGGAAGGTCAAACGTGTTGGTTGACTATTATTTAAGATCTAATAATCAAACTTGTCGTTTCTTTGACTAAACAAGTTTGTTGTAAATAGTTTTGAATTTCACGCTTTATTAAACTATGATATGAAAAAGCCTATTATTCGTAGTCAACTTATTAAATATTTACGTTTGACTGTGACCGTTGGAATAATTCCAACTTCCGTTATCACCACGTCACGTGACTTTCCCCTGCGATTTTCGGGGTGTGACAAGCGGTGGTGGTGGATTGAATAGTCTTGGGCATCGACGGTGGTGGAAAGTAAGGCGTTGGTGGGCGGTGGTGGTGGATTGAATGGTGATGGGCGGCGACAGTGGTGGATGAATGGTGATGGGCGGCGACAGTGGTGGATGAATAGTGTTAGGCAGCGGTGGTGGTGGATTTAATGGTGGTGGTGGCTTGAATAGAACTACGTTAGTGGGAGGATGGGTTGGGGTTGTTTGTATTAATTACACAAATGGTCCCTGAATTAAAAAGAGATAAATTTACAAAAATAGTCCCTCAAAGGGTATTTTGGTCATTTTAACTAAATTTAACAGAAAAATTAACGTTTGTTAGTCATAATACCCAGTCTTGTTACAAAATTAAAAACATAATACCCCAACTTGTTACTGTTTTTGCTTAATACCCAAACCTATTATTTTAAATAAACCATAGGGATCATTTATGTAATTAACTCTAAAAATAATGTGATCAATTTATAAATTAGGGTTTTATTAGTCAAGGGGTTAAAATAACATTTTTTGAAAGTTAATTAAAAACTTTTTACAAAAGTTGTTAACCTTTTAAAAGTATGGGGACCAAATCTGTAATTTTGTTTTTAAAACCCAACCCCTTACCCCACCCCCATCCCCTGTTCGACCCCTAGTTTCGGCCGGCCTACGGACTATTTCTAGCGAGCTCTGGTGAGCTAAACCCACCAAAATTTGAGCACTGCAACCTAATCAACCCACCCCGCATCATTCGTAGACCTGCTTCGAACCCATAACCATGTTTCAATTTAATTTTAATTGTTGTTATGAAGCATTCAAACCATAGCCGAAACTTGTTCAGACAAAAATCAGTTACAACTCAAAAATCTGCGAAATTAATCGAATTCATTAAGACATAACGTTTCTGTAATCATCTCAAATTTAATCATCGAATCAATTAAGCTATAATGGCAATAATTCATCATCAGTCAAAGCTGCAACACCCGATCCAACCTAATACTCGTTTGATTCAAAACAATCACAATTGGGTCTATATAATCGTGGGGAAACCTTCGAATCAATTCCCTTGAACCATCTGGACCTGCAACTCGATCGAGGCCCATGATCAAAGCAATCTTAATCATAATTAAGCGAGGGTTAATAATTTTAACACCATCTGAAGCTTTACAATCCTTTAATCAAATCTTTAAAAACCAACCCCATCTGAAAGCACCCCAATTGCGACTGTCTTTATTCTTGTTCTAATCGATTTGGCTCCAATACAGGTAATTAAACCCACACACATACTCTGTTTCACTTAGGGATCAAAAGCCCTAAGGTTGATCCCATTATTATCATCGATTGAGTGTTCAATTTGGATCAATGTAATCTAGGGTTTATGTATGAAATTGAGGTTTTTATAAGGAAATGTTTTTAAAAATTTAAAGAGACTTGAAGATAGATATAGGCTTCTAACCCACGAGTAACACCTTTCAATTACAACCTTGAGGTCTTGGGTTCGAACCTGGCCTCCCACAATTTTCTTTTTAATTCCTTTTAAGCATTTTAAAATTTAGGAACGATGATTATTATATTATTAAATTAATATAAAAATTAAATTGTTAACTAAATCAAATTCAAAAATTTCTAATTAATTTTTGTTAATCATATTTATTCCAGAAATTAAATTATTAAATTCTTCATTATAAGTTCTAAACACTATAAAAATTATTTTGTTAATCATATTTATTCCAGAAATTCTTTATTAGTTTCTAAAAATTCTAAACCATATAATTCTTTATTTCTTTTATTTTTTAAAGTTTTTAATATTATAAAACCATTATAAAAATTATTTAAAAGCTTTAAACTTTATAAAATGATTCTAGATCAAAAATAAATAAATTTAAATTATTTTGAAAGTCATTTAAATAATTAAATATTCAATTAATCAAGTTTTAAATAATTAATTATTAAATTAATTAATTCTTTTTCATACTTTACTACTCAACCGTTAGTAAATCAATTATTATAAATTAAATATTTAAGTTATATTTAATTTCACAAATGGATCACTAACATTTTCAATTTATTCTATTTTATTTAGTCAAGTTATTATATTATGAAATTTAAACTATTTTTTTTAAACCTCAAATCCCAATTGAAACCCTAATCCATATTTACTCTATAAATCATATTATTATTCTAATCTTGGAACACCATTATTAGGTTAACCATGAGAAAAACCATTGGTGTCTAATCTAGCAATATCCTTATTCAAAACACATTCAGTAATCAATGTGAGTATTTATTATCCATTTTTTATATGTTTATTATTTGGGGAAATCATGTGACACATATACAATCAATTGTTATTCTATTTCAAAATTCAATTCAAAACATGCTATGTTATTACTTGCAATTATACGTGCATAGTTAGATAAACTAGGTTATAGCACAATCATTAATTCATGCAACCACGATAACAATGATAGATCTATTGGCTTGACAAACCCACCCCATTTGTTTAGTCGCATGGTGATTGAAACCGTAATCATTCATTCAAGGCTTCGTCTGCGGACCAAGTCAATTCAGTCATTAGATTTGATTGTGTTATTTTGTCTTTTGTGTTACACTATTGCATTTATAAGTCTTGACATTATCATGTGAATTGAATTGTTTTCAATCAATTTAATCAATCTATATGTGTATTGAAACCTATGTTTACTTACCGGCTAATTCGTTAGCTTACTCGTTTCCTTTTCACATGATTTCAAGAATGCTGATTAGTGGACTTCTATATGCATATTTAGAGCTTGGACTTAGTTAAAAATTAAAGACAATTCATTATGCTTATTTGATTTTCTATTTATTGTAATGTATTATTTGATTAGTTTTATTCAATGAAAATAACATTTAATATTATTTCAACGCAATTACTACCACGTGCTATGAGTAATCGATTCATATTCGTTCGCCCCGATGATTCTACCGTCGGTCGGGGTGTGACATTTTGGCTTGTCCACTGTTCACGGTTAGTAGCCGTTACTAACTCTCAGTTCTGAGCCTAATCTAAGCAGCGCAACACACTTGAATGAACAACCACTAGTTAATAAAAATAATGATGGTTGAATTTTTGGGCTAAATTATATGAATCTTCACTAGTGTATTTTTTTGCATGGGTATTTATTTTGACTTTGACTTTGAATTGAGAGATCATTGGTTGTTATGCTACACCAATGATATTTTGCAACGTTTTGAAGACTAGATCAGACCGGTCGGTTCAACCGGCCCGACCAGGAATCGGAGGGGTGGCTGAACCGGTTCACATCAGTTCATTTTGGAGGGGTTCGATCGGCCGGTTCGTCCCGAATCGGTGGTCGAATCGGGAACCGGATCGGTGGCCAGACCGGGAACCGGACCGATGGTAGGACTGGATTTTGATTTTATATAGTTTTTTGGATTTTAATGGATAAAAACGGGAGGTTGGACATAAGATTATTGTTAATTTATTTATAACTATAAAATACACACATAAATTACTTATATTGAATTATATATATAACTATATATATATATAATATTACTACTCTAATAAAAGAGTAACTAGGATGGACACTTGTCAACACCACATTACTTCTCAACAAAATTTTTCCGATTCTCTCTTTTATTTAATGCTCACATTAATTACTAATAATATTATTTAGTTTTTTTAAATTAAAATATTTTTAATAAATTAAGAAAGAAATAATATTAATAATGTTATTTCTAAATACGAAATTTTTTTATAAAATAATAATTTTTTTCTAAAACATTAAACTTTATTAAAAATATAAAATAATTTAAAATTGGTGTTTTTAAAAATAAAACTTTTATAAATAAAAAATAATTATAATTAGAAAGTTTTTAAAAACATTTGTTTTGAAATAAAATTTTCATCTTGTTTATAATAAGGAAGGTTTTAATCATATCTTTTTTTGGAATATCATCTTATAAATAATAAGTTTTTATTATATTTAATTATATTATTTATACAAGCCGTGTATTACATGGGTTTACTAAAGTTAGTCCTATATATAAGTATGATGTCAGCCGGTTCTTAAATCTGTTCCGACCGGTCCGACTACCAGACCAGTAAGGCGTTCGGTTCAACGTCCGATGCGGTTCTAAAAATATTGGTATTTTTTTTTACTTTGACCAACTTCCAAGACCATTATGATTATGTGATTGCTTACGTCATAAAATATAGACACTATAAGGGTGACAGGTATATTCACTAGACATCTCTAAAAAGTTATTTTTAAACCAAATAAACTGGTATAAGAATTGTATAATAATTATGTATTGATTAATATTAAAGTACAATAGGATCATATATATAAATCTATACAAGGGTACTAGGGTCGGCTGCTATATGCCATGGGCCGAGCCTAATATAACCTAAGTATATCAACTAATACTCCCCCTCAAGCTAAGGCCGGGGACCAACCCTTAGCTTGGACTTCAAGAAAAGAAAACGATCCGAAGACAGCGGCTTTGTGAACACATTAGCAATTTGATCCTTTGTAGATATGAACTGGACATATAACTTTCTTTGAGCGACTTTCTCTAGAACAAAGTGAAAATCCACTTCCACATGCTTTGTCCTAGCATGGAAAACTGGATTAGCAGAAAGGTATGTGGCTCCCAAATTGTCACACCATAGAATTGTAGCCGAAGGCAGCGAGACACGAAGTTCCATAAGTAGTGTTTCAAGCCAGGTCAATTCAGCCACCGTATCAGCCAAAGCCTTGTACTCAGATTCAGTAGATGACCGAGATACAGTCTTTTGTTTTCTGGCTGACCATGAAACTAGATTTGATCCGAGATAAATAGCATATCCGCCAGTGGATCGACGGTCATCCGGGCACCCAGCCTAGTCCGCATCAGAGAAAGCGATCAAGGGTGGTCCAGTAACATCCGTGTAGGCATGCAAAACAGGAGATGAGGAGCTAGAAATCAAAAGGCCATGATTTGCAGTCCCGTGTAGATATCTTAGAATGCGTTTTACAGCGGACCGATGATTGTCAGTAGGGGAATGCATGAATTGGCAAACTTTATTAACCGCAAATGTAATATCAGGCCGTGAAAGAGTAACATACTATAATGCCCCAACCATTTGACGGTATTTTACCGGGTCATCAAAAAGAGAGCTATCACCGAGAGAAAGAGCAGCACCTGTGGTGCAAGGTGACGGAACCGATTTGGATTGAGATAGGTTGGCACGGTCCAGCAATTCATGAATATATTTGCATTGTGAGAGAATGAGATCAGAACCTTGACGAGCCACCTCAATGCCTAGAAAGTAAGATAAGGGCCCTAAGTCTTGTATTGGGTACGATTGGCTGAGGCGTTGTACCATATGATTAATAGCCTGGTTGTTGTTACCTGTCAAAATAATGTCATCAACATACACTAGCATATACATAAGTGTCCCATTTGCCGAATAAATAAACAAGGAAGGATCCGTTTTAGATCCCCGAAAACCGAGAGCAGTCAAGGCAGATGAGAACCTGTTAAACCACGCCCGAGGTGCCTGTTTGAGGCCATACAAGGATGTATGTAAGAGACACACATGGTTCGGTTTGTGAGGGTCAATAAACCCTAGTGGTTGTTTGAGATACACTATTTCCTTCAGATCACCATGTAAGAAGGCGTTTTGAACGTCAAGTTGTCGTAAGGACCACCGTTGGGTAACGGCTAATGATAAAACAACCCGGATTGTGGTGGGTTTCACTACAAGACTAAAGGTTTCAGTGTAGTCTATACCAGGATGTTGACTGAAGCCTTTTGCAACCAGACGTGCCTTGTATCGCTTAATGTGCCCATGTTGGTCGTGTTTGATTTTGTATACCCATTTGCAATCAACAACATTGGTGTTTGGAACACGAGGGACCAAGGACCATGTACCATTACGGATAAGAGCGGAATATTCATCCACCATAGCCTTACGCCAGTGAGCTTCTCGGTTGGCAATGGCAAAGTTGGTAGGTTCAGTGTCGGTTGTAGTGGAGGTATGAAAGGAAGAGGGATTGTAGGGTTTGGTTTGTTTGGGGTCGGGGCGTAAGTTAGGTGGGCGCTGGCGTTGTATGGGAGGCAGGGGTGGTGTAGGTAGAGTAGGCGGTGAGGAAGGTGGGTGGGCAGATTGTGTAGTTTGGTCTTGCGGCTGGTCGGGTGGAGTAGGTGGAGAGTGAGGTGGCAGGGGGGTTGGGTGTGTAGGTTGGTTTGGTGGGTGGTCAGGTGGAGTAGGTGGGGATGGAGGTTGTTGTTGGTTGTAATGATCAAAGGTTGGAACTGCAGACGTCGGTGGTGTTGTGGACCGACGAGAGTAGGTATTAGCAGGGTGATTGGCGGGTTGTGTAGAAGTAGGGAAAACGGGTGGTGGGGAGGTGTTAGGTGGAGATTCTATGTTAGTGTGTATAGGGATGGAATCCATGGGGTAAGAGGAAACATATGGGTTGGTTGAGGTGGGTGGCTCGGTGGGTTGAGAAAGAAAAGGATAAGTGTGTTCATGGAAGCGAACGTGACGCACAATATAAATGCGTTCAGAGACAGGGTCAAAGCATCGATAGCCCTGATGAGAAGTGCTGTAACCAAGAAAAACGCACGGGGTACATCGGAAATCCATTTTGTGTGGATTATAGGGACGGAGGTAAGGGAAGCATTGACAACCAAAAACCCAAAGGAAGGAAAAATCTGGTTTCCGTTTGAACAAGTGTTCAAAGGGGGAAATATTTGAGTTTGTATGGGAAGGCATTCGGTTGATTAAATAAACTGTAGTTTCAAAGGCATAGTGCCAAAAACGTTGAGGAACATGAGATTGGGCCATTAGGGTTAGACCGGTTTCAACAATGTGGCGGTGACGTCGTTCAACGACACCGTTTTGCTCGCTGGTGTGAGGACAAGAGAGACGGTGAACTATGCCAATGGAAGCAAAAAAAGAAGAAAGGTTCCTGAATTCCCCTCCCCAATCAGTTTACACAGTTTTGAGTTTAGTGGAGAATTGTCGTTCAGCCATAGTTACAAATTGTTTAAAGGTTGCAAACACATCAGATTTTCGTTTTAGAGGAAACAACCACATAAATTTAGAAAAGTGATCAACACACAATAGAAAATAGGTATGGCCATCAAACAAGGTGATAGGAGCTGGTCCCAAACATCACAGAAAATTAAATCCAAAATATGAGTATTTTTATAAGCAGAAGATAATAAATGAAGTTTGGAAGATTTTCCAACTAAACATGAATCACAATGGAAATTATAAGTCTTTGCAGAAATATGTAAATGATATTTGGAAAGCATAGTGTGAAACAACCGGTGATGTGGATGTCCCAAGCGTTGATGCCATGTGGTTGTTGTAGCACGAACGGTAGAGAAAGCAACTTTAGGAATTGACTGATTTGTTGGAAGTTGGATCGAGTAGAGTCCACCGTCACTTGGACCCATGAGGAGGATAATGTGAGTAAACTTGTCCTTCACAGAAAAGAAATTTGCATGAAATTCAAAATAAACATTATTGTCTTGACAAAAATTTTTTACTGAAAGGAGGTTTTTCTTGATTTCAGGTACATGAAGGATATGGTTTAGGGAAAAAGTTTTGTTAGGTGAGGAGATTTATGAGGTACCGATATGTAAAATGGGTAGGGCCTTACCATTACCAACGCGTAGATTGTCATCACCATAATAAGGCTCGGCGGAGTCAAAAACAAACATATCCGGTGCTACATGATTGTTGGAACCTGTGTCCGAAAGCCATGACAAAGAGACTTGTGATTGATAGTCAGTATAATTAGCCGATGGTTGTCTCGGCCGAAGAGTAGATGGGTCTCTATTCGGGCATTGAGATAGTACATGCCCAATACCACACCTGTTACAGGTTCCATAAATAGTGTTTTGGTTAGAAGCCCAACTAAACTGTCCTTGGTTGCGAGTGTTGCCATTCTGATTGCGGTTGTAGCCACGCCCACCACGCCTACCACGGGGTCCTCGACCACGTCTGAAGTTGGAGTGACCAGACCTGTCGGTGTAAAAGGCCTGAGGGGCAGTGGCGTGGGACAACCCGGGGGAAGGCTGCAGTTGAAATCCTAAGCGAGCAACCAGTTGTTGAAGCGCCTGAACAGTATCATTTTGAGCAGTAAAGGGGCCGCCTGCAGTAGTAGCCATGAAGGTTTGAACAGGTGGGATGGCAGTGGTTGGTTTCTGGATCAAAAAATCATGATCTGCAAGAAGGGCAGGTAGCTCAGAAAAGACAGCAGTGAATTCTCTCGATAGAAGACCTTGTTTGACTCCATTGTACTCGTCACGAAGACCTGCAACAACCAAGATCTTTTCAGGCATAGGTTGACCAATATTTGCGAGGGCATTTGCATACTCCTGTGCCCTGGCAAGGTATGCTGTGGCTGTCTCATCTCCTTTCATCTGGATTTTTAGAAGTTGTGTTTTCAAAGTGAATTCTCTTGAAGAAGTGTGTGGGGCATAAGCTTGTTCAAGACCAAGCCAAAGTTCATGTGAGGTGGTACCTTGAACATGCTGGAAGGATTTTTCAGAGATGGTTGAGAGTATTAACATGCGAACATGAGCATCATTACATAACCAGGTTGTGTAATTAGGGTTTGGTTTGGTGGCAGCAGTTGTAGCTTCGGAAGTTCCTGGAGAAGAAAGAGTTGAAGGAGGGCAAGGAATGCTTCCATCAACATAACCGAATAGACTATGTGTAGCCAGAAAAGGCTGGATCATTAGTTTTCAATGACCATAGTTGGTAGGAGAGAGAGTGAAGCCAAACTTATGTGAGTTATGGGCTGTTTTTTCAGTGGTGGTGAAGGCAACAATCTGATCGGCAGCAATTGTGGGGTCGGTTCGAAAAAACAGGAAGGAGCAGGATAGGTGACGGCAGAAAGAAAGAGGAGAGCAGATTGTAACAGTTTTTGTGTGGCTAGGTGACGGCAGAAAGAGCAGGGTAGAAAACCCTAGGCTCTGATACCAAAATAAACTGGTATAAGAATTGTATAATGATTGTGTATTGATTATGATTAATATTAGAGTACAATAGAATCATATATATAGATCTATACAAGGGTACTAGGGCCGACTGCTATATGCCATGGGCCGGGCATAATATAACCTAAGTATATCAACTAATAAAGCCCGATAAAACGCCATCACTTCTATTTTTAGATGAAAAACAAATGGTTATGGGTGGGTTTGGATTTACGACTCATGTTTATAAATATGAACATGAAAATACCTTCCCAATTTCCGGTAGTAAACTTCCCAAGTCCTATTCCATACTCCGGTTGGGCTAAGGTGTATTAGGATGGGGCTGAGTGGGTTGGTAACTGAAAATAAATATTTAAGGTATTGATGATTTGATAATGTTTTTGGTGATCCTTATTGGTGAGGTTTTTGGCGATATTAAAAATGAGTTGTTTTCTTGTCGTGATGTCTAGACATGTATTTTTCTTCTTTTTTTTTTCTTTTCCTTTTAGGGTTATTTTATTGGTGATGCTCTAATATTATAAATAGTTTAATTTTTTGTAAAAACAAGAATTCAAACACATTATCTTCAACTTCTACTCTGTTCATTATCAAACTTGGGCGCCTTACCTCTATTCCAAACAGGACCAGGATTCGACCATCACTCACGTAACACATGTAGGGGTGACCAGCCCAAGCGAGGATAAATGACCTAGACCCCGAGTTTGACCATAATACGACTTGTTGCTGGGTAAACCCGTAAGCTGATTTCTAGGGCTGACTTGTTACATACACTTTAATGAAATACTCAATTTTATCTATCTAATGACAGATTTCAACTCATGAACACAACTTTAAGCAAGAATCTGATGGAAGAATTTGTTTACGATTATCGATCTAACGACGAAATCTTCCTTCAATTTTACTCGCATGCTATCTCGAATCAGATCACCATTGAACTCACTACCCTTGAAGCATAAACGTCAATACATAGCACAATCATCAACAGATATCATCTATTCACTGTTAGACCAATGCCGCACCACCAATCACATATATCAAACCCATGGGTTCATGTTCACTCGAGCCCTCGATCAAGACAATCTCCTTTTAAGTCGCTTCATCAACGCATGCTCCAACACAGGCCTATTACACCACGCAATTTCAGTCTTTTCCCACAAGACACACAAGAATGTGTATCTTTATAACACCATGATCAAGAATCTTTCGACCAATTTTCGAATTAAAGATGCAATCTTTATGTACAATGAAGCTAGGGTTCTTGGGTTGACACCTGATTGTTACACAATTCCGTTGGTGTTGAAGGGTGTGGTTCGGTTGGGTCAAGGTGGGTTAACGTTGGGGAAAGGGGTTCATTGTCAAGCAATTGGTTATGGGTTTGATGGTGGGGTTCATGTGGGAGTGGGGTTGATTCAGATGTATGTGGTGTGTGGGTGTGTTTGGGATGCACGCAAGTTGTTCGATGAAATGTTTGTTAGAGATATTGTGGTTTGGAATTCTATGGTCTCTGGGTATTGTAAGGCGGGTGAGGTCGAGCGGGCCTGCACGTTATTCGAGGTCATGCCCGAGCGAAATGTGGTTTCTTGGACTGTTTTGATTGCGGGTTATGCTCAAGCGAACAAGCCTGCTGAAGCGGTTGATGTGTTTAGTAGGATGCAGGTGAATGGTGTGAAGCCTGATGAGGTGACGATGCTGGCTGCACTCTCGGCTTGTGCGCAGTTGGGTGCGTTAGAGCTTGGTGCATGGATCCATGGGTACATAAGTAAACATAAGTTACACAAGAGTGTCTCTCTTTATAACGCGCTTATTGACATGTATGCAAAGTCAGGGAACATAACGAAAGCAGTTGAGGTTTTTGAATCGATGAAATATAGATGTGTGATCACTTGGACAACTGTTATAGCCGGATTGGCTTTACACGGGTTGGGAAAAGAAGCTCTTGATATGTTTTCAAGAATGGAAAAGGCGCGTGTTAAACCAAATGATGTTACTCTTATCGCGATCCTTTCTGCATGCAGCCATGGTGGGTTGGTGGAACAGGGCCGTTGGTGTTTCAACAACTTGTTTCCTAAA
The DNA here is from genome assembly GCA_025506505.1 of Flaveria sonorensis. NCBI lineage: Eukaryota > Viridiplantae > Streptophyta > Magnoliopsida > Asterales > Asteraceae > Flaveria > Flaveria sonorensis. Next base: position 46,285,188 of record CM046431.1, on the reverse strand, counting down.
TACGGGCTTGACCCAAGGATTGAACATTATGGTTGCATGATTGATCTGTTGGGTCGAGCTGGATGCTTGTTAGAGGCGCAAGAAGTACTGAACCGCATGCCTTTTGAGGCGAATGCTGCTATTTGGGGTTCACTTCTTGCAGCATCTAGACTTTATGGAAATGTTGAACTTGGTCAACTGGCGGTTCGACATTTGGTCAAACTCGAGCCACATAACAGTGGGAACTTTTCACTGCTTTCGAATATGTATGCTTCTGTGGGTCACTGGAAAGAGTCTGGGTTAACAAGGAAAGTGATGAGGGATAGTGGTGTGAAGAAGATTTCTGGTTCAAGTTGCATTGAGTTAAATGGTAGAGTTCATGAGTTTATTTCTGGAAACGGTTCACATCCTCAATCTGAAAGGATATTCGAAGTTTTGTCTCTGTTAAATAGACAGATGGAGGTGACGAATATTTGTATATAAAGTCATAAACACTTATCATTCGATGAATCTGTAACTGAATTGCTTTTATGGTATACTTGTCTCTCCTAGTTATCTTATCAGTACTACGTACAAGTGCTTATACAGTTGTCATGATTCTCTACTTACATCTAGTTTTGTATTGAATGCGTTTGTAAAAGTGTGTGTAAATAGACTAGTTTCAATTCATTGATTGTCATGCTGTTGTAGAACCATTGTACATGCTGTTTGGAGAAACTGTGGTTTTTGTAAGCCTTGTTTTAATTTTTTTTAAACGTCTAATTGGATCACCGACGGACAACTGGCCCGCCCGATCATCTCCATTACTCAAGTACGAAACCTGAGACCACCATCAGAAGAAAACTTACAATAGGTAAGAAAATCCCTACCTCCTTTATTTTTGTTATTGGCGGGACTTGAACATCACATATTTTTACGAGATATTAGGGTGTCTCATCTTAATCACTTGAGCTAATAATCATTAGTGTAAGTTTTGTTTTAGTGATTCCATTTATTTCCGTAGACTATCTCCCACTTTTCAAGAGGAAGGTATGATCAGAGGTGTTCATAAACCATTGAAACCGAGGAAACCACCCAAACCAAAGCAAATAAGCCGTTTCAACCGGTTTGAGATTTATATGGTTATGTTCATGGTTCGAAACTTCTAACCAGCCAATTCTCACTGTTATTTGTTTTTTATATTTTCATAAATCATTTTTATTGTTTTTAAATAATTAATAAAAAAAACTATGTAAATCGTCAAACTAGACCGTTCTGACCAACTCAGCTGGTATGGTATGTTATTTTTCAGAATCCATAGTTAGCGCCTATAATTTTTGTTGAAACAAGCAAAATGCAACCGTAAACAACCTACTGCCATTTGTGATGTTAGATGAAGGTGGACACAAGATATATGTTGATTTTTTCCCACAAATATGTTTACTTGTAACAATTCTCACAACTTGGTTTTCAAGAGTAGTATAATTTTATCATATGACCATTCTGAGTGTGATGCTTCTGAATGCCACATTAAATCTTATAATAATAGCAAGGGAAGCAAAACAAGGTATCCTATAATTCTTTTGTATTTGGCCATTAAGAAAGACTGAATGTATCATCAGCATGGCATTATTAACACCACTAAATATCAATCAAAACAATCCCAAAACTTACAAGCTATGAAGCATCAGTTTCATTTTCCAAAATAGACTGATGCAGAATAACCAGGAGTAAATCTTGGTGGGTCCAAATGTTGAGGTAAATTTAGCAACATAATCGCAACCTGAATCATACACGAACACCCAATTCAGATATTTTAGCTATCCTTTTGTTCATAGCAAGCCTCTCGTCTTTCAGAGTCGATGCCATATTAGCAACCTGATCAATAAAAAAGATTTAGAGGTCAATTTCATATATATGGGTTCTTAAAATTGTTCACAAAATATCTCTTCTAAATTTCTTAAAATCGTATTTCCTTCTTAAAGCACAAAAAGTATCATCTGCATTCATATCATTTTTCTTTGTGATGAATTTACCTCTGCTCGCAGTCGCAAAGCATCTCGGCCAGGAATTTCCCGTAAATCATCCACAAGATCTGTTTAAAGTGTAAGAGATATCAAGTCAATTCATATTTCTTCTTGCAAGAACAAAAAATTATTTTAGGGGTGTATGGATGTGCATTATAAAGTTGATTATCTCATTATTGTGAATTGAAGTCATAATAATATTTTCGGGGTGTTTGGATAAAGTGATTTTAATAATGATCACCTCACCAAATAATCACTTTTGAATAATGATATTCACATCAAGAGTATCTCTTGCAGCATTTTTTGCTACAGATGATTATTTGACTCTGATTATTTAATATCACATAATCAGCTTCAAAACGCCATCCTAACGCCCCCTTAATATTACTTAAGCTTACCGTTAGCTTGACATTCAACCTTGTGAGCTGATTTAGCAAGACTTTTAATCTGACCTCCAGTACTCCTACATGGTAAAATAGTTTAAATGATTATTGCTTGAGATAAACATACTTACATTGTCCGAAGTGAGATGAAAACTACAATTGATTCTACACACATAGGTCAAGTGTCTTGATTTTTGGTCAGATGTCAAGAATACCCTTTTCATCATGACAAGTGTCTTGATTTTTGGTCAGATGTCAAGAATACCCTTTTCATCATGACAAAATAAATATAAAGCCTTTGAAATTAACTTTTAGCTTCAGAATAGAGAAAATCTTGTGGATCACGATATATATCACAAATTCACAATAACGTGCAATGATGATTTTAAGGATCAGGGCAGGTTTGCATGAAAATTCACCCAAACTAATTCACAATAACGTGCAATGATGATTTTAAGGATCAGGGCAGGTTTGCATGAAAATTCACCCAAACTATGTACATTACAGCTGACACAATTAGGGGTACGGGTGTACATAACTCAATCAAACATCTGAAACCGGCAAACAGAACCAAAACAAACAGGGACCAGTTAGGTAGGGTCCGGTTCTCAGACTATTCCAGCTCCATTGTGCTTCAGTCTGGTCCAAAACCAGACTCTTTTTTTCTTTTCTTTTCTTTTTTAATGAAACAGCATTGTTTAGGTGTGTAATTTGGCATGAATCACTCACACAAAAGTTTTAAGTTCTGATCCGGTTTAGTCCCAGACTGGTTCTAAACCTGCACCAGAAAGACAAAGAACCGGTGCTATATGATCCGGTTCTTGGTTCTTGTAACTTCCAATATTTTCAAAGTTTCAGTTTCGTCTGGTTCGGGACTGCTGCATAGTCATAGTCACCACAGGACTAGATAAAGACCAGACCAAGTTGGGGTTTTATAGTTTCAAATATTTAAATAAAGAATAATATCATTTCAATTTTAAAAAATAAAATAAAATAAAATAAAATAAAATAGAATAGAATAGAATAAAATAATAAATAAATAAAACATCCAGTACCAGATCCACAATGAAGCAGATCAAACAACAAATTTATGAAAATATCCTGAATTATAGAACCAAGAACCAGACCAAATTAGCTGGTCCGGGTTGGTCGGCTCAAGGTTTGGTTCTTTGAATTGTTAGTCCAGCTCATGAAATATCACAAAATGGAAATTCTTCAAATTTCACAGGACTGAGTCTACCTTAGTTCACCATAGCCATAAGTCATCCCTTTCTCAGCAAGAGCAGCCCTTTCAAGTAGCTTTTCACTCTCTTTCTTCATTAACTGAACTGAAATGCTTAAATCATGTACGTTGTTTGCAGCTTTGACAATCGGTGCCTGAATATATATTTCACAAAAAAATGTTTCAGGAGAAGATACAACATAAGATAACCATACTGAAAAGCTGATAGATCTTATTAGGCAGCAATTTCGACCATTTACTTGTGAATGAGCCGACTTGGGTTGTGTTTTATAATACAACGAAAAAAAAATACTAAATCAGTCAAACGGATTGAGAGACGACACACGTCTAATTTTAAAGCATACAACCTCCTCACCCTTTGGTTCAAAGATTTAGATTATTATTGTGATAATATTCTTTTTTGTAATCATAATTAAAGCATTAAATAATTAGAATAGTTCAAAAACAGACAAAACAAAATCTATGGGGGTCAACCACTTGACCCTGTCCATTTGGCTAGTATGACAAAATTGACCCATTTCAACCCAAACCGTTTGCCCCGTCACCAAATCCACCCATCATCCAATCTTTAATCACAATTCACATGCCCGTATATGAATCTAGGAAAAGTACCTCCTCGGTCTGAAATCGACCCAATGTACGGCGGAACAAGAACCTTCTAGGGCCTGCATTCAGGATATCAAGAGATGTAAGTACACAAAAATGTCAATTTAATTTAAACTAGAACCCATGCGTATAACAAAGACCTTAAAGGTACATGATCTTACTCTGCATCACATCACACCACCTTACAGGTTTTAACAAAATGAATCATATTAATGAGGTTTTAACAAAATGAATCATATTTCTGAGTGCTGCTGTCATATAACCCTTTTGACCTATGGATATCATAAGAAGTAGATAGTGGCTTTACTTTTCTAGAAAAGAATAACATACAAGCCTCTTATGTAATAATGTATTTATGTAACAGGTTTAAAAGATGGGAAAATATCTTTTTGCTCACCTCGCATTAGGAGAAGACCGGTTGTAATTGCAACTCCAGCAGACAAAGTTGAGTGTTCTCTTGCAACTTTGAGTTGATCTGCTAACACAGATGTATGAAACAAAGGATGACTAAACAAGCCAAATGAAAGAAAGTTCAAGAAACATTTACAGTGGAAAGTAACAGAAATTAAGGGACAATCAGACAATTAATTGTTTTTTTTATTTGTCATGAATAAAAACTCCGGTAAATAAAAAGTCACCTTTGATCTTACTGAAGACCAAATCTTCATAACTCTTATACTGTGATGTGTATTGAAGTACATGATCCTGGAAAGTTAAACATGAAAAATAAAACTAAAAACAAGTTTACAAAATGTTAGCAGAAGAGAAAATGAAAATCCATATGTGGGATCACAACCTGTGCAAGTAAACTACTAATGTGTATCTTGATCGTTACCATGTTTAAGATTTTATACAGGAGTAAAAATCACAACAACAATGCAAAGCATGCATGTAAAAGGAAATAGAAACCGTTACGATGGGTACATGAGTCACTCTATTAAAACTTGTACTTTCTCATTTATCAGTGTATTTCTTTCCTTCAGATAAGGCTCCATCCAGCGTTCTATGGATTATATAGAGCATTAAAGGAGATTTCTTTGTAGTGGCTAATGGCTATCACAGAAACAAAGAAGACCCCATGGGTTGCTTGGAACTGGTCGATGGATAAGTTAAAGAGTGGAGATTTTGGCATCTCGTAGTTAAAGGTGCCAAAGGCGTGTGGCTAAGTGAGGCGCGGCAAAACCGCCTTGAGTGCAGCCAAATTCCAATGTAAAACAGTCTAAATTAGTCTAAACCAGCTGAAAATAAGTCTAAAACAGCTAAATATGGCTTCGATCACACGTGCGCCTTGCTTGTCTCGAGCGTGTGCTCTCTAAGCGCCTTGGCGCCTTGTGCCTAGACGATAGGCTCGCCCTTTGCCCCTTGAGTACACCTAGAGTCTTTTAAACACCTAGCTTTGTATCAACAGTCTTAAAGCATTCAACCTTGCTCTCTTCCCAAAATGGTGGTGTAAAATTCGAGTACATGGTGAATTTCTTTGGGATTGAATTAATGGCCACCAATCGCGATCTTCAACACATGAAAGTTTTTTTTTTAACCCCATTCATTCCTTACGTCAAGGTTGTTCAGTATGATATCATTAAAGTTGGTTGGGACGCTCATGATATAGATATTTAACTTCTCTTTCTTTTACAAGAAAAATGAAGATGGCGTTTCTGCACTTTTTATGAAAAACTGTTTGCTTGGTTCACTTACACTTGTTGATGAACTCCCAAGCTTTACAGAACAAAGTTAAACAAGTTTTGTAAGCTGCATGATAGGTTATGCCTGCTGGGTAATGTTGTCAACTGGAATTTAACAAAGCATATTTAAAGTGGGGGGAACAGAGTGGTATGATATAAGATTAAAATCCTTCCATCGTCACTTGAAACAAAATGGAACTCACTCGTCCCTGTAAACGCAAGCTTCATCTGAAGAGATGATATAGATATCCTCCACGGCTCCACCACCTGTTACATCCTACTCCTACAGACTGCTGTGAAAATCTGGATCAACCTAAGGTGCTTGTCATTAGGTTATATCTTTGTGGATAAAGGCATTCTCGTAGTGGATGTTCCTTCTAACTTAGACAGGTGTTTCACAAGATTCATATTCAAATTCAAATTCAAATCATATTACTGAAACAGTAAGTAGATTCTCACGTCCCCAATCCCCTCAATCATTATTGCATTTGTTTTCTGATTGACCAATTCCCACCTTATACACATCTGTTAATCAATACAGTCCTTAGCTAATTCAAAACACATACAATCAAACACAATCGAACAAACATTAAACACACACACACACACAAATCATATACCTGAAGAGTTCTAACTTGAGTGGAGGAGTTCTGCTGCAGCGATCGGGCGGAGCGAATGGCGGAATCGGCGGATTCCTGCACCGTACGCGGCAGATCCTCTGAAATGTACGACAGCCATGCCTTCTCCGGCTGGTGGTTCTCCGGTCTACCGTCTCCGGCGGACGGCGGTGAATCGGCGGCAACTTCTCCGATCATCTTCTCCGATTATCGAATTTTGCAGTAGATTATACTTTTTGTTTGCCCTATTTTCTTCTATTTTTTATTATTATTATTTTGGGATTTATGAGCATATATTCGGTTGTGTCTCAACAGCCCCCTAAGGTTTCGATAATGAGACAATCTAGACCGAATCAATTGATAAATAACAAAGTGCTATAAAATTATTAACTATATCCGGTGGGTTTCCACCGGCCTTTACTCTCCACTCAACTTTAGATTATGATACTTTCAACCCCAACTTCTTTAAATATTTTATAAAATATCATTTTAACCCCCTCAAATTTTTAAAATTTCAGGTTTACTTCATTACATTGTAAATTCGAGTCTGTCTACATTTGGATGTTATCAGAAATGACTGTTCAAATATAAAATGTTTACGTACTTAATTTTATATGCGCTTTTACACTGTCTACGTTCCGACATACGTTTACGTTTGACATAATTTTGTTCAAAGATTAGTTGGGTCAAATATAAAATGTTCTCGCGTTTATTTTTATGTACGCTTAGGGTTGGTTTACGTTTTGACGTAAGTTTTGTTTGGAAACGAGTCTGGTAAAAAATAATACGTTTTCATTTACTCTACGTTTCGACATAAATTACCGAAATAAACAACCCTAAAAGTTTGTACAAACATCCACTCGAACCAACATCAGGACAACTATTAAAAACAAAACTCAAACACCATTAACGGGGTCATTATTTCTTGTTCTTGTTATAGCCTTGATCTATAGTTTCTTTACAACCCATGTTATGAAGAAGATACTGTGAATGAATGCAAACAAAAGCATAAAAGCATTCCTATCAAACACATGTATAGAGTTGTAGCAACTACCCACAAACAAGGAGACAAATCAGATGTCTCTATTATCTCTATGAAATATGTAACTGTCATGAAAAAGAGATGATGCAAACAGTTACTAGGATGAGAACCCACAAACAAAATTTGTTCTATTAAAGCATTCCACTTAGCAACATCACAAGAATCATCAGAGAAAAAACCATGATTATAGTATGCTTGATCACAAAATCATTGAACTGTCCTATGTCCGGTCGGTTTTAACAGCATTACCTAGTGGCCCGTCTCTAGAGTCGGTGAACGTGCCTCCTAGGGGGTGTAACCCCAAGTAGAACGATGATGTTGCCACTACTACAGTTGCAAGTATTAAAATCCCGTGTTGTTTCTCCAACAAATTTCCATTACTGTTTAGATACAAGTTCCATATTCTTGACATTAATCCTTTAGGCTTACTCTCAAGATTGGTAACATTCTGTGATAAATTGGATGATGATTTAACATCTTTAACTCTTGAAAAGTTGGCTTCCATAAGTAAAGTTTGGATTTCTAGCGCTTCAAAATCTCACGGATAATGATCAAGAACATCTAATGCGGTGAACCCATGTCCATTAACAATATTTCTGTTTGTTCTGATAGTTGATTTCTGAAGCAGATACTTTAGAGTCTACATACATACAAACAATTGAATCCAGATTTGTAATAGATTTAATAGAAAGTTGAGCTAATAAACAACTAAAAAAGATGCTGCAAAGCCGATCTTGAGTTACTTGAGATTGAATTGTTGTGAATCTGTCGGGTTAAACAAGTTTGAGTACAAGCTTAAGCCTAATAGAGCTCATTTTATAAACGAGCTTGGGCTGAGCTTAACTAGCTTAAGCCTAAATAAGATTACTATTTGTATAAATACAATTATTTTTATTTTATGAAATAAACAAAAACTACATAATAAATATACAATAACTATTAATATGAAAAATATATACTAAATAATTTACACTCGTTACTTATATAAATAACATAAATAGTTATATCCGTGTATAATAGAAACAATTGAATATTTAATAAATTAATAAATGAGTAGGGCCGAGCTGAGCACGATCTTAAAAAAAAAAAATATGGGCCAAAATTCAACCATAAACATAGAACTTGAAACCAGCCGAGCTTGATCAAGCTTTATAAAAGCTGAAACGAGCCGAGCTCTCTTAAATTAAACTAGCAGAGCTTCATCCTGGCTCGACTATCCCCAAACTTCAGCCTTTTCAAGTTTAAAATTTTGTTGAAATAACTGCAAAAGAAATTTAAAACTAGTACTTGAACTTGCTTATGAACAACAGCTAGGTGCAGGAGGGTGTTCCCATTACAATCTGTCACTACTGCAAGCTCATCTTCATTTGACAATTCACACAACAATTTCAATGCTTCAAAGCTATTGTAATAAATGCATGTATGCAAAATAGTCTCCCCATTTTCTTGCAGTTCTCTACCAACATCAGGTTTTGTTTGAATCAAAAGTTTTATAATATACAGTTGTTCAATATTCTTGACAGCAAAATAGAGAGGTGTTCTTTCATCTTTATCACGAAATCCAAATCCGTCAGTCCTGTAACCTGCAAAAGTTCGCGAACACCCTCCATGTGGCCCGCAGCTGAGACCACGTGAAGCGGCTTGTGGAATCAAGGGACATTGAGAGTGTCGGTTTTTTAAGCAGAAGAAGTTTAACTAATTCGAGGTGGTCTCTCGTGGCTGCAATGTGCAAAGGAGTTTCACTGAACCGAGTTAGTGAAACTCGGTCCAGAACGAGTTGGTCTTTCTGGAGCAACTCACTGAGGGCTAGTGCATTTCCTGTTAAGGATACTTCAAACAGGTTTTTGTCCAATATTCTGCTGGTTATTTCTATAAGAAAACATATAACATGTACATGTTTATATAGATAAATAATGTAAGATAGAAGTTGTGTGCTGATTGGGGTGTTTCTTTGACATTTCTCGATATCTTGACTAAATTTGTCAAAATGTTTTGAAGTCAACTCTCATGTTGCTTAATGCTATGGTTGATAATATTGATATTAATATCAGGGCTTTTCTTGTTGCTACATAAATTAATTACAATGGTTAGAATTCTCGGGATTGTTTATTTAAAATTAAGTTTAACGATAATTAAACAATTTTTTTACAGAACGAGCAGTATGTTTTTTTAATTCAATCAATTATGTCAAGTTTTATTCTTGATAAACATGTAACAATCAGGATGTATAGATTTTAAATAAAATATAGAACCCATGATCCTCAAGAGAGGCAAAACCTTCCACCTTTTTCTTGAACCATTAGAGCAAGAGATCGCTGACATATGATAGTCGTAAAAGAAGCTAATATTCCCAATAAGTCATAAATCTTAAAAAAAACATTTTCAAAAAAAGAGATTGAACACAAATAGTTCATATAGAAAAGCAACCAAGTATATGATACATCCAATAATATTATTACCAAACATTGTGAAGATCAAACTTCATTAAGCGGTCCATTGTTCTTGTCCTTGTTCTAGCCTTCAACACTTCTTTACAACCCATGTTATAAAGAAAATAGTGAGAATGAACGCAAACAACAAGCACAAAAGCATCCATATCAAACACATGAATATAGTTGGCACATTCAACCACGAATCAGGAGACATGGGCCCTATCTTTATGAAATATGTAATTGACACGAAAAATATGATGCAAATAGTAGCTAAGTTGAGAACCCACAAACAGAACTTGTTCCGTAAAGACATTCCGGTCAGCAATACCACAAATATCATCAGAGAAAAAACCATGATTATAGTATTCTTGATCACAAAATCATTGAAGGGTGCTATGTCTGGTTCGGTTTTAACTGAGTTACCTAGAGGCCCGTCTCTAGAATTAGTGAACGTGCCTCCTGGAGGGTGTAGCCCGGAGTAGAACGATGATGTTGCCACTACTTTCGTTGCAAGCATCAGAATCCCACGTTGTTTCTCCAACCAGTTTCCATTGTTGTTCATATACCAGTTCCATATTCTTGACATCAATCCTTTCGGTTTGCTCTCAGGATTGGTAACATCTTGTGATGTATTGGATTTGGTTCGTGTTTGAAACGATTTAACATCTTGAGCTCTCGTAATGTTGGCTTCCACAAGTAGAGTTCGGATATCTAGCGCTTCCAAATCCCGCGGATAATGATTAAGAACATCTAATGCTGTGCACCCAAATCCATTGACAAAGTTTTTTCTGATGATTTCTTAAGCAGATACTTCATAGTCTACAAAGAATGAAAACAAACAAGTAATGATAGAAACAATAGAATGTTGAGCTGATAAACTAGTAAGAATGAATTAATTAAATATTTAATAAATACTCATGAGACAAGCCTTGCAAAGCGCGAGTCTGAAAATTTATTAATGGTCCATACTCAAGCTCTGGACTTAGAACTCGAAACGAGCTCGAGCTGCCCTCTTAAATTAAGCCAGACAAATATTTAAAAATTAATAAATGAGATGACTTTGCAAAGCGTGCGATTGAAAATGTATTAAACATCCAGGATCAAGCTCTAGACTTGGAACTTAAAACAAGCTCAGCTCGACCTTCTTTGTAAAATTATAAGATCTGAGGCGGTTACACCCATAAATAAAACCAGCCAAAATCAACTTTTCATGTTTAAAAACCTATTGAAATATTTTAGAATTTTTTTTTTTCAAAAATAACATGTACCTGAACTTGCTTATGAACAACAGCTAAGTGGAGGGTGTTCTCATTATGATCTGTCAACACTGCAAGCTCATCTTCATTCCACAACTCACAGCAATTTCAATGCTTCAAAACTATTATAATAAATGCATGTATGCAAAATAGTCTCCCCATTCTCTTGCATTTCTCTACCAACATCAGGTTTTGTTTGAATCAAGAGTTTTATAATATCCAACTGTTCATTCTTTACAGCAAAATAGAGAGGTGTTCTTCCATCTTGATCACGAAAACCGCATCCTTCAGCACCCGTAACCTGCAAAAGTTCACGTACGATCTCGACGTGGCCCGCGGCTGAGGCCACGTGAAGCGGGGTCCGCCTTGTGGAATCAAGGGACATGGCGAGTGTCGGTTTTTTAACCCGAAGAAGTTCAACGATGACCATCCTTGCTTTCTCCACCGCAGACAAAACCAACCACAATTCCCACAAGTTTGGGTTCAAATTCGGTCCCACCAACTATGAATATTGGAAAACTATGATCCAACCCTTTTTGGTCACCAACGATTTCTTTGGGTACATAGATGGATCTGTCGCTTGTCCGTCTAAGACTATCTACCTACTCCTCCTCCTCTTCTAATGATGCTCGAGCAGTAACAACTTCAAGCTCCAACCATCACTATTCCGTATGGATTTCCAATGACGCTCATATTCGTATGTTGCTGCACTCCACCATTTCTGAAGCCTCCTTCAAGCATGTACATGGGGACACATCTCGTGAATTGTGGCTTGCCTTGGAGCGTGCTTATGCACCCCACACATCTTCACGAGAATACACCCTCAAAACCCAATTCCTCAAGATCGAGATAAAGCCGGGAGAAACATCTGCTGATTATCTTACACGGGCCCAAGAACATTCAGATGCTTTAGCAAACATTGGTGAGCCCATGAAAAAAAAAGACATTGTAATGCTGGTTATTTCAGGACTTAGAGAAGAATACAACTCCCTGAAGCCCACCTTGATTGCAAGACAACCTCCTGTTAGTCTTCTAGAACTTCTTGGTCTACTTGCCGATCATGAATATATGATCAAAAAGGCTGATCCCACCGTGCCTGCCCACGCCTTCACGGCTACAGGTCACCGTGATTCAACCTCATCCACCGGTCTCCAACTTCCACCCGAAACAACACAAAACCTTCAGCAGCTGATGATGCAATTAGGATTTACTATGCAACTTGTACAGCAGCCCAATCAAGCCTTTTACACCACCCATGGCTCATCCAACCGTGGTTCATATAATCGACGTGGTCGTGGAAGCTAAAACAACCAAACTAGCCGCCAAAACAAAACTGCTTCAGGTACTAACTCTAGATTTGCCGGGGCATCTAATCAAAATACAGTCTATGGTTCTTACAACAGGTGTGGCATTGGACATGTTCCCTCACAATGCCCTAACCGAGACCCAACAACAATTCGCTCCTCAAGACAGGCTCCACAAGCAAACTTTGCTGATCATCGCTCACAAGCCTCATCATCATGGCTACCGGACACGGGTGCAAGCAGTCATGTTTCTCCTGATCTCAAGAACTTTGACGAATCTGAGCCATATTATGGTAAGGACACACTAATAATCCACACAAAATGGATTTCCGCTCACTACCGTGTATCTTCTTAGGGTACAGCTCCTCCCATCACGGGTATCAATGTCTCGATCCTGCTACCGACCGTATTTACGTTGCTCGACATGTACGGTTCAACGAGGCACTTTTTCCTCTTCTTCAACCATCACCATCTACACCTTCTACACCATCACCTGATCCATACTTCTCCTTGTACCCATATCCTGTTCCACCTAATCAAACATACCTAGCCCAAATAATCCACCCTCTAGCCTGCCTGCCCAACCCTCCAGCCTGCCAGCCCAACCATCTAGCCCGCCTTCCCAACCATCCAGCGTGCTAAATTCCTATTCAACCCAAAACTCATCCGGTAACGGCACAACACCTCCCATCCAAAACCCATCTGGTTCAGCTCACCCTACCTTCCAAGATAATATACAAGCATCCACAACTGCCCCAACACACCTACAGTCGCAAACTGCAGGACCGGTGAAGGGTTGTCAATGCAAAAGTTTCACAAGGTGGGGAGAGTTGGAACACTTAGCAATTCAAATAGGGAACCGGCAAGAGATATAAAGAACACAAGTAAAAGAACAAGAACAAGAACATTCAAATATGGTTTTCAAGAACGATGTATATTGCTCTCAAGTTCTTACAAGTGTTAAAAAGCATACATAAAAGATACAAATACTTAAGACAGTTTATACTACATCCTTCAGCCGGCCATACTTTGAAGGCCAGCTGAAAACACTAATCTAGACAACAAGATCAATGCAGAGTCAAAAGGCAGATTGCCTTTTGACTAGTGCCTATGACATGCCATAGCTCATATCCTTATCTATTACAAAAAGGATAAAAGTACATAGTTGGAAAGTTACAGACAAAAGACCTTAATCTACAGTTGACAAAAGCATGTATTTTTCACCAATTCATATAAGTTGGTGAGTCTTCAAAAGTGGCAGCGAAAAGTGGTTCAGCTTTTGACAAAATGTGATTCAGAGAAAGCATGTCTTCTCAGTTTTCGGAAGAAATCAGTCTTTGGCTTCGGAAGACTTTGTCTTTGAAGCTTCGGAAGACTCATCTTTGGCTTCGGAAGATATGGTCTTTTGGCTTCTGAAGATTTGATACTTAGCATAATTCTCTGAGTTTATATCAAATCTTCCGAAGTAATTTCCTTGTACTTCATTTCTGCATGCTGAGAGCCTTGGTTGATATTTGGTTGCATCAGCCTCTAAGTGTATTACTTACAAACTCCCCCTAGGCTGATGCTACCAAAACCGAAGAGACCTTTGATTCTTGATTTTCATCCGTTGACAGTCCTCATCAGAATCAAAACCATTCCTTTGATCAACAGCTGGTTAGGATTTCTCAGACTCTCAAAGTATCTACTCATATCATAAAGATCATGCAGGGTGAGATCAAGTATGTTTTGCTAGAAGTACAGGTCTTGACCTCCTTGATCTCTAGTGACATACCATCTATCTGGATTGGTTGTAAACATCCAAGACACAATGGGTCTCTCAGCAACAAGAGGCTCTACTTGAATAGGAGTTAGATGTGCAGCCTTTTCTTGATCACCCTCAGAATGTTCTGACCCATCCTGAGGTGTTGAGGTGGATGCCTTGGACTTCTTTTTCTTCTTCCTATTGTCCGATGGCCATCCTTTTCCTCTTTCTATATTTCAACTGAGGAGACTGGCCTACAGTACGAGATTGCTCTTGTTTGTCTTACTCAGTTGGGTCCTTGTCCTTCACAGGTCCAGAAGCAGAAGGATCAGGACCCCGCTGTGGACCAGAAGATGAAGCTGGCTGTGATGCAGCACTAGGTCCAGGTTGTGTTGTCTCTTATGGTTCAACCTTGACCCCAGCTTCATGTGCAGCCTAACTTGGTGGAGAATGTAAGTCAACCAGCTCACCCCTCTTGATCTTCTGCTTGATCACTCTAATATGCTCATCCATGGTGGATAAAGACATTGGACCAAGCCTCCTTCCGGAGAATCCATACAGCTTCAAGAAGCTCACCATCTTCTATCTGTCAGCAGATTTCTTCATGTTTGCTCTGATAGTGGCTCTTGACTTTGCAGCTTCTTCGTTCATCTTCCTCTTAGCAGATTTTTGTTCTTTTTATACTTGTTGCTCAAGCTGCTTTAGGTATTTAAATTCTATGTTGCCTATCTTGTTCCCTACCTTCTGAGTTTGTTGTTTAGCAGTCACAGCCTCTGTCTCAGGACTTTTCTAAATTGGGGAGAGGGAAGGAGATTTGTAGTCTTTTTCTACTTCTTTCTTCTTTGATCTTGAGGAGTAATTTTGCATCCTCAGCTTCCTTCCTCTACTTTGACACTTCCATGTCAGCCGGTTCACTTAATTGCTCCAAGAGGAGAGAGATGAGTTCATCAATGTTGTAATTTCTGGACCCCAAATAGTTTAATCTGGCTGCCATTAACTCATCATCTTGAGTACTTGGCCTAGGGGCAACCCTGATTGTAGCTTACATGAAGCCAGGGATCCTGTTTGAACTCTCTCCCCTTGCCTTACTCTTCCTCTCTCTTCTCTCCTCCTCAATCTCCTCAGGAGTCATCTTCTTTTTACATTTGTCACTCACAGGCCTGTGTGACTCAGGTTGGAGAGAGCTTTGACCTTCCATGCTTGGTTCTTCAATTAAGCTCTGGTCAAAAAGAGGCGGTAAGACACCTTCACCGGCTGGTGCCTCACTGAGGGTAATGGGTGTTGAGGGTATTAAAGCAGCTTCTGTCTCAAGATTCATAGACTCAACTGCTGGGCATTCAGCCAAGGTTTCCCCTTCGAAGCTAATTTTAAGTTCCACCTTAGCATCCACTTGACCAACAGTATTTTCTGTTAGTCTATGTCTATGTAGTCTTGATCTCAGCTTAAACTCTTCAATCACCCTTTATTGAATCCTATCAGCTAACCTTGCAGCTTGCCTGTTTTAACTTAGGTTGGCAAGTGGGAGGTCAACTAGATAGGTGCTCTCATAGTATCTCAGGTTGTAAAAGTTGAAAATCTCTTGTTGACTCTGAGACCTAGAGATTACCAGGGCTCTTCTTCGATCATCATACCTCCATCCCACTATTGAATTTTCAGCAGGGTGAGAGAGTATGCATAGCCCTTGGTATACCCTCCTCAAACAAACTTTGAATGAGTGGGTCCACATCTATGTGGACTTGAGGAGGTTGTGGAGTATGGACAACTGCAAGTGAGGGTGGTGAGTCCTCCATGTCCATACTCTAAAAGGAACTCCTAGGTTCTGTGATTGTAATTAAAACTTTCTCCCCTTCTTGGTTGCATCACCCTCTTGCACATAGGAGCTAAGTGTTAGGTCCATCATATCCACAGGTTCTTGTGGACCTGGTTGAGTCCTCTGAATAGGTCTCACAGCTAATTTGCCCTTGATATCGGTGATCTCAAGTTGCTGATCATTGACCCTTCTCAGTAAGATAGTCACCTGAGATTTTAGGTGACTAACCCTGGAAACTAAATAGGTGCATAGTTGAGACAGTTTGTGCACCTTTAGTTGCAGACTCCCCTCATATTCATTAGAAGAATTACGGGGGGATCTTACTCATCACCAGCCTTAGTTTTTTGGCTGATGGTTTTCCCCTGCACACTGGCAGCTTCAAAAGAAGTGTCAATGGGCAGAGTTGCCATGGTTGAAGTCTGAATGATGTAATCACTTGCAAAAGTGAAAGGCTCTTCCATATGGGCCTCCAGAATAGGTTCAGGAAGGACCACCTCAATTGTAGGTGGATGATTTGGGCTAGATATAGGAGATGCAGGAACACTCTTCTCTCCTTGAGTAGAGGTGAAGAAAAGAGACTCATGATACTCATTGAATCCTATATCTTCATCATTATAGATTTCAAGGTTGGGTATGGGTTGGTTAAGGTCAAGCGGCTGGGGATGGTAACTTTCCCCCGAAGGTTGATCACTAGAGTTTTGAGACTCTAACTGAAGGCTTAAGGCTGGGGTTATGAGCTAATCAGGTTGAGCATGAGGAACCTCAGCACTAATCATAGAAACAATGGGAGTGGTTTGCTTCTCAAGAGAAGTGGGAGCTCCAGTGTCCACTTCTTCATGTATGGTTGGTGATTTAGGGGCCTGCTCAACCTGAGTAGACTGAGCAGGGGTTCGTTTGGATTTTCTTTGGTAGGTGATGGTGATTTGTGGCTGTGTGGGGGTTGCAGATGTAGAAGGTGTGGGTTCAACATTGACTTTTGTTGCCAAGTTGTTATATTGAGCAATGAGCTCTAACATTTTGAGACCACTGCTGTTTCTACCCTTGAGAAGCCAACGGTTGGCTTTTTCAATGTTTTGAAGATGCCGGGCTTCATGTATCCCAATTTTAGAACATTAACTGTTACCCTTAACTGTGAGCCCAGTTCACAGTTAAGAATTTACTGGACAAATCTAAGGAGTCCAAATTTGCAAGCAGATTTGTATATACAAATTGAGAATACCTGAACTTGACCCCTTAAACCAATCCATTAACTATATAGGAAAGGTATTCGGGAATTTGTTCCCAACCTTAATGTTTGTTTGATAGGGAGTGAATGACCACATGGAGGAGGTACTTTCACTTGTATGAGACCTTACCTTTCCTGAAGCTTCTTACAGAGTAGTCCCCTTCATAGCCTATCAGCCAGAATAAGTTATTAACAACAGATTTAGGGAAAGACAAGTCACCCTATTAATCATCCCGCCTTAGATGGGTGTTGATTGTGGCTGGAGAGATAAATATTGTCCTTTCTTGCACTGTGACAGACAATGTCTTCCCACCGTCCAAGATGACCTCTTGGCAGGTCCTCCTGAACTCAAAAAGTTGATCTTCATATAATGAAGGGTCGATTGTTTGTGCGGTGAGATAGTTGATGAGATATAAGAAGCGACGTTTGTCTGAGAAACCAGGATCTTTCTTAGACGACAACTGAGC
Organism: Flaveria sonorensis; assembly: GCA_025506505.1. Taxonomy (NCBI): domain Eukaryota; kingdom Viridiplantae; phylum Streptophyta; class Magnoliopsida; order Asterales; family Asteraceae; genus Flaveria; species Flaveria sonorensis. The sequence goes on along the minus strand of CM046431.1, from coordinate 46,267,392 downwards.
AACCTGATTATGTTGCCTGTGTAAGTGCATGACAAAATCCGCTTGGTTTCGGGGACCAGGGTTGGCTATTTTGAGTAATTTTGAGATGAAGGAAGGTAAGAACAGAGTCGGTTTATGGGTGAATTTAGGGTTTGAATCTTACAGATAAAGGAGAATAGTGAAAGAAGAACCATTGTACAAATATATATATATATATATATATATATATATATATATATATATATATATATATATATATGATATGGATTTGAGACAAAGTTAATGCAAACGGATAAACTTTGAAATCTGGATGTCGGTCCCACCTTTGAAAAAGTGCCCAAAAAGTTAGTTTTCTTGAAAGTCTAAATCTTCTGAAGGTAATTTGTATTCGGAAGGTTTTAGAAAAACTTCCGAAGCCAAATTTGGCTTCGGAAGATATTCCTTAGCTTTTCAAGAATTATACTTCGGAAGAAAAATACTTAGAGTATTTTTACTTCCTAGATAGATTTTGCTTCGGAAGATATTAAATATCAGAATCTTATTTAATAAGAGAATAAGTCTTTCGAGACTTAATTGCTTTCGGAAGAAAATAGTACTTAAATACATATAAGTCCTTAGTGACAAATATAAGATTCGGAACATATATTCAAATTTTTTCCGAAGGTTAATTTCTCAAAAGTAGTTATTTATTTTAAATACATAATTTTCTTCCGAATACAACTTGATGTCTTCCGAAGGAAAATATATCCAAAATTCTCAAAATTATAAGGGATATCAGTTTGAAAAGTTTCTTCCAAAGTAAACTAGGCTTATATGTTGATAATATAGACAACTTAAGACACATATTATTAAAAATAATCTTGAGTTTAGTTTAAAAAAAATTACTCAAAGTTAATCATCCCAATAGCTGATACAAGATACTTAAATCTTTGCTCATCAAAAGCTTTTATGAACAGATCATCATATTATTCATTTGTGTTAACTTTGACTAGTTTTATCAATTATTTTTCAAAATTATCTCTAATCAAATGCTACCTGATGTTGATGTGCTTTGTCTTTGAGTGCTGAATTGGATTTTTTGTGATACAGATAGCACTGTTGTTGTCTATGTGGATGGGAATCTCTTTGAACTTGAATCCATAGTCTAGCATCTGATTCTGAATCCAAAGCACTTGAGCACAGTAGCTTGCAGCAACAATGTATTCAGCTCAGCAGTTGATGCAAATACACAGGGTTGTTTCTTGCATTGCCATCCCCCAGATGTTGACTTTGTATATGCTGATCTGTTCATCTGTTTCTTGGAGCCTGATGCAGCCTATAGAGAGCTTTGTCAAGCTTGCAGACATAATCAGGATGATCTGGCTTTACAAAGCCAGGTGGTTGTTTGACATGCACCTCCTCATCAATCACCTCATATAAAAAGAAACACTTAACATCAAGTTGGTAGACCTTTAAATCCTTGGATGCAACAAAAGCCAGAAATATCCTAACAGCTTCAAGTCTTGTCACAGAAGCAAAAACATCTGTGTAGTCAATCCATTCTTCTTGTGTGTATCTTTGAACAACCAGTCTAGCCTTGTTCTTGATAACAAGTCCTATATCATCCTATTGTTTCTAAATACCCACTTGGTACCTATGGTAGTCTTTCCTTGAGGTAGAGGATATAGATTTCAAACTTTCTGTTTCTTGAATTGAAGCAGCTCCTCCTATATTGCTTCAACCCAACTTTCATCTTTTAAAGCCTCTTCAATATTCTTAAGCTCTATCTGGGACAAAAAAACAAAAGTGAATACAAACATTTTTGTCTTGCGTTTGTCCTATTGTTCTTACCTCAATCTCAATATTTCCAATTATGTTTGTGGTGGGATGGGACTTGTGGATTCTCAATTGAGGAATCACAGCAAGTTGTTTGGACAGATCTAAATTTGTGAAATTCAAATTTGGTGCTTGAGAATCATCCACCACATCAACACACTAATCAAGTGAGACTTGATTCAATGAGTGTGTTACATCATTGATGTTGTTTTCTATGGAGTGGTTATCAGCATCAAGAAATTCTTGATCACTATCACCACCTCCATCTTCTACTACATTGTATATTCCTTTATCTGAGTCCAGTCCTTTGTGCTGGAACTTACAGTCACTTCAGATGTCTCAGCTGAAGAATTTGTCATAATTGTGATGATAGTATTTCCAACTGCAGGGCTAGTTACCACTGTAGCTGAAGTAGTTTGAACACTTGGTATTCTCTGCACAAATCTTGGATCAAAATCTCTTGTTTGATAAGGTACTTGTAGATCCTGAAACATTCTCACAAGATTTGTTAAAACAGTTGGTAACTAAATTAAGATTAAACAGCCAATCTGAACCAGAACCTTTCACACTGGGTGTGTGCTCATTGAAGGTCATATTGGCTGACTCCTCAACTACTCTGGTTTTGAGATTGTATACTCTATAAGCCTTAGCTTGGGAAGAGTATCCAATAAAATGTTCATCATCTGATTTCTTATCAAATTTGCCTATTTGATCCTTGGTATTCAAGATGGTGAAAGGACATTCAAATGATCTGAGAAAACCAACGAAAGGTCTTCGTTTGTGCCACAGTTCATAAGGAGTCTTACCATGATTCTTAACTACTAAAACTCTGTTTTGTGTATAGCAGGTAGTGTTGACTACCTCTGCCCAGAAGGTGATGGACAGTTTAAAGTCAGATGACATGGTTCTTGCAGCTTCAATAAGTGTCCTGTTTCTCCTCTCAGCAACACCGTTTTGCTGAGGAGTCCTTGGAGCACTATATTGTCTTGTAATACCCTTTTCATCACAAAATGTGTCAAGGATTTAATTTTTGAATTTGGTTCCTTGATCACATCTTATGATCTTGACCCTGTGATCACATTGATTCTCAATATTCAGAATGAAACTCTTCAAGATCTTAGTGGTCTCATCCTCAGTTCTAAGGAAGAAGACCCAAGTATATCTTCTAAAGTCATCTGTGATCACCAAACAATAAGAGATCCTTCCTAGACTCATTACACTAGTAGGACCAAAGATATCCATATGTAATAAGTGTAGGGGTGTAGGGATGAAGTTAATTTCCTTTGGCTCGTGAGATACCTTGTGTTGCTTCCCTTTTATGCATGCAACATAATGATCATCACTTGTAAACTCTTTATTTGGCATTCCAGTTAACAAATCATTCTTAATTAGTTTCTTCATGTTCTTAAACTTTACCTGTCACATTATTTTATGACAAAGGAAAGACTCATCACTATTGTCCTTAGATAGAAAGCAAGAAACTTTTTTTGAAAGGGATGTTTCCTGCAAATCTATTTTGTACATGTTCCCTTCCCTAAGGGCTATGAGCAAGATATGCTCTTAAGGAATGACCACCCCGGGTTTGAGAACAATGCACTCATTCTCAGTAAAAAGAATGTTGTCTCTGATCACAAAATTGGGATACACTCAGAAGATTGTACCCAAGCTCCTTAACAAAGTTTACCTTTTTATTGCTAAGCTTACCATTTGTGACCCTGCCCCTTCTAGTAATGTAAACATCAAATTCTCCTGAAAAACCAACTGGCCCTCCATCAATTCTTTCAAATTTTTGAAGCAAACAGCCATTGACTGTCATGTGCCTAGAACAACCATTGTTAATGATCTATATATTTCCTTTAGTCTTTAGCTGTTACTACACAAAAAGAGATGATTATTTACATTTGAAAATCCAAGCCTCATTGGTCTTGGATTGTCAAAATGAGAAGAGGATAATGCAATAGCAATTGATCTTATATGTAAGTTCTAAGGATCATTTGCTGTTGTTGATAAAAAAGCTTTCAGTCATATGGTCTTCCTTCATCTTCCACACCATACTTGGAAGACTAGACTTGGCGTTCAACACTTCGGAAGCTTTGATAACTTCAGAAGTTTTGGAGACTAGACCTTCGGAAGTTTTTGCATCCACTGCAGCAGACTTCAGTAATTCGAAAGCATTCCTTTCTTTCGAGACCAAAATTTCTTCCAAATGTAAGTTTTCACTTATCTTCTTCTTCACTTTGGAGCTTCCGAAAGGAAGAGATTTTCCTTCCAAATCTGTTTTCTTTTTCTTTTTCTTCTCAGAAGTTTTCTTTTTGTTCATGTGGATAGTACTTTTGGGATTGTAGATGCAATCATTGACAAAGTGAGAAGTACTACTACACATGATGCATTCAGTTGGCATACTTCAGAGAATCTTATTTTAAGAGGGAGGCTGAGCCTGATCATTCTCTACTTCCTTCTTCATCTTCTGAGATGATGCAGCAGGCTTCTTGGGATGAGGCTTGCTCTTGAAGCTAGATGGTTTAAGCTGTGCAGCAGTGGTGCACATTTTATCAGCCTTCTTTGAATCAGGATAACTTGAACATGAACTAGAACTTCTGGTACTAGAGTGCATGGTTGTGTCTTCAGTATTTACCACTTCAAATTCAAAAGAGATAAAAACTTGCTTTTGCTTGGAGTTGAAGGTGGCTATGATCTCTTGAGCTTTCTTGAACTTTCTTTTGGCTGCCCTGATCAAATTCTTTCTTGCAGACTTTGTCATCCTAGATTCTTTCTTCTCTCCAGGAGATTAGTGTCCCTTCTCAGGAAAACCCTTATCACTCACCTCAGTTTCATCATTCACTACCTCCTCTTCATCTTCATCCTCTTCTTGAATGGGATCTATGAAGAGCAACTTATCTTGACAAGTTTCACACCTTGAAGATCTTATAGATAACAATATGTGTGAAGGAGCTATCTCACTTGAACCCAATACTTGTCTGTTCTAATAAAAAATCTTTGCATGCATGAACGAAGATATTATGTTCTTGAAGATTTCCTCTTCAAAAACACATTTTTCTACCTTAGCTTTGTTGATCACAAGCTCAGCTTGACATTCAGTTAATTTGGTAATGAGATCCTTGATCTGAGTCCTGTAATTTGTGTGAGCATGCTTAAGAGTTGAAATGGTTTTCTCTAAATCTTCTATTTCAAGTTTATAGTCATTTTGAGCTCTTTTAAAGTTAGCTTTTAAAATGTTCAAGGACTAAAGTTCGGATCTCACTTCCAAATTATAGGACCTATACATGTTAACTTTTACAATGCATTCTGGGGTACAAAGATGTTCCAATACATTAGCTTTTTCATGATCAACAATCGGTGCTTGGTTTGGAGAAGCATCTTCCACCTGAAAGCTCTAGTCAAAACCTCCTTTTTCAATAGCAACAACAACATGTTGTTTGAGCTGGCTTGGATTCTCAGTTCTTGGAGCTACAGCAGTGTAGTTTGGTCTGGTTTGTGCTTGGTCACCATTTGTCCTTGGTGCCTTGCACTCTCTAGCAAAGTGGCCCATTTGGTTACAGTTGTAACATTTCAATTTGCTTTTGTTCAGTCCAAACTTTCTACTGGCCATATTGCTGGGAAACTTTCTTCCTGTCATATTGTAGAACTTCTTGGCTCTGTGAGTGAGAAGAGCCATCTGTTGGACTATCTCCATGTACTCCAGATCATCCAGATGGATGCAGTCCAAGTCTTCAAGTTGCCACAACTTAATCAGTACACAAAATCTTGTACAGAGCTCGTCTCTTGGAATGAGCTTACTTGGATGTAGCTCTCCTTTGGTGTCTCGAAAAAGGTGATGAAAGGATCCTTTTGTGAGTTTTCAGGGAAGCAATGAGATGATGTTGTGGTTCTATGCTATCCCTTTCAACCACATGAAGGGCAGAACTCTGCTAATTGTTGAAAGAGCTACTTGATGGATTTTACAAATTCATCTGTAACACCCGAAATCTTGTCAAAATAAAAGAAAAAAAAGTATCAAGAAGAAAGCAAAAAAAAGCCAAAGATGAGGGGTGTTTTGTGTAAAAGTACACAAAAGTTAAAAGTTCACTTTATATGGGCATGGCCGCCCATATCACTCCTGCTGCTACTGTGTTCAACTTAAACAAAGAAGAAGAAGAAGAAATCGAAATTGTCTCGGTTTTAGAGAGAGAAAGAGGCTGTTTCTGATCTTGGTATGTATTTCCTTGTATAATTGGCTTGATTATGTTGGGTTTTGACCATGAAACCGATTTATATGTGTTTTATGTGTTTTCTTGTCTGATTTTGCTGGTTTTAGGCATTTGAACTCTTGTGCGCACGAGTTTGGAGGAGTTTTGCTTGTTTGCTGCACTAGGTGAGTTCTAGACCTCGGTTTTTATGTGTTTTAAACTTCTTTGGGGCTGAAAACGCATGTTTAAAAGGTTTTACAGCTGTTTTATGCTTTACCGTATGTATATGGGTGATTGTGTTTGTGCTTTATGGTGGTTTATGTGATGTTGATGCTGGTGATGTTGAGTATAAGCTTCGAACAGATAGATAAGCATGTTTGGTTAGGAATTGTTGGTGTTTTTATGGTTTTATGCCTGCTCTAGATGTTAAGCATGTTAGATCCATGATAAGGATGTGTTTGATCGAGGATTGGGGACTGAATAATTTCATAAGTGCATTTGCAGGTCGGTTAGTTCATCCGCATTTAAGAGCTGAATATACACTCCAGTATTTTGCTCATGCGCATTTGTAGTTTGTTCATCCGCATTTAAGTACTTGCTCATGCGCATTTGTTTGTTCATCCGCATTTGTAGTTGCTTATGCGCCCAAGTGTTCTTCCGCATTTCTTTTGTTCATGCGCATTTGCTGCAGTGTTCATGCACATTTGTTTCAGTCATTCGCATTTGTTCTACCAGCATTTAGTTGGACACTTGGAATAATCTGAAGACTTTCATCCGCATTAGTTACTGTTCATCCGCATTTGTCCAAGGACTTAGGAATTTTCAGAAGCTTGGGAAGTAGAATGTAGCGGGTAAGTTCTAGAATGTTTTGCTGGTTCATGTCTGTTGTGGTGTTGCATGTTGTGGGCTGTTGTTGATGCTTTATGCTATGTATAATGTGACTTTACGTGGTGTGTTTATATTCGTATGCGTAAAGTATTATGTAATGAAGTGGAAGATAACAATAATGAAAAGCGAAACGTAATGAAAGAATGAAAGTCTTGCAAGCAAAGTTGAGGTTAGTGACTATGTCGTCACAACAGACTCGTAAGCCAACGTTGAGGTGAGTGACTGTGTCGTCACAACAGACTCGTAAGCCAAGGTTGAGGTGAGTGACTGTGTTGTCACAACAGACTTGTATGCCAAGGTTGAGGTGAGTGACTGTGTGTCACAACAGACTCGTAAGGGGTTTAATCCATGAGATTGACCCGAAATATGTCGTGATGCTCACCCCGGTGTTGTGACGGTCTTCGGACATGAGGCGGGGGCGTTGCAAAAAGAGACGGGGTCCTTGTCGCGTACCCCGGTACTGTCGGTCTTCGGACATGAGTCGGGTATTGCATGAGACAGGATCCAAATTATAGTGAAAGATAATGAATGAATTCGTGAGTTAATGAAAGATAATTAATTCTATACCTTGATGTATGTATGATGATTGCTCACGTGTGAAAGTAAAGAAAGTATTTTATTGAAAATGATATTTTCATATATAAATCCTACAAGGTATTTTAAACGTTTTAAAACTAGAACTCACTCAGCGACGCTGACTTTTATGCATTTTCAGTTGGCAGGTAATTGTTGCTGAGGGTGGCACGGGGGGAAGCGACTCGGCAGGGCAAGATTGGCATCCATTCATCTTTAATGATATTATTGTTTCGTAATGCAATAAATATGATCTTTTTGTAACTATTAACAATTAACGATGTATTGTTTAGCAACAGTATTTATTAATGAAGTGAATGGCTTTTGTTATTAATTCCGCTGCACTGGTTTATGAACTATGAAATGTTTTATATATATTGTGCTATGATTGACCAACTGTGAGGTCTCCGGGAACGAGGCCTTACATCATCTCCATCTGGTATCCATTAAGAGTACCATACAGCTCTGTGAGAGTAAGAGTAAAGAGGTTCTCAGTTCTCTTAATGGCCACATAGTAGTGAGACCATTGTCTGGGAAGAGAGAACATGAACTTCCTCACTATATCCCTATTCTCATATCACAATCTCAACATACCTGAAGTATTGTTGAGTCATGGTTTCACCTGTCTTGCAGGTGAAGTTTTCAAACTGCTGCTTCATATTATCCTTTTTGTTCTCCTTGGCTTCCTCAGACCCCTCATACATCAGTTTCAGTGCATCCTAGAGCTGCTTAGCAGTCTCGCACTTCTTAAAGCCTCTGTATATAGAGTTAGGAATAGCAGTTTGAAGAGCGGTCATGGATTTTTGATCTACATCAATTCTTTTCTAGTCTTCTTTAGAGTAGTCAGCCATTTCCTTTGGTATCATGCCATCTCCACCAGGAGTGATTAGTGGTGACTTTGTCATAGTGTCGGTTTCCATATCAGCTTTAGCAAGGGCTGCCATTTGAGTTGATAAGTGTTTTGTGAAACTGAAGAGATTTAAGATGGTGAGATCTTACAATCAAGAGCCTGAAATGCTTTGGTACCAATTGCAGGACCGGTGAAGGGTGATCAATGCAATAGTTTCAAAGGGTGGAGAGAGTTGAAACACTTGGCAATTCAAATAGGGAACCTGCAAGAGATGATACAAAGAACACAAGTAAAAGAACAAGAACAATAACACTTAAATATGGTTTTCAAGAATGATGTATATTGCTCTCAAGTTCTTACAAGGTTACAAAGCATACATAAAAGATACAAGTATTTAAGACACTTTATACTACATTCTACAGCCAGCTATATTTTGAAGGTCAGCTGGAAACACTAATCTAGACAACAAGATCAATGTAGAGTCAAAAGACAGATTGCATTTTGACTAGTGACTATGACATGCCATAGCTCACATCCTTATCTATTACAAAAAGAATAAAAATACATAGTTGGAAAGTTACAGACAAAAGACCTTAATCTACAGTTGACAAAAGCATGGACTTTTCACCGACTCATATAAGTTGGTGAGTTTTCAGAAGTGGCAGCGGAAAGTGGTTCAGATTTTGACAAAAGGTGATTCAGAGAAAGCATGTCTTCTCTGTCTTCGGAAGAAATCAGTCTTTGGCTTCGGAAGAATTTGTCTTTGAAGCTTCAGAAGACTTCATCTTTGGCTTCGGAAGATTTGATACTTAGCATAATTCTCTGAGTTATATCAAATTTTCCAAAGTAACTTCCTTGTACTTTATTTCTACATGCTGAGATCCTTGGTTGATATTTGATTGCATCAACCTCTAAGTGTATTCCTTACACAAACCAAAAACTCAATCCATAAATCCTTCACCACCTCCTACAAATCCCTCCACAACCGAAAGTCAACCACGTACCCGTCCTCCAAATCTTCACCAAAATCCCAAGAAGACACACCCATACAATGCCTCTACCTTTCATACATCAACAGATTCTTTCTCAACTGAACCCTTCACTTTTGCTATTGCCAACAAGAGTCCTCATTGGCGTGCTACCATGACAGAGGAATTCAAAGCCTTGATGAGAAACGGTACATGGACTCTTGTACCACCCGTTCCTAATTCACAAAAACCAAATCATCTTTGTCTGCTTCACAAGTCCTTATATGGCCTCAAACAAGCACCAAGGGCCTGGTTTAATCGACTTTCAAATACTTTGTTGCAACTTGGGTTTCAAGGATCTAAAACAGATCCATCATTATGTATTTACTCCCACAATGGTTCTTTGCTGTACATGCTTGTCTATGTGGATGACATCATCCTAACCGGCAACAACCCTCAGCTCATTGATCATATCATTCACCAGTTAAGCACCACACTTCCGATCCCACGGGTCAGCTCTCTTATTTTCTAGGAGTCGAAGTGCTTCCTAAAGGAAATGATTTGCTTCTCTCACAGAATACTATACATGTGATATTATTCACAAAGTCGGCCTCTTTCAGTCCACAAACCGATTGACTAGCCTATGGCCACTAACTCTAATTTGGCTCTTGGTGACAGTCCTCAGTTTGATGATCTAGTTAAATTTCGACAGATTGTTGGAGCACTATAATACTTAACTCTTTCCCGACCAGACATCACCTTTGCGGTCAACAAAGTCTATCAATTTATGCACTCCCCCACAAAAAATAATTGGTGTGCAGTCAAAAGAATTCTTAGGTATCTACAAGGAACCTCTCATTGGGCTTGTTGATTCAACAAAAATCAGCTCCTGTTATACATGCCTACACAGATGCCCATAATCGGTCTCTTACAGCCTTCTCCGATGCAAATTGGGCTGGTTTTCTAGATGATCGTCGATCCACCGGGGGATATGCCATCTATCTTGGATCAAATCTTATTTCGTGGCATGCTTGTAAACAATGCACTATCTCCCGGTCATCTACAAAAGCAGGATATAAAGCCTTAGCAGATACAGTTGCAGAATTGACATGGCTTGAGGCACTTCTAAAGGAACTTCACGTTTTCATGACTAAAGCTCCTGTCTTATGGTGTGACAATCTAGGTGCCACATACCTCTTAGCTAATCCAGTGTTTCATGCCCGTAAAAAACACTTGGAGATCGACTTCCATTTTGTCAGGGAAAAAGTAGCCCAAAGAAAGCTACCGGCTCACTTTATCAAGACAGATGATCAAATTGCAGATGTGTTTACAAAGCCTTCATCTTCACAACAGTTTTTGCTTCTTAGGTCCAAGCTAAAGGTCGCTCCCCGGCCTTAGCTTGAGGGGGAATATTAGACCAAGATTTATGCTGATAAATATGTAAATGATTGTAATTATATTAGCTGTATTATAGCTAGCAGTTTACCAAAAATAGTTTGTATAAGTCTCTATATATAGGGCCTTATTGTACTCAATTATTCACAACACGGTATACTCTTTAACTACAAGTTTATTCAAACCAAAGGATGGTCGAAGCACATACGTCAATCGCCAACTAGCCCACCGTTCAAAGAAGAAGAACTTCAACAGCCAGAGCAACGCTTCACTGAAATTGGTCCCTAGTGACTACTCTGTCTGGCTGTGAGGTGTGTGTGTGGAGTCACAAAATAAAATGACACCAAAATAAAATGAAAACAATGGTTAAGGCCCCGAAAAGACTACTGAAAGTAGGCTAACCTGATTGGGATAGAAATTGTAAATTGGTTTTACAAAGCTGTTATGACCTCTTTCTAAGCCTATTTGACTTGAGACCTTTTGTAGGACCTAAAACAACAGATAGGGAATATGGAAACTAAATATAGTACAAAAATGAAACTTTATTACACACGAAACAACCCTTGACTCGTAACTGTGTATTCCGGAGAGCCAACTAATCAGAAACACATCTAATTTTAATAGCAAACCACAAATTGTGCCTAATAACTATAGGAAACGGTCCACATATCAGAATACATGTAAGAAACAACAAAGCTCATACACTAAAATTGGGCCTAATACATACAGGAAACAAAGGAGCTCATTCTGTAACGCTTGGTTTAACTTATACAGCCAAATTAAATGCATAGGATAATTTAAACACTCGTATAATTGTCACATAATAGCTTACATAAAATCTGGAAAGGAAAGAAGCTCCTTTGGTATCCATCCACTGAAACAATTGTTGAACAATTGTTTGTGATGTATCTGTGATAAAGATTAAGGAATAAGACAACCACCACAGATCACGATTAACATGTACATCAGAATTCAAACGTACAGTACAATCAAAGGAAGACCAGTCAGAGAACTTAAAGAACCTGTTAACTCACTGTTCAGCACATGAAATCCAGAAATGAAAGCATCATTACAGTCCTGGACATATATATATGATTAGTTCCAAGAAAGAGGCTTACAATGAACCTGAGGAGTTTGATAGATCTCTTGTGAGGTTATTTATATGAGGGATCCCTGCATCAACATGTAGCACATTAGAAGTATGGTTGATATCAGAATCGAACTGCATCAGGAAATCCAGTGCAGGAGTTTACGACTGTTACTAGTAACCGTCACCCTGCTCCTTCTGCTACCAGCTCATCTTTGTCTCAATCGGAGGCCCTTCAAGCTAATCAATAGCTTGCTACTCAGTTGGGTTTACAACTACAACCAACCAACTCCCAACCGCAGGCTTACTACACCAATCGATCCGGCAACACTCGCAACCATGGAAACAACTTTCGGTCAGGCAACAGCCGTGGACGTGGGAACTTTCACAACCGTGTTCAAGGTGGAGGTAATCGAAATCAATTTATTTGGGCATCTAACCGGAATACTGTTTATGGTACTTGCAACAGGTGGGGTATTGGTCATGTTCCGTCCCAATGTCCAAATTGGGACTCGAACACTTTCAAACCAAGACATCAACCTTCTGCCAACTTTGTTGAATACCGCTCATAAGCTTCAACCCATTGGCTTCCGGATACTGGATCTAATCAACATGTTGCTCCATATCTCTCTAGTTTTGATAACTCAGAAGCATACTGTGGTGAGGATAATCTTCATGTTGGCAACGGTACATTGATTCCACAAAACTTTACAGCCCAAATAAAACCTTTTCCCTTCGTAATATACTTCATATTCCTGATATCAAACGCAACCTTCATCTGTCCAACAATTTTGTCTTGATAACGATGTCTTTTTTGAATTTCACTCTTCCTTTTTTTGTGTGAAGGACAAGTCTACACACAGTATCCTCCTCATGGGTCAAAGTGATGGTGGTCTTTACTCTTTTCAGCTACCGCGGATGCAACCTGTTCCTAAAGTAGGTTTCTCCACCCCTAGGGCTTCCTTTACCACATGGCATCAAAGACTAGGACATCCTCATCCATAGCTTTTGAAGTCTATGTTATCTAAACATCGTTTGCCTTCATTAAATAAATGTACTACTTCATTTTGTGGTTCTTGTTCCATTGGCAAGTTGTCTAAACTTCATTTGTTACCTTCTACTTATAAAAGTTCAAATGTTATAGATTTGGTGTTTTATGATGTATGGGGTCCAACTACTGTTCCATCCTTGGATGGCCACCGTTACTTTCTTTTATGTGTTGACCATTATTCTCAGTTTAAGTGGTTGTTCCCCTTAATTTCCAAATCTGATGTTTATGATGTTTTTAAACGTTTCCACCTTACAGTTGAACTACAATTCAAAACAAAATTAAAATCCGTCCAAACCGATTGGGGAGGTGAATTCTGACGCATTTCTCCTCACTTCTCCTCCTTTGGTATCACCCATCGGCTCTCTTGTCCTCATACGAGTGAACTAAATGGATTTGTTGAGCGCCGTAAACGTCACGTTGTGGAAACCGGCGTCACTTGCACAATCTCATGTTCCACAATGCTTTTGGCATTTTGCCTTTGACACAACGGTTTATCTGATTAACCAAATGCCATCTAGAACAAACTCCAACATTTCACCATTTGAACAAGTCTTCCACCTTCAACCCGACTTCTCATTTCTTCAGGTTTTCGGGTGTCAATGCTACCCACATCTACGTCCCTACAACAAACACAAAATGGATTTTCGATCCCTTCCATGTGTTTTTCTTGGGTATAGCACCTCTCACCATGGCTACCGATGCTTTGACCCTCACTCCGAACGTATTTATATTGCTAGACATGTTTGTTTTAATGATACATGCTTTCCTTTTTTCCAATCAGCCTCTTGACCACTCTCCCTCACCATCACAAAAACCATACACCTCCTCCTATCCCACTGATATTTCCACACCACCCTCTCCTAAGTCTACCACACCACCCTGCTACCGAGTCAACATCCTCAACCCTACGACCCTCGGCCTAACACCATTCCTCAGCTCTGACATCCACTCAACCACAACCCATCGTACAACCACCACCCGTGTCCATCCCACCACCAAGCCAATAACAACCTTCGACCACCTCACCCTTTCTTCATACTTATCATCGTCGTTCTACAAACACTTCTAGCCAACAACCACTAAGATCCCAACTAGAAAACCTTCGTCCCAATCCCAAACAAACAAAACCGAATAATGTCTCATCTTTTTACACACACTGCTTCTCTCGATACCGAATTTGCCACCTTTGCCGTTGCTAACAAACATCCTCACTGGCGTAAAGCCATGGCTGAAGAGCATTTGACATGATGAGAATTGGCACATGGTCCTTAGTTCCATGTGTTTTGAAGACCAATGTTGTTGATTGCAAATGGATGTACAAGATCAAAAGGGATCAAACAGGGCCCGTCAACCATTATAAAGCACGCCTGGTCGCAAAGGGGTTTAGCCAACAACCAGGCATTGATTTTCAAGAGACTTTTAGTCCCGTTGTAAAGTCGACCATTATACGTGTTGTCCTCTCTTTAGTTGTTGCTCAAAAGTGGCCTTTAAGACAACTTGATGTACAAAATGCATTCCTCCATGGAGATTTAAAAGAGACAGTTTACTTACAACAACCCCCTGGTTTCGTCGATCTCACCAAACCAGACCATGTTTGCCTTCTCACAAATCCTTGTATGGCTTAAAACAAGCACCAAGGGTGTGGTTTCAACGTTTCTCTATGGCTCTTCATGCTCTCGGTTTCAAGGGATCCAAAATGATCCCTCCTTATTTGTTTACTCCTCACGGGGTACACTTTTATACATTAGTCTGTGTTGATGATATTATTTTGAAAGGCAACAATTCGAAGGAGATCAATCGGGTGGTAAACAACCTTAGTCGATGCTTTCCTGTAAAGGATATGGGTCCATTATCCTATTTTCTGGGAATTGAAATTACAACTCAAGGTCTTGATATGATTCTTTCACAAAATAAGTACATACTTGAGTTACTTGATTGGGCTGGCTTTCCCATGCTAAACCCGTGATCTCCAATTACCACCACAACCAACTTTGCTCTCGATGACAGTCCACATTCCTGATCCCGTGAAATATCGCCAAGTCGTGGGAGCTCTTCAATATGTCACCTTATCTAGACCGGATATTACTTTTGCAGTTAACAAAGTGTGCTAATTTATGCATTTTCCCACTGAAAATTATTGGTCGGCGGTTAAACGGATACTACAATACTTACAAGGTACGGTTGCCTATGGTTTATTGATTCAACATGATAATGGAACACTTCTTCATGCTTATACGGATTCAGCTTTTAACTCTTTGAGTGCATTCTCCGATGCTGGCTGGGCTGGTTGTCCTGATGACCATCAATCCACCGGGGGATATGCCATCAACAGAGTTTGAATATAAGGATTGACTTGGCTGCAAACACTTTTGCATGAACTTCACGTTACGACTAAGTCAGTTCCTACATTATGGTGTGATAACCTAGGTGCTACATATTTATCAGCAAACCCAGTCTTTCATGCACGAACAAAACATTTTGAGGTCGACTTTCACTTTGTTCGAGAAAAGGTTGCTCAAGGAAAACTCTCAGTTCAGTTTATATCTACACATGATCAAATTGCTGATGTCTTTACAAAGCCATTGCCTTCACAACTATTTCTCTTCTTACGATCCAAGCTACAGGTCGCTCCCCGGCCTTAGCTTGCGGGGGAATATTAGACAATATGAGCATTAGTTACTATTAGAGGGATTAGAATGTAATTATGTTCCTTATATATACATCTTTTAATCATAATATTCTACACACAATAATACAATTCTGATTACCAAATTTATTTCCCCTCAAGATGTCTTTAACAAGAATTCTAAGCTTAAAGCACAAAAATAGTATTTATAGCATTAAAAAATGAAAGCACACAAATGGACTTTGTACAAACTGAGTAGCTATGGATACTTTACCTACATATAATGCCCATATAACTAGTGTACTTCAAACACAAAACCTGTTAAGTCATTTCATGAGAAGAAATGAACTTTTGGGCAAGAAATACCGACTAGACTCATTTTGACCATTAACAGTTTTTACCACCATCTGTCATGAAATCTTCGGGCCAAAAAGGAGAATAGTTGTGTCGAAAATGTTAAATGTATATCTTACAGCATACTTTCAAAAAGTTCATACCATTTGGACAAAAAATGAAGGTCAACACAACCAACCTATTTTGCATTGCATAAATATTACCCAATTAGACAAAATAAAACATTTTGATAGAAATTAACCTGTTTTGACCCAACCATGTCTTGACCAATTCCCCAACCTGCTCGTTACATGCACGCCTCACCAAATTTTAGTTCTAAATGCGTAAAACTTCCAAAGTCAAATTAACAAAAAACAAATTAGACTGTCAAATTAAGGTATACATAGAAAGTTGAAAACTTTTGAACAAAGAGTGCTGAGAATTTAAGAACAATCTCAATTAGTGAATAGTTATAAAGAACGATAAACAAGGTAGGGTGGGAACAGTTACCTTAATTGTTGAGTAGCCCAATGATAGAAATTGTTATGTCATCGCTGAGTAGCCCACGAATTGAAATTGCTTCGTTTGGTCACCAAAATCTATATTAGAATTTAAGGGTTGTCAAAAGCGAAATGAAAAGTTATACACAATGATAAACCAAAGGAGGGTTCAAATTCTTACCTTAATCCTTGAGTAGCCCGCATATCGAAATTGTTAGCTTTATCGTTTAGTCACCAAAATTAATCAGTATTTACGTGCAATCTCAAATTTCAACAAATAAACAGTTATGCAAAACAATAAACTAAGGGGGTCGGAATTGGTACCTTAGTAATAAACCAATGTAGCGTTGAAATTCTTACCTCAATCACTGAGTAGCCTGGGCATCGAAATTGTCAACTTAATCCTTTAGTCACCAAAATCAAAATCAAATTAAAGCGCTATCTCAAATTTAACAAATAAACAATTATACAAAACAATAAACCAAGGGGTGAGATTGGTACCTTAATGTCTAAGGAGTCCACTGGTCGAACAAAAACATAATTGCTTAAATGGATCAAAAGAGGTACTGAAATGGATCAAAATAGTTACTGAAATGGATCAAAATAGTCCAATCAAATATAATATTTAACAACAGTTATAAGCTTGAAGAACAAAAAGAATAAATTGTAGTGTCCAAAAATAAGCAGACAAATAAAACTTTGTGCAACTAGAGTTGCTATGAATACTTTAGCAAGGGCAGCCCAAAGGAAGGGTGACCGAGGGGCCCTGTACTTTAGCTACAGATAATGCACAAATAACAAGTCGTTGTGATTACATAGGGGAATTATAAATTTTATCTATCGAGGAAAATCAAAATTTCATCCATAAGTATACCTTAAAACAAAAACCTTTCAAGTCATTTTATGAAAAATTTGAACTTTTGGACAAAAATAGTTCTAGGACAACCGAACCGACCAATTTTGAGTTATGACCAATTACCCGGCCCAAAGTATTTTCTCACCTACAGTTAAAAAAGAGAACCAAGAAATCTTGAGACCATAGAGGAGAATAGTGGTGTCAAATTTGTAACATAAATATAATTCACAATATACTTTTAAAAAATTCAAAACCTTTGGACAAAAGTGTTCCGGTCAACCTAACCAACCTCTTTTGGTTAGCATAAAAATCATTCATTTTGAACCAGTCACGTTTAACAATTTACCCTACTCGCCCATATTGCATGTTTTCCCACCTCTAAATCTTAGCTATTGATAGTAAAAAAGATAAATATAAGTTCCAACTGGATAAAAGAGAACCAAAAATTTCTTACAGAGAGAAAAGCGGTATCGAATTTGAAAAAAAAAAAAAAAAAAAAAAAAAAAAAAAAAAAAAAATAATAATAATAATAATAATAATAATAATAATAATAATAATAACAATAATAATAATAATGTCACTAAATACTAAAACAAGAAACTAAAACTATCGAATAAAACTTACCCAATTTGACCCAACCATGTCTTGACCAATTCCCCAACCAGTTCATTACACGTACACCTCACCGAATTGTATTAGTAAATGCATTAAACATCCAAAGTGAAATTGACAAAAAAATTAAACTATCAAATAATATAGTCTTTGTAAATATGTCAGTATATACTTTACTAAGGGAAATTACAAACGGTGAACAATTATAGATGGTGAACAATTATGCAGAACCCAAGGTAGGGTGGAAACAGTTACTTTTTTCATTAAGTAACCCAAGGATAGAAATTGTTACCTTGATACTTTAGTTGCTACAACCAAGTTCAGAATTTAAAGGTGAACTCAAATGAAAACTAAAGAACAACTATATAAAACGATAAACAAAGGGGGACTCGAAATTGTTAACTTAATCATTGATTGATGAGAAGCCAAAGGATCAAAATTTCACCAGAATCAAGAAAAAAATTAAAGGGCATTCTTAAATGAAAATGAACAAAAAGATATACTTATTGATAAACCCAGGTAGGGACAGAATTGTTACCTTAATCACTAAATAGCCCACGCATTGAAATTGCAACCTTGATCCTGCAGTTGCTCGAATCAAGATCAAAATTTTAAGTGAATGAAAACAAATGAGCAAGTTATAAATAATGATAAATCTAGGAAGGGTCGAAATTTTTACCTTCATTTCTAAGTAGCCCACGGATTGAAATTGTTTCCTTTAGTCGCCCTAATCAATATCAAAATTTAAGGGTAGTCAAGAATGAAAACAAATGAAAATTAATACAAAACTATAAACCAAGGGAGGGTTAAAATTGTAACCTTAATCGCTAAGTAGCCCACGAATCGAAACTATTAAATTCAATCCTCAAGTCACTGGAATCAAAATCAAAATTTAAGGGCAATGTAAAATTTTAGAGAATAAAGAGTTATACATATCTATAAAACAACGGAGGGTCGAACTGTTACCTTTGAAAATCAAAATTATCGTTGAAGAAAGCTAACCCCTGACTCCTAAATAGAATGAACACAAAACTAGCAAAAGAAAAATCAAAATCAAAATGATATGTATTGGTTTAGAATTCTCCATTAATTAGTGAAAGTACACAAGAGCATAACAACTTTTATGAGAAACTACGAAGAGATAAACATGTAAAAATGGTTAAAACAGTTTGTAGCAGTTTCAGAAGTCAACATGAAAGCTCCATCCTAAATGAATGAAAAGAGAAAATAAAGTAACACCAAATGAACTACTTGGTACTTGGTAGAGAAATTATCAAACCACACAACTATGAATCATGGAGTTTCCCTCGCAGATGCATGAAATATACCAAACAAAGAAACATGCACAGCAAATGCCAAATATGTAAATACAAACAAAGGGGAACGAAAAGAACAAGCATGAAATATACACAAAATTAATGAAAAGAATAGCATAAACTTCAAAATTAAGGAAAACTAGTTCAGCAAGTTTATAACAAACAGAAGAGGATCTATATGACCCCAAAACACTGTGTAAAAAAGGGTTCCCATGTAACTGTTGGCTCACACTCTGTGGCCTGTGCACAACACCATTCATGCCAAACTGCTGATTAATATGAATTTTAAGGGTTAGAACAGACAAACATACCTCTTTTCTATCAAACGAATGGTATTCATCATCACCAGGTTTATTTAGAGGGTTGTCTTCAACTTCTACACACCCAAAATCAGCCTCACCTAAACTATCTGGACTTAAAAAGGCATAATGTGATGCATCAATGTAACAGCCCAGCGTAACCGCACCATTATATTGTCCGCTTTGGCCGGGACGAACCACCATCGCCTCACGGTTTTGTTTTCACCTGGACTGGGACGTACCACCATCACCCAGGCATAAAGCGTCAAAGTGGGGAAGGTCTCAAGCCCCTTATAAAGAAGCCTTCGTTCACCTTCCCAACCAATGTGGGATGTTACAATCCACCCCCCTTAGGGAGCCCAGCGTCCTCGCTGGCACACCGGCCCGGCCCTGGCTCTGATACCATCTGTAACAGCCCAGCGTAACCGCACCATGATACTGTCCGCTTTGGCCGGGACGAACCACCATCGCCTCACGGTTTTGTTTTCACCTGGACCGAGACGTACCACCATCGCCCAGGCAAAACGCGTCACAGTGGGGAAGGTCTCAAGCCCCTTATAAAGAAGCCTTCGTTCACCTTCCCAACCAATGTGGGATGTTACAATCAAATAGTTTGTCATCTGCATACCAATTAAATGACACCAAATAAAATGGTAAGGCCTCAATAAGACCTCTGCAACTAGGTTTACCTGATTGGGATAGAAAATGTAAAATAGGTTTTACAAACCTATTATGACCTCTTAGTTAAGCCTATTTGACTTGAGACCTTTTGTAGGACCTAAAAGAATGGGTAGGGAATATGGAAACTAAAATTCATATTAAAATGAAACTAAATTTTTGAATAACAAACAAACAAACAACCAACCTAACAAAAATCCCACTCAATTGTAAAGGCTGGGGAGGTAAGATGAAGGCAAGCCTGACCTCTATCCCACAAGATAAGGAGGCCGCTCCCAGGGAGATCCCAGGCTCACATAGGCTGAACATGTCATTAGCACTTTAATGATTCTGCTCCCGTGGGTTGAGCGGACCAACAGCAGTTTAAGGTGTTTAGTTACATCAGATTAGGATGTTTTTGCTCGAGTGTAAAGGCTGGGGAGGTAAGATGAAGGCAAGCCTGACCTCTATCCCACAAGATAAGGAGGCCGCTCCCAGGGAGATCCCTGGCTCACATAGGCTGAACACGTCATTAGCACTTTAATGATTCTGCTCCCGTGGGTTGAGCGGACCAACAGCAGTTTAAGGTGTTTAGTTACATCAGATTAGGATGTTTTTGCTCGAGTGTTAGCTATTTAAAGTTAGTGGGCATTATCTCTGTTTTGTAGGAGCAGTACGTGCATTTCTTTTGATTCTAAGCTATTCATTTTTGGAGTCTATAAATGAAACAAATGTTCTTGTGTGGGTTCAAGTAAATATTCAATTCTTCTTTACAGCAAATTATATCTAATTGTTCGTGAGTTTTGAGACTATAATTAGCCAAACTAGGGGCTGAACCAACAGTAAGAGCAACTAAATTACACCCCAAAGACGTAAAGCATCTAAATACTCCCTACTTCAAGTTTGTGATTTCATGTTCAGTCACCTACCACTTCCAAGAAGAAAACAGAACATTTATTTTACTTACTCTTTTATGTTTACATTTGTTGCCAGAATCAACATCAGAATTTATGGGCAAGCTTGAATGAAAAGTCATAGAAAACGACAAACCAAGGGAAGATGAAACTCTTACCTTAATAGTTTAGTTGCCAGAATTAACATCAGAATTAAAGGGCAGTCTCAAATGAAAACAAATGAACAGTTATACAGAACCATTAACCAAGAAAGGGTTGATATTATTACCTCAATGGCTGAGTAGCCCAAGCACTGAAATTGTTACCTTAATTCTTTAGTCGCGAGATTCAACATTGGAAGTTTAGGTCAGTATCGAATGAAAACGAACGAGAGTTATACCGAACAATAAAGCAAGGGAGGTTTGAGACTGTTACATTAATAAATTAGTATCCTACTGGTTGAAACTGTTACCAGAATCAAGATCAGCTATCAATAGTAATCTAGAATGAATTAAATGACATTTATACTGTGAATAATAAACAAAGAGAGGATCAAATTGTTACCTCAATTGTTCTAGTACTTGTAGATCGAAATTGTTTCCCGTAGCCATATTAAGGACAACCTCGAATGAAAACGAATGAAAACTTAAACAGTACATTAACCAAGGGAGGGTCAAAGCATTTACCTTAATTGCTAACTACCCCACAGATTGAACTTGTTACCTTAATCCTTTAGTCGCCAGTTTCAATATCAGAATTTATAGGCAATCTCAAATGAAAACAAATAAATAGCTACACAGAACAATCAACATAGGGAGTGCAGAAATCAATACCTTCAACAGCTGAATAGCCCCTGGATCAAAACTGATATATCAATCCTTGCCATAATCAAGGAATTTAAAATCAATCTCAAACAAAAACAAACGAAAAGTAATACAGAACAGTAAACCAAAGGATGGTTGAAGCATTTACCTCAATTGCCAACTAGCCCACTGTTCAGAGAAGAAGAACTTCAACAGCCAGAGCAATGCATCGCTGAAATTGGTCTCTGGTGACTACTCTAACTGGCTGTGATGGTGTGTCTGCAGGGTCACAAAATAAAATGACACCAAAATAAAATGAAAACAATGGTTAAGGCCCCGAAAAGACCTCTGAAAGTAGGCTGACCTGATTGAGTCAGAAACTGTAAATCGGTTTTATAAAGCTGTTATGACCTCTTTGTAAGCCTATTTGACTTGAGACCTTTTGTAGGACCTAAAACAACAGGTAGGGAATATGTAAACTAAAAAAATCGTACAAAAATGAAACTTTGTTACACGGGAAAGAACCCTTGACTCGTAACTGTGTATTGATGTAGCGCACGGAATGAAATCGAAGCCAAACACGTTGATTCTGCGAATGCCCGTGATGATCTCCACCCCAAACCCCAAATTCGACCCCAAGAGTCACGAATTCGAAAAGACAAGATTTCAATTATCCAATAGTTCAACTGTCCTTTCAGATTACATCCAGTAAGCTTAAATAGCAAAAAAAAAAAGTTCGAACGGGCCTAAAACAAACAACCACGGCCCAAACAAAAGCCCAAAACAAAACCGAAAACTAGAGAAAACATAAAAGTGGCCTGAAAACCCATTTAGAGGCCTTATTTTGGAAAAATAACGGGCTAACCCGCCTACGGCAGGTTACCATGACGTAGTCTTCGTTTCCACGGTCGTCTCGACTGGTAGAACGTCAGAAACGGAGACTCATAGCCCAAGTTATGCCTGTTTTCGTGCAGCACGGTCTTGAGCCTCTAAAAACAATAAAGCCCGGTCCTCAACACTTGGGCCCGCATCATTCCCCCCTGGGTAGACAAATTTCGCCCTCGAATTCACAACAGGTTCATCATCAGAAGAGTCACCATAGTATGGCAACAAATGTTTCACATTAAACACGTCTGAACAACGAATGTGGCTAGGAAGTTTCAGCTTGTAAGCATTGGGGTTTATCTTCTGCACAATTTCAACAGGCCCAATCTTCTTAGCTGAAAGCTTGTTGTAGTCTCCCACTGAAAAACGATCTTTAGTTAAAACAGCCCAAACGAAATCACCTTCTTCAAAATCCACATGCCTACGTTTTTGGTCAGCAGCCTTCTTATACTTCGCATTGGCTTGGGCCAGATTATCATGAACTGTCTTATGAACTTCATGCAACCCCTCTACAAAATCTTGAACTTTCTTTGAAACAGGACCAGAAATTGGAAGTCTCATTAAATCAAGTGGTCCTCGGGGCTGAGATGAGTAAACGACTTGAAATGGACTAAACCCGGTGCTCCGATTGACAGCATGATTATGAGCAAACTCAGCTTGACACAGTTTTTGATCCCACGCTTTCACATGATCACCAACCAAACACCGTAACAAATTTCCCAAGGATCGATTAACAACTTCAGTTTGCCCGTCTGTTTGTGGGTGGTAAGCACTACTGAAGTTAAGTTGAGTATTCACCATCTTCCATAATGTACGCCAAAAATGACTTAGAAACCGGGTATCCCGATCAGACACAATAGAAGAAGGCAGCCCATGCAAACGATACACATCGCGAAAGAAAAGTTGTGCTACATTAACAGCATCAGATGTCTTCTTGCAAGGAATAAAATGGACCATCTTAGAAAACCGATCAACAACAACAAAAATAGAATCATTACCTCTCTGAGTACGGGGTAATCCCAACACAAAATCCATACTAATATCGACCCATGGCTGCGAAGGAATTGGCAAAGGCATATAGAGACCCGCATTAGTAGTCGTGCCCTTTGAAACTTGGCAAATACGACATCTCTTAACATAACGATCCACTTCTTTCCTCATAGTAGGCCAAAAATAAGAAGCTTGCACCAACTGTAAAGTACGATCACGACCAACATGCCCTTCACCATGTAATTCCTTAATAATTTGCAAGCGAAGGCTAGAATCGGGAATACATAGCTGATTTCCTTTGAACAGAAAGCCATCATGTAAAAGAAAATCTGATTTCTGCCCGGTTTGCATACCCTGCACAACAACTGAAAAATATGGATCAATGACTAGCTGCTCACGAATGACATCAAGACCTGGCACATCAACTCTCATAGAAACAAGTAAATTACTCCTTCTGCTTAAAGCATCAGCAACTCTGTTTGAAACACGGTCTTGTGCTTGATCACAAAAGTAAACTTTTCAAGAAATGCCAACCAGCGCCCATGCTTATGGGATACCTTGTCTTGTGTGCGAATATGCCTTAAAGAGTCATGATCAGTGAACAAAACAAACTCTTTATGAAACAAATAATGTCGCCAATGCTTTACAGCTTGGACCACAGCATAAAGCTCCAAGTCATAAGTACTATACCTCAACTTGGGCCCTGTCAATTTCTCACTAAAGTAGGCAACAGGCCGACCACCTTGGCTGAGAACCCCGCCAATCCCAACCTTTGACGCATCTGTATGAAGTTCAAAAGCTTGAGAAAAATCAGGCAATACTAGAATTGGAGCTGTAGTGAGCTTGTCTTTTATAACTTGAAAAGCCCGCTCAGCTTCTTCTGTCCAAACAAAAATCTTTCCCTTCATGCAGTCTGTCACTGGGGCCATAATAGAACTGAAATGTGGAATGAACCTTCTATAAAAAGAAGCAAGGCCATGAAAGCTACGAACTTCGGTAATGGTAGTAGGAGTTGGCCAGTTTTGAACAGCCGCGACTTTAGATTCATCCACCTGTATCCCCTCACCAGACACAACATACCCCAAAAACAGAACCTTAGGGGTCATGAACACACACTTCTTCATAGCTGCATAGAAGCTATCCCTACGAAGTAAGGTCAAGACCTGCTTGACATGTGTGACATGCTCACTGACAGAAGCACTATAAATAAGAATATCATCAAAATATACAACCACAAACTTCCCAATAAATGGCCTAAACAACTGATTCATCACACGCATAAAAGTGCTGGGTGCGTTTGATAAACCAAAAGGCATTACCGACCACTCGTACAACCCCTCACGAGTCTTGAAGGCAGTTTTCCATTCGTCTCCCGGTCTTAGACGAATTTGGTAGTATCCACTTTTCAGATCTAACTTTGTGAAAACAGTAGCACCACTAATCTGATCAAGTAAATCGTCAAGTCGGGGAATAGGAAACCTGTACCTCACTGTAATCTTGTTGATGGCTCGACTGTCAACACACATACGCCAGGTGCCATCCTTCTTCGGGGTCAACAAAGCAGGTACAGCACAAGGGCTCATACTTTCACGAACATGGCCTTTAGAAACCAACTCTTCAACCTGCCTACGCAACTCCTCATGTTCTCCCGGACTCATCCTGTAATGTGGCCTATTGGGCAATTGTGACCCAGGCTCTAAATCAATGTGATGTTGGATGTCACGTAAAGGGGGCAATCCATCAGGTAACTCGTTAGGGAAGACATCAGAAAATTCCTCAAGTAAAGGAATCATGGCATCAGGAATCCCAACCCCCTCAGGCACTTCCTTCCCTATCAACATAAAAACATTTCCTGCGTCCTCCAGTTCATCTTCAAATTGACTAAGAGTTAAAAGATTACCTGACGGCTTCGTAGGTAACTCCTTCGGCTTGCTAGGAACTAGGGTAATTTTCATACCACCAAACAAGAAGCTGTAAGTGTTAGACCGCCCATTATGTTCGATGTTGCGGTCATACTCCCAAGGTCTACCCAACAACAAATGACATGCATCCATGGGTACCACATCACACCAGACATTGTCCCTGTATGTCGCACCAACAGAAAAAGACACAAGAGCCCGTTTAGAAACCATTACCTCGCCACCCTTCTTGAGCCACTGGAGCTTATAAGGTTTTGCACGGTTCTCTGTCTTCAAAGCCAACTTTCTGACAGCGTCTTCTGAAACTAAATTATCACAACTTCCCGAATCGATAACAAATGTACAAACCTTTCCCAAGACAGTACAAGTTGAATGAAAGATGTTGTGTTTAAGCCAGTCATCATCATCTGCCTTTGGTGTATAGCAAACTCGTCTCACCACCAAATTCACCCCAACATCTCCAGTCACAAATTCTTCTTCATATTCGGGCTCTTCATCAAATACTGGGGAATCATCATAATCTTCCCGTTGTTCATCCTCAGATTCAACAAACATATGGCGCTTTCCTGCCTTCGGACAATCAGCGTACCTATGGCCTGTCTCCCCACAACCGAAACATTTAGCGCCACTACTACTAGCACCCTTACCAGTATTAGTCGCCACGGGTCTCTGCTGATTGGTAGCAGCACGACTAGCCCCGCTACCCGACCCAGAATTTCCACCAACCGGGGCAGAAGAATACGAACCGCCCACCCGACGGTTTTGCTTCTCAAAAGCCAATGCCCGTTGGTGTGCTTCAGCAATCGTTAACGGATCGAAAAGATTCACAGAGTCCATGATCTGAACCCTCAACCCCCCGATATACCTAGCGACAAGTTGTTCTTCTGATTCTTGGATATCATTTCGAGCAATCAATTGATAGAACTCGGTTGTGTAATCGTCAACCGATTTAGAACCCTGCTTCAAATTCTGCAGACGCTGGTACATCAAACGTTGAAAATTATGAGGCAAAAAATTAGAACGCATACACTTTTTCATCTTGGCCCACGTCACAATCCTTGATTTTCCAACTCTGCTGCGTGTCAATTTCAACTGTTGCCACCACGCTGATGCCCTACCACGTAACCTGGTAGCGATCAAAGGCACCCGCTTGTCTTCAGGCACCTCTTTGAATTCAAATACCTCCTCTACAGTAGCCAACCAATCAATAAACCCTTCTGGGTTCAAGCTAGTTCCATCAAACTCTGGAATATCAATTCTAATCCCAGTGTCCCAACGTCTATTTCCACCTCCATGTTCTCGCCCCGGTCTCCTTTCTGGATTTCCTTCGGAAGACCCACCATCGTCACCATAAAATGGATTGTCAAAATCAGAACCATCCCCATTGTCGGGGACCTGCCTTCTACGATTCACCAAGTCAGCCATTCGATCAGTCAGTTGATCGACCACTTGATCCAATCGTTGCTCCACCCTGGCCATAAAGCGTTGCTCCAACTCCCGTTCATAAACTTCATCGATTGGCCTAGCGTTTCTTCTTGGAGGCATTTTGAGCCAGGAATTTGGCTCTGATACCAACTGATGTAGCGCACGGAATGAAATCGAAGCCAAACACGTTGATTCTGCGAATGCCCGTGATGATCTCCACCCCAAACCCCCAAATTCGACCCCAAGAGTCACGAATTCGAAAAGACAAGATTTCAATTATCCAATAGTTCAACTGTCCTTTCAGATTACATCCAGTAAGCTTAAATAGCAAAAAAAAAAAGTTCGAACGGGCCTAAAACAAACAACCACGGCCCAAACAAAAGCCCAAAACAAAACCGAAAACTAGAGAAAACATAAAAGTGGCCTGAAAACCCATTTAGAGGCCTTATTTTGGAAAAATAACGGGCTAACCCGCCTACGGCAGGTTACCATGACGTAGTCTTCGTTTCCACGGTCGTCTCGACTGGTAGAACGTCAGAAACGGAGACTCATAGCCCAAGTTATGCCTGTTTTCGTGCAGCACGGTCTTGAGCCTCTAAAAACAATAAAGCCCGGTCCTCAACACTTGGGCCCGCATCAGTATTCCGGAGAGCCAACTAATCCGTAATCAGAAACACATCTAATTTTAATAGCAAACCACAAATTGTGTCTAATACATATAAGAAACAGTCCACATATCAGAGTACATTTAAGAAACAACACCCTAAAATTGTGCCTAATACATGCAGGAAACAATGGAGCTCATTCTGTAATGCTTGGTTTAACTTATAGGGCCAAATTAAATGCATAGAATAATTTAAACACTCGTATACAAGGCACATAATAGCTTACATAAAATCTGGAAAGGAAAGAAGCTCCTTTCGTATCCATCCACTGAAACGATTGTTTGTGATGTTTCTGTGATAAAGATATAGGAATAAGACAACCACCGCAGATCACGATTAACATGTACATGAGAATTCAAACGTACAGTACAATCAAATGAAGACCGACTAGAGAATTTAAAGAACTTGTTAACTCACTGTTCAGCACATGACATCCAGAAATGAAAGCATTATTACAGTTCTGGACATATGAATATGAGTAGTTCCAAGAAAGAGGCTTACAATGAACTCAGGGAGTTTGATAGATCTCCTGTGAGGTTATTTATATGAGGGATCCCTGCATCAACGTGTGGCACTTTAAAAGTATGGTTGATATAAGAATATAACTACATCATGAAATACAGATTCTGAATACAAATAGCAAAGAAAAGAAAGTCTGAGATTATATAACTTAGAACTTACTGTTAAACATGTGCTGATAATGATGACGAATATTAGATATGAGAAATATTTCATGTTTTAAGGTAGCCAAGACCAGGGAGAGTAGAAATTGTTACCTTAGACGGCAAGATTGAATGGTGAATAGAATACAGTAGGATAAAGTTAGATTGAAGCAGAAATCGTGCGTCAGAATCGTTCATAGGATCCTTGGAAGCCACAAATGAATGGTGGGTAGACTAGAGACAGAAGTCCTCAGAATCAATAAGAAAATTTATAGGAAACGACTAACCAATAAAGGAGCGTAGAGAAATTGTTACCTTAATCGTCATGTCCATGAGTTTAGGGCAATCTCCGATAAAAACAAATGAAAAGTTAGACAAAAGATAACCACCATAGATCATGATTAACAGGGTAAATGAGAATTCAAACTTACACATCATTCAAAGGAAGACCAGCTAAGGAATTTTAAAGAACCTGCTAATAGATTGGTGTGCACATGACATCCAGAAATGAAAGCATTATTAGAGTTTCACACATATTTATTCAATAATTTACTAACAAATACCAAGTAATTCCAAGAAAGAGGCTTTACATGAATGTAGAAATGCTTGACAATGAAGTCAGGTAGTCTCCTGTGAAGTTATTTACATGAGAGATCCCTGCATCAACATGTAGCATGTTAGACATGAGATAAATTTCATGTTTTGAGGTAGGCAGCCTAGAGCAGGGAGAGTAGAACTTGTTACCTTAGTCGGTGATATTGAATGGTGAATAGAATACAAAGAAACTTGGAAGCCACAGATTGAATGGTGAGTAGACTACAGAATGAAATCGTGAGGTGAATGAGTTTAGGGCATGCAATGATCTCCGATTAAAACAAAAGAAAAGTTAGATAGAACGAACTGAAGGATGTATGAACTAAGTTAGATTAAGTGGAAGAAATTGTAACCTAAGATGGGTGGTGAGTAGAGCAGTCCACACATCAAAGTCTTAGCATCAATGAAATTAGGGCGATCTATAGAAATGAAAACAAATGAGAAGTTAGATAGAAGAATAAACTAAGATGAGAAGAACTTGAATAGTAAGGGTAAGGCTGCGCATTGGTAAACCCAATCTCCACAGGAAAACTTGTTGTACTGAAACTCGCCGAAACTCGCCGGAAGGATTTGGGGATATTGGTTAGGGCAACCTATACAAATGAAAAAATAGTTAGATAGAAGGATAAAAAAACTAAGATGAGAAGAACTTGAAAAGTTATAGTAAGCAGTTAAGGGAGGACAGGAGAGAAATCTATTACCCTGGCTGTGGGCAATACCCTCTGCTCTTGCATTTCTGCATTAACTGCATACAACATTAAAAAAAACACTATCGGGAGGAGGGGTAGTGTATGGTGGTGGGGATGGTGCAGGGCCATTATCAAATGAATTTCCATCATATCTGTTTCATTTAAAGAGACAAATTAAATGCATATAATAGTTTAAACACTCGTATAATAGCTTACATAAAAGCTGGAAAGGAAAGAAGCTCCTTTGGTATCATCCACTGAAAATGCTTCCGTGATAAAGATAAAGGAATAACCACCACAGATCAGATTAACATGGTACATGAGAATTTGAACTTACACATTAGGGAATTTATAAAACCTGTTAATTGATTGTTCTGCACATGACATCCAGAAATAAAAGCATTATTACAGTTCCAGACATATTTATACAATAATTTATATGAGAGATCCCTGCATCGTCATGTAGCACGTTAAAAGTATGGTTGATATAAGAATGTAACTACATCATGAAATACAGATTCTGAATACAAATAGCAAAGAAAAGAAAGTCTCCGATTAGATTATATAACTTAGAACTTACTGTTATATATGTGTATGATAATGATGAGGAATGTTAGACATGAAATACATTTCATGCATTGAGGTAGCGTAGACCAGGGAGAGTAGAAATTGTTACCTTAGTCGGTGAGATTGAATGGTGAATAGAATACACAGATTGAATGGTGAGTAGACTAAAGAATGAATAAATAGAAAAGAAATTATTACCTTAATTGTCAGGTGAATGAGTTTACGGCATGCAATCTCCAATTAAAACAACTGAAAAGTTAGATAGAAGGAAGGATATATAAAATAAGTTAGATAGAAGGAAACGAAATTGTAACCTAAAATCAGTGGTTGCGCAGCGGTGGAAGAAGGGAGATGGGCGGTGGAAGGAGATGGAAGGGTTTTGGTGTTGTTTTATTATTGTGATTTGGGGGTTTCTCTTGTGACCGTTCCAGGGGAAGATTTGAAGGAAATCATGACATATTTATACAATATATTACTAACAATTATTGAGTACTTCCAAGAAAGAGGCTTACAATGTAGAAATGTTTGACAATGAAGTCAGGTAGTCTCCTGTGAGGTTACTTATATGAGAGATCCCTGCATCAACATGTAGCACGTTAGAAGTATGGTTGATATAAGAATTTAACTACAACAGGAAACACAGATTCTGAATACAACATCATATACATCATACACACACAATGTAAACAGAACTGCCATTATTTTACCTTATTCATAACATCATGGTATTACTCTATAAATGAAGGGTGAGTAGCCACAGATTGGACGGTATTACCTTATCAAAATTGTTATATTTCCTCTACTCACCAGAATCAAGGAATTTTCGGGCAATCTAGAATAAAAACAAAATAACAGTTATACAGATAGATAAACTAAGACTGAAGCAAAAATCGTGCATCAGTCAGATCCTTGGAAGCCACAGATTGAATTGTGAGTAGACTACAGACAGAAATCATCAGAACCAATAAGAAAAGAAACACAAAACGACTAACCAAGGGAGGAGTGTAGAGAAATTGTTACCATAATCGTAAGTAGTTTAGGGCAATCTCTGATTAAAACAAATGAATAACTTAGATGAGATAACCACCGCTGATCACGATTAGCATGGTACATGAGAATTCAAACTTACACTGCAATCAAAGGAAGACCAGCTAGAGAATTTAAAGAACCTGGTAACTGAGTGTTCTGCACATGACATCCAGAAATGAAAGCATTATTACAGTTCCAGACATATTTATACAACAATTTACTAACAATTATTGAGTAGTTCCAAGAAAGAGGCTTACAATGTTGAAATGCTTGTCACAATGAACTCAGGGAGTTTGGTATATCTCCTGTGAGCTTATTTATATGAGAGATCCCTGCATCCACGTGTAGCATGTTAGAAGTAAGGGAATCTAACTACATCAGGAAAAGCAGATTCTGAATACATATAGCAAAGAAAAGATAGTATGAGATCATTTAACTTAGAACTTACTGTTAAATATGTGCTGATCTGTATGATAATGACGAAGATTGTTAGACATGAGATATATTTCATGTATTGAAGTAGCCTAGAGGAGGGAGAGTAGAAATTGCTACCTTAGTCGGTGAGATTGAATGGTGAATAGAATACAGAACCAGAAACTAAGACTGAAGCAGAAATCGTGAGTCAGTAAATACAGATTCCGAATACATATGGCAAACAAAAGATAGTCTGAGCTTAGTAAGATTAAACCAAAGGCTGGTCGAAGCATTTACCTCAATCGCCAACTAGCCCACTGTTCGGAGAAGAAGAACTTCAACAGCCAGAGCAACGGTTCACTGAAATTGGTCTCTGGTGACTACTCTGTCTGGCTGTGATGGTCTGTCTGCGGGGTCACAAAATATTTTCAATGGTTAAGGCCCGGATAATACCTCTGCAAGTAGGCTGACCTGATTGGGACAGAAACTGTAAATCGGTTTTACAAAGCTGTTATGACCTCTTTGTAAGCCTATTTGACTTGAGACCTTTTGTTTGACCTAAAACAACAGGTAGGGAATATGGAAACTAAAAATATTACTAAAATGAAACTTTGTTACACGCAAAACAAACCTTGACTTGCAACTGTGTATTGCGGAGAGCCAACTAATCTGTAATCAGAAACACGTCTAATTTCAATAGCAAACCATAAATTGTGCCTAATACATATAGGAACCAGTCAGCATATCAGAATACATGTAAGAAACAACAGGAAACAATAGAACTCATTCTGTAGTGCTTGGTTTAATTATAGGGCCAAATAAAATGCATGGGATAATTTAAACGCATAATTGCTTACATAAAATCCGGAATGGAAAGAAGCTCCTTTGGTATCCATCCACTAAAACTATTGTTTGTGATTTTTCTGTGATAAAGATAAAGGAATAAGATAACCACACAGATCACAATTGTGCCTAATAATAGGAAGTAGTCAGCATATCAGAATACATGTAAGAAACAACAGGAAACAATAGAACTCATTCTCTAATGCTTGGTTTAATTATAGGGCCAAATAAAATGCATGGGATGATTTAAAAGCATAATAGCTTACATAAAATCCGGAATGGAAAGAAGCTCCTTTGGTATCCATCAACTAAAACGATTGTTTGTGATGTTTCTGTGACAAAGATAAAGGAATAAGATAACCACACAGATCACAATTGTGCCTAATACATATAGGAACCAGTCAGCATATCAGAATACATGTAAGAAACAACAGGAAACAATAGAACTCATTCTGTAATGCTTGGTTTAATTATAGGGCCAAATAAAATGCATGGGATAATTTAAACGCATAATAGCTACATAAAATCCGGAATGGAAAGAAGCTCCTTTGGTATCCATCCACTAAAACGATTGTTTGTGATGTTTATGTGATAAAGATAAAGGAATAAGATAACCACCATAGATCACGATTAACATGTACATGAGATTTCAAACGTACAGTACAATCAAATGAAGTCCGGCTAGAGAATTTAAAGAACCTGTTAACTGACTGTTCAGCACATGACATCCAGAAATGAAAGCATTATTACAGTTCTGGACATATTAATACGAGTAGTTCCAAGAAAGAGACTTACAATGAACTCAGGGAGTTTGATAGATCTCCTATGAGGTTATTTATATGTGGGATCCCTGCATCAACGTGTGGCACTTTAAAAGTATGGTTGATATAAGAATATAACTACATCATGAAATTCAGATTCTGAATACAAATAGCAAAGAATAGAAAGTCTGAGATCATATAACTTAGAACTTACTGTTATATATGTGTATGATAATGATGACGAATGTTAGACATGAGATATATTTCATGCATAGAGGTAGCCACAGAGGAATGGTGAGTAGACTAGAGACCTTAAAAAAATACATCATGATAAAGTAAGATTAAAGCAGAAATCGTGCGTCAGAAATCGTTCGTCGGATCCTTGGAAGCCACAGATCAATGGTGAGTAGACTAGAGACCGAAGTCGTCAGAATCAATAAGAAAAATTATAGGAAACGACTAACCAAGGGAGGAGTGTAAAGAAATTTTTACCTTAATCGTCAGGTCCATGAGTTTAGGGCAATCTCCAAAAAAAACAAATGAAAAGTTAGACAAAAGATAACCACCCATAGATCATGATTAAACATGGTACATGAGAATTCAAACTTACACATCAGTTAAAGGAAAACCAGCTGGGGAATTTAAAGAACCTGGTAACTGAGTGTTCTGCACATGACATCCAGAAATGAAAGCATTATTAGAGTTCAACACATATTTATTCAATAATTTACTAACAAGTACCGAATAGTTCCAAGAAAGAGGCTTACACATCAGGGTACATGAGAATTCAAACTCACCCATCAGTAAAAGGAAAACCAGCTAGGGAATTTAAAGAACCTGTTAATCGATTGTTCTGAACATGACATCCAGAAATGAAAGTATTATTACAATTCAGGACATATTTATACAATAATTTACTAACAAGTAATGAGTTGTTCCAAGAAAGAAGCTTACAATGTTGAAATGCTTGACACACTGAAGTCAGTTAGTCTCCTGTGAGATTATTTATAAGAGAGATCCCTGCATCAACATTATCAATAACATCACTGTATTAAGATTGAAGGAACTTAAGGTACAAATGAAGCAGAAATCTTGAACAAAAACAAAAGAACAGTTATACAGAACCACAAAGTAGGATTGAAGCCTAACCGTGCATCAGAAATGGTCATCGGATCCTTGGAAGCCACAGATTGGATGGTGAGTAGACTACAGAATCAATAAGAAGAAAAGAACTTGATTGATCTTAATTGTCAGGTGAATGAGTTTAGGTACACATATATACTAACAAGTTCCGAATAATTCCAAGAAAGAAGCTTACAGCGTTGAAATGCTTGCTTGGCACAATGAACTCAGGGAGTTTGATTAATCTCCTGTGAGGTTAATTATATGAGAGATCCCTGCATCAACGTGTAGCACATTAGAAGTATGGTTGATATAAGAATCGAACTACATCAGGAAAATCGGATTCTGAATACAAATAGCAAACAAAAAATAGTCTGAGAATATTACCTTAGTGGGTGAGATTGAATGGTGAATAGAATACAGAACCATAAACTAAGATTGAATGGTGCGTAGACTAGAGAATGAATAAGATGAAAAGAACTCGTTAGCTTAATATTCAGGTGAATGAGTTTAGGGCATGCAATGATCTCCGATTAAAACAAAAGAAAAGTTAGATAGAACGAACTGAAGGATATATATATATATATATATATATATATATATATATATATATATATATATATATATATATATATATATATATATATATATATATATATAAACTAAGTTAGATTAAGTGGAGGAAATTGTAACCTAAAATCGGTGGTGAGTAGAGTAGTCCACACATGGAAGCCGTCAGCATCAATGAAATTAATTAGGGCGATCTATAAAAACAAATGAGAAGAAGCAGAAGATGAATAGTAAGGGTGAGGTTGCGCATTGGTAAACCCAATCTCCACCGGAAAACTTGTTGTACTGAAACTCGCCGGAAGGATTTGGGGATATTGGTTAGGGCAACCTATACAAATGAATAGTCCACACATTGAAGTCATCAGAATCAATGAAATTGAGGGGAATGAAAACAAATGAAAAGTTAGATAGAAGGATATAAAAACTAAGATGAGAAGAACTTTAAAAGTTATAGTAAGCAATTAAGGGAGGAGAGTAGAGAAATTGTGACCTTAATCGCCACAGATTGAATGGTGAGTAGATCGAGTAGTCCAGACATTGAAGTCGTCAGAATCAATGAAATTAGGGCAAAAGGAAAACAAATGAAAAGTTAGATAGAAGGATAAACTAAGTTAGAGAGTTAGAAATCGTAACCTAAAATCGGTGGTGAGTATTAACATCTCTCCGGCGATTTGGTCTCCGGCGACGATAGCGGCAGGTATGATGACGTCAGCGGTTGCGCAGCGGTGGAGGAACGGAGATGAGCGGTGGAAGAAAGGAGATGGGTGGAGACGATGATAGATGACAAGGGTTTTGGTGAGGTTTATTTATAGTGATTTGGGGGTTTCTCTTATGACCGTTGCAGGGGAAGATTTGGGGGAAATCATCAGATCACACGCACTCCATTCTCATAAAATCATTTCCTTTTATACAAAATATTAATATTTATCTTCCGTTCTCCTTTAACCTACTCATTTTAATCTCTTTTATTCATTTTATGATTTAATTTAACACTCGCTCAAAGTTTTAGTTCCTTTTTTATAACATGTAACCCAAAATGTCGAGTTTTTTCCAAAAGAATGTTAGGAGAAAACTTATTTACCATAATGGATGATTTGAAAAATATTTTATTTATATGAGTGTTTTTTTAAAACATACTTTTTCTCACTCCTAATTTAATTGGATAAAAAAGTTTTCTATTTAAAAAATGTTGAATCATCGTATTCAAATGTTGGATCATCTAGACGAGTTGAGCCTCGGCCAATGTAAGCTCATCTTGTAGCTTGCTCGTTGGTTCTCTCGTTTGGCTCGTTTAAATTAAAGTCTAAGTTATAATTTTTATAATTATATCCCAAAATCAATTATATTAAATCTAATTTTAAATTTTACTATCAATCAATATTCAAATAGACCCTACCCACATGATAGTATATATAAAAAAAGTATTCAAATAAATAAAACTAGCTCGTATTATTGGTTCAGATAAATAAATATAAAAATATTATTTGTTTCTATATGTATGTATTTGTGTAAAATAATGTTTGTTTTTTTGGAATAAACAACCTAGCTCGCGAGTCGCTTAGCGTGACTCGTTTGTAACCAGTCAAGCCAAAATCCATCATTTCACTCGTTAAGGTAAATGTAGCTAGCGCTTGCTTCGTTTGTAAAAGAATTGAGACACACCCACCCTTGCTCCTCAAGATAATTCAAATTTATATAAAAGTCTGTATTTTAAAGGTTATAAAAGATAATAAAAGTATAACTTAAATAAATAGAAAAAAATAATGAATCACTGTCAACATGACCAGGTGATAATTTTAGGGGTCTTTTGGTGGATTAATTTTTTACATAAACAATCCAAATCTAATTGTATATTGATTAGATAATTTATTAGAATTGGAATACGAGATCTATGTTAAAGCTGTCATTTAAAATTATTTAAAAACATTCAGATCAAATGTAAAAACAAATATATTAACGAAAGACTGAAAATAAAAAATAACTAAAATGAACTTTTATAAAAGAACGTAAAAGAATTTTAAAAACCATTTTATAAAAGGGGAAAGTGAATATGATGTTGTTAGGCATGTAACTTACGTGCGAACCCATCAAAACTACGTTGTTTTGATAAAATCAATTAAATCTTTTAAGTTTTATTTTGATAATTTCTCTCTCTACCCCAATTCCCAATTAATTCACTATATGTTGCCGTTGATGTCCAATTCCATCTAATTACTTTCACCTTTGAATATATGGATGATTAACGTAAATGATTTTTATGTTCATGGAAATAATCTAAAGAATTCGGAAGATGCATTGCAGTTTGGTCTATCTAAACAGGTTACGATTACTAAGTTTTGCTTTTCAAATTCATTAAAAAAACACTGGTAGGGGGTTCTTATAATCCAGTTTACAAAATCATTATTTTATAAAAGATGAAGAATATTTACTTTTAAATTTTTATTTATCCATTAACCCAAGGCATTTGCCTTTTCGTGGGTACAAGATGTAATGACTATTGATTTGGAAAAAGACGAACAACATATGGGGTTTCAAGATACAATGCACTATCGATTTGGAGAAAGGTGAATAACATAAGTAAAATTGACAGAGAATTGGACATGTATGAATATGAAGTAGGAAAGTAATTAAAAGATTTAATTTGTTTTAATCAAAACGATGTAGTTTTGATAGGTTTCACATGTAAGTTACATGCCTAACAGTATCATATTCACTTTTCCCTTTATAAAATATGCTAACATGACAAAAAGCTATATTGATTTTATTAGAAACTTTTTTAAACAACATTGATATTAAATGTAATTTTTTTATCCAATATGTAAAAAAAGCAAGTTTTTAAGAAAAATCCATTTAAGTAAATATTTTTCGAATCACCCATTTTGGTAAATAATTTTTCAACTAACACCATTTGGGAAAAAAAACTCCCAAAAAGTCTATGATATCGGAATTCGGAAATTAAAAGTTTATTGAGCAATATTTTTTAAACCGGACTTGACATCGAACCGGTCATCTTACGGATTAATTGGTCAGTTCAGTCGGACTGGATTTACGATATTAAATTCTAAGTACATAAAAGATTACTTAAACAATAAAACTAATTATATGAATTAGAATCTGCAATTTTTTGTTCTATTCATATGCTTCCTAAATCCACTACCCCAAAATGAAATTTCCAAAATCACAAGGGATGGACATATGATTATAAAAATAACATATCAGCACCAAAAATATGTCATTGAAAGCCAACCCTATAATAACACCCATGCATTGGATGTTAGAAACCAACTGAGTACAGAACAATTATTGGCAGCTTCATATATATCACTTTAACCTGACCTAACATCTTATTCACAACTCAAGGTTATAATAGGAACGATTGGGTATTGAGTAAAGTTTTAGAGGCCGGGAGGCTAAAGTGACATTGCAAGGTTATGACTTATGTTGAAGCACACACATTACACCTAACAACTCAAACACCATTAACGGGGTCAGCATTTCTTTTCCTTGTTGTAGCCCTGATCAGTAGTTTCTTTACAACCCATGTTATGCAGAAAATAATGTGAATGAACGCAAACAACGAGCACAGCAGCATCCCTATCAAACACATGTATAGTTATAGCATCCAACCACGAATAAAGAGACATGTTAGATATTTCTATTATCTCTATGAGATATATATGTAAACGCCACGAAAAAGATGATGCAAACGGTTACTAGGTTGAGAACCCAAAAACAAAACTTGTTCCGTAAAGACATTCCACTTAGCAACACCACAAGAATCATCAGAGAAAAAACCATGATTATCATACTCTTGATCACAAAATCATTGAATCGTCTTATGTCTGTTTTGGTTTTAACTACATTACCTAGTGACCTGTCTCTAGAATCAGTGAACGTGCCTCCCGGGGGGGTGTAACCCGGAGAAGAACGATGATGTTGCCACGACTACCATTGCAAGTAATAGAATCCCACATTGTTTCTCTAACCAGTTTTCATTGTTGTTTAGATACCAGTTCCATATTCTTGACATCAATCCTTTAGGCTTACTCTCAAGATTGGTGACATTCTGAGATGATCAATTGAATAATGATTTAACATCTTTAGCTCTCGAAAAGTTGGCTTCTATAAGTAAAGTTCGGATTTCTAATGCTTCAAAGTTCTACGGATAATGATTAAGAACATCTAATGCGGTGAACCCGTGTCCATTAACAACATTTTTGTCTGTTTTAATACTTGGTTTCTGAAGAAAATATATATATACACACACACACACACACATATATATATATATATATGTACATATACATATATATATATATATGTTACATATATATATATATGTATATGTACATATATATGTATATATATATATACATATATATATGTGTATATGTATATATACATATATATATGTGTATATGTATATATACATATATATATGTGTATATGTATATATACATATATAGATGTGTATATGTATGTATACATATATAGATGTGTATATGTATGTATATATATATATACATATATATATATATATATGTGTGTGTGTGTGTGTGTGTATGTAGATATACATATATATATGTGTATATATATATATATGTGTGTGTGTATGTATATATACATATATATATATATATATATATATATATATATATATATATATATATATATTAGAACCCATATTTGTAACAGATTTAATAGAAAGTTGATCTAATTATAAACAATTAAGAAAGTTGTTGCAAACAAAACTAAGAGTTACTTGAGATTGGGTTGTAGGATTTTCGAATTTGGTCGAGCTTAAACGAGTTTGAGCACAAGCTTAAGCCTAAACTAGAGCTCATTTAATAAACGAGCGTGAGCTGAGCTTTACTAGCTTAACAGTTTACACTTATTACTTATATTAATAGCAAAATAACTATACCCATGTATAATAAAACAATTATTAAATATTTAATAAATAATAAACGAGTAGGGCAAGCCAAGCACCATCTTTGAAAAAATATTAATGAGACAAAATTCAATCATATACATAGAACTTGAAACCAGCCGAGCTCGATCAAGCTTTAGACAAGTTGAAACGAGCCGAACTTGATCGAACTATAGAAATATTACTCGAAACGAGCCAAGCTCTCTTAAATTAAACTAGCACAGCTTGATCCTGGCTCAACTATCCGCAAAATTCAGCCATTTCAAGTTTGAAAATTTGTTGAAATATCTGCAAAAAAAAAATTAAAAATTAAAAATTAACTCTAGTACCTGCACTTGCTTATGAACAGCAGCTAGGTGGAGGAGGGTGTTTCCGTTAGAATCTGTCACCACTGCAATTCTCTTCATTCTACAATTCGCACAACAATTTCAATGCTTCAAAACGATTATAATAAATGCATGTATGCATAATAGTCTCCCCGTTTTCTTGCAATTCTCTACCAACATCAGGTTTTGTTTGAATTAAAAGTTTAATAATATCCAAATGTTCATTCTTGACAGCCAAATAGAGAGGTGTTCTTCCATCCTGATCACGAAAACCGCATCCTTCAGCACCCATGACTTGCAAAAGTTCACGAACAACCTCCACGTGGCCCGTGGCTGAGGCCAAGTAAAGCGGGGTCCGCCTTGTGAAATCAAGGGACATGGCGAGTGTCGGTTTTTTAACCAGAAGAAATTTAACGAATTCGAGGTGGCCTCTCATGGCTGCAATGTGCAAAGGATTTTCACTAAACCGGGTGAGTGAAACTCGGTCAAGAACGAGTTGGTCTTTCTGGATAAAACATGTAACAATCAGGATTAGATTTTACATAAAATATAGAACCAATGACCTTCAAAAAAGACAAAAGTGATGTTTGTTTTTCTAAAAAAGGTCTATGCAGTCTCTTTTGTCTGTAACAATCAGGATTAGATGTTACATAAAATTAGAGGAAGGCAATGACATTTTTGAAGACTTTCCCAACCGACAAACAGTACATAAAGATGAACATAATTTAGTAGATAATGGTAAAGAACAATAAGAATCAATAGTTTTAAAGACACGCTCATGTGGATGGCCCAAACGTTGATGCCAAATGGTTGATGATGCTTTGGTAGCTGAAAATGCAAGCTTCGTTGTAACTTGAGGTGAGGAAGGCGGATGGAGTAGAGGCCATTTTCACTTGGACCCATGAGGAGGGTAGTGAGTGTAGACTCGTCATTCACAACACAAAAAGAAGTATGAAACTCAAAGAAAACATCATTGTCTAGGAAAAATTGTTGGGCGGATAATAGATTCTTTTGAATTTCGGGTACATGGAGAACATTAGAAAGATTAAAGGTTTCGTTAGGCGAGAAGATTTTGGATGAGCCAATGTGAAGATGGGTAGAGGCATACTGTTAGCAACATGGAGAGAGTCATGACCATGATAGACCTCGGAGTTATCCAAGCTTGATAAGTCTGGAGTTGTATGATTTGTAGCACCTGTATCAGGGAACCAAGTTGTTCCTAAGGTTGAGCCAACATTTGAGAAGGCTGTAAAATTGGCTTGAAGTGGCTGTCGAGATGAGGGGGCAAATTGGTTTGGACATTGCGATGGGAGATGGCCTATGCCACACCGATTGCAGTGACCATACACCATATTTTGTGTGGAGGCCCACGCAAACTGCCAAGAATTTCCAACATGTACTCTATTTCGATTGCTGGTTGTACCTCGATAATTGCCTCGAAAGTTGCCCTATGACCATGATTCTGATTAGAGGAACGAGAAATAAAGGTTACTTGAGCTTGTATAGGAGGAGGGGCAATGGGATTCAGTTGATAACCCATTTGTGCTGCCAATAGTTGAAGATTGTTGAGCTGAGATTGAATGTTAGTAAGAATTGGGGCTGAGATTGTAGTAAAGGCAGTAAAGGCTTGCAGGTTTGAGGCAAGGGATGAAGTTGATTTGCTGATAAGGTAATCATGTTCACTAAGTAGCCCATGTAGTTCATGAAAGGTAATGGGTGGATGCCGAGCCAACAGATTTGCTTTTAAGCCGTTGTATTCGTCCCTAAGTCTAAAGATGGCAAGCATAACAAGATCCTTGTCCTTAATGGGCTCGCCAATGTTGGCTAAGGCAGTGGCATATTCTTGTGCACGGCTTAGGTAATTAACTGGGGTTTCATCTCCCATCATCTCAATTTTAAAAAGCTATGTTTTCAGAGTATACTCACAAGAGGCGGTGTTTGGAGAATATGCAAGTTCCAGGGCAAGCCATAGATCTCAAGAGGTTGATCCTTGAACATGTTGGAAGGAAGACTCGGAAATAATGGAGATGATAAGCATCCTGACATGTGCATCATTGGAAGTCCAATGATGATATCCAGGGTTCTCAACAGCAGGGGTTCTGCAGTTGCTACAGTGTAGATGGGCATTTGATGGTGCGATCGACATAACCAAACAAATGATTGGAAATTAAGAACGGTTCAAGCGTCGCCTTCCAATACCCATAGTTAGTAGGAGAGAGGGTGAAGGCGAATTTTTGAGGGTTGTGTGTTGTTTTCTCTGCAGTAGTAAGAGCAGTAATGGTTGCCATGGTGGTTGATTGAGGTCGAAACTAGGGTTACCGAAAAAAATAATGTCGATGGCAGGTTGGTGGCTGGGCGGTAATTAGGTTTAATTAGGGTTGAGGTTTTCTTGGCTCTGATACCAAGATAAACCATGTATTATTTTATTGATTATGAATTACAAGATAGGCTCTATATATAGAGCAGGATATTACACTAAGATACCTTCAAATATTACAAATATTAAATACCATTTAAACATATTGTCTAACAAGCAATTACTTTCCTGGTTAGGCCTTACTTTACAGCCTACCCAACAACCAAATCAGGCCCTGCACACCACTCATGCAAACCCCACTCGTGGTTCCTACAATCGACATGAGCGTGCACGAAGTACAGCCGCCAGACTACCACTACCACAAGAAATACCTCTAGATCTGCTTGGGCATCTAATCAGAATTGTCACACCCTTAAAATTCATCGGGGGGTTTACCGCGAGGCGCGTGAGAAACCAGGATCTCAGACACAGTCATGTCAAACGACACTATATGTCTTTTAAATAAGCGTTTGACCATAACTCAGAGAGAGACATAGTTTTCAATGTAATAAATGTGAAAGCGTAAACATTTGTAAAATCATAGGTAATGAATGCGCAAAACAAAATGCCCAATGAAAGATAGTAAATGTAAATGAATTTTCTTTCAAACAGTATAGATGATGCATGAACCTCAGATGTGCAACCCTAGCCTTAAGTGTGCCAGCGACTAAGAAGACATGCTAAAATGTGTCAACACAAGGTGAGTTCACAGGTTTAAATCAATAAATATGCTTAAGCGTTTGCCTGGTAAAAGTAAACAAA
Organism: Flaveria sonorensis; assembly: GCA_025506505.1. Classification (NCBI taxonomy): domain Eukaryota; kingdom Viridiplantae; phylum Streptophyta; class Magnoliopsida; order Asterales; family Asteraceae; genus Flaveria; species Flaveria sonorensis. Next base: position 46,224,195 of record CM046431.1, on the reverse strand, counting down.
GGTATACCATAGATAGTTAGCATATATATTGAGTTACTTAGCGTTTTGAACCGAAGCTGATGGTTTATGAGTTGTTTTGCCTTCCGCCATGTCTTATCACATGACAATGGCATGTGTCTAGGTCAAGTTAACACCCGTTTAACCTCCGGTCGAGTTAGAGTGACTAACGAGGGTGGGGTGTGTCAAACCCAGTAGTACTACTCAAAATTATCTCGCTAGCTTGTTATTAATGGTTCGAGTGTGTAAGGACTTACGTGATAATGTTTGCACTACAGTAACAAGCGATATACCAACAATACTAAAACCAGTTAAATATAAATAGTTTGAATGCTTCTCCCCCGAAAAGAAAAGTAAGTAAAAATTGTTACCTAACAAATGTAGGCCCATTAGTGTGTGTACATAATGGTCAAAATGAACTCCGTTGTATCCAAACATCGTAATTGTTAGCGTGTTCAAGAAACGTTTGATAAGTTTAACCAAGTTGACTTTTTTACCAAAGTTGTCTTTTGTTGACCAAAGTTGACCGGACTGACCCGACGACCCGTTGGTGACTCAAATAAGTAAATACATGTTTAGTCATGCTCAAATAATGATTCACACAAAGTTTAATGTTCGAAATCTATTTTTCAAAAGTATGACATCGTTACGCATGTACAATCCGTTTTAAGATTATGAATCATATCACAACAACCATCTCAATTATATATGTAACACATCCAACAATTATCCATGACATGTTAACATAACCAAGAAACTTCATCATACTCAAAGTTTCCTTATTTAAAACATAAGAACACAAGTTGCACAAATTTCATCCAAATCTCCTAATATGTTCCTATGATCATTTCAACATCAATCGCATCATCATAACATGTTCTACACAGAACATACTCATCACACAACACATCGTGTCTCAAAAGTTTCTATAAATAGCAAGCATGTTCATACGATGCGTTTTTCACCATTCTATAAATCCTAATCCGTTCTTATGCCTTAAACATCATATAACAACTATCACATTTCAACATACATGCATAAAACATCATCTATAAACTAACATACCCAAAAAGTTTCCTTTAATGGAAAATACTCGAAAATCTAACCAAAATCAAATGTTCAAAACATGAATTTTCATATACTAGAATCAACTAACATCCTAGAACCATCAATTCAATCCAATTTCATCAAAATCATATGATTTCTATAAAAGCCCCAAATTAAAGTTTCATTTATAAGTAAGTCTTGGTTTTTGATCAAAATGACACAATTTCACAAAACCGATCCATACAAACATCATTATATTGAATACTAACTCATAATCTATCATCAATTTCAAGTTTTGACTTGTTTGGATCATCTAGGGTTCATGTTTATCATAAAGATCAAATAAAATGAAATCAAACATAAAAACTTACTTGAAATGCTTAGATGATGATCCCTATAAAGATCAAATAAAATGAAATCAAACATAAAAACTTACTTGAAATGTTTAGATGATGATCCCTAGTACGTGTTTGATGCAAGAAACGATAAAAATCATTACCAATATGCAAGAACAAGTTCAAAGACGGTGTGCTTTGTGTGTGTGTGTGTGATTTGTTAAGAAAAATCTGAAGGGGAAGGGGAAGGGGACGGCCAAATGATGATTAAGAATGGGTTTTATACTTTTTTTACAAGAAAGGCCCCATCGTTTTATAAAATCGATTTAACGCTACGCGATTGAACTTTTTCTACACCGGAACCACCATATGCTCATATAATTTCAAAGAAACATTAATAACATTAAATAATATTTATTTTGCTAGTTCAAAGTCATTTTAATAATTTTTAGACTTTAAAAGCCGAAAATGCGCGAAAACGCGTAAATGCCAGGAAATTCCCAGTATTCGCAACTAATCTAAACATTTAATCACATAAACACATAAAAACACATTCGCAACTAATCTAAACATTTAATCACATAAACACATAAAATTCCCAATTCCCAATATTCGCAACTAATCTAAACATTTAATCACATAAACAATTATGATTGTTTTAAAACTATTTTGACAAATCACCAACGTTCGAGAACAGACGCGTGTGCGATTCGGCGATTCTTCGAATTACCGTTACGTGAAAGGTTCGTGAATGTTTGTGCAATAAATGACACATTTAAGTAAACAAAATTAAATGCATGAATGTATGATCGTAAAACCATGCTCGTGTTAATCAAAAAGTGACATGAAAATGTCGGGTGTCATATCATCCCCTTGTTGAAAGAAATTTGTAAGGCTTTGTTCCCGGAAACCTCACAGTTGAGCATTTACAGCACAATTTATAAAACATTTCATAATTTATTAACACATGCAGCGGAATTTAAACATCAAAAACCATTCAATAACTTTATAAATGCTGCTAAGCAATACATGTTTGATAACAGTTACAAAAGATCATTAGTTGTATTACAAAACAACAGTGTTATATTCTTGAATGGATGTCAACCAAATCCCTACTAGTAGCTTCCCCGCATGCCATCCTCAGCAATTACCTGCCAACTGAAAATACATAAAAATCAGCTTTGCTAAGTGAGTTCTAGTTTTAAAAACATTAGAAAATACCTTGTAAGCTTTATATACGAAAATACCCCTTTTAAAATACCATATTTCTCTTTCGTATGTGATCATACGTCATACATACAATCAATTACATTCATTTTCATCATCATTAATTTCCTTCACCATTTCCATGGCCGCTCTTTTAAGCCTTTCACCTTTTAATCTTTCACTTCCATACAGACCAAGGTGTTATACCCCAAACAATGCGCATAAACCGGATACTGGGCCGAGGTCTATAAATAGACCCCAAACCGGTGCACGAAGCTGACTCCAGTACCGGGGTAGCCACCATGGTCCCATCTATCTTAAAGATTGACCCTGTGTGCATCCAACGGGTTAGCTAAACCGCACAACAACTCTACGGTTGTGAACCTCATTGTGAATTTGCTTGCAAGACTTTCTTACGTTCTTTATGTTCCACTTCCATTAATATTAATCTTTCATTTGATTAATAATACTTTGTAATTTAGAACACCCCACATAAGGCCATAACAATAATAATAATAGGGAACATAAGAACCGTGCAACACATAAATAAAATAATCAAATAACATCAACAAGTCAACCCAAGGTCAACCCTACTATTCTACATCTTCCAAAATATCAGAAAATATACCAAGTCTTTTAGGCGCATGAGCCCTGCATAGGCGCATTTCAACTATTCAGGCGCATGCTCATTAACACTTAAGTCATTTTTCACTAACTCCTGGGCGCATGAGCCTCCTAGGCGCATGAGCCAACACTTAGGCATTTCAGCATTGTTTTGGGCGCATGGGAGTATTTAGGCGCATGGGAGCACTTAGAATATTTAGGCAAAGTTAGGGCGCATGGGCACTATTAGGGCGCCTGAGCCCCTACTAAGAATTTCTAAGGCAAATTTCTCAGGCGCATGGGCCCTGTGTGGGCGCATGGCTTACTCCTATGCAGTGCTACTTTCAGAATCCATCCCAATCTGTTTTAACACCTGTTCAACGCCTAAACATGCATTTCTAAGCATACCAAGCATGACAACAAGCATTGAACATGAACATATACACATATACACATACGGGTATCATACATAGGTGAAACAAAACTGTTTTACATGCATTTTCAACCCCAAAGCCGCTTTAAAACAAACATAAACGGGGTCTAGAACTCACCTGGTGTATAAGACAAGTAAAACTCCTCCTAACTTGCTTTTACACACGAGTCCAAACACCTAACAAGCAAAACAACGAACCAAAAACACAAGCAACACTTAGAAATCGGTTTCTAAGGGTGAAACCGAGCCAAACAACAACAAAACCACTAACCTTCGAAACTTCTTCCTTGTCTTCTTCAAAGAACCGAGAGAAAAATCTTCACAAACTCACTTTCTTCTTCTTGTCTCCTCGGCAGTAACAAGCAGAAAAGGAGCATGGTCGACCATGCTCTTTATGGGTTTCGCTTTTTGACTTTTGTACAAAGTTACACTTTGCACCCTCCATCTTTGGTCCTTGCTTGCTTTATTCAAAATTCTTTCTCTTCTTGGCACTTTTGGCCCTCACAAAATACGGGTGTTACAAAATTTAATCTCGAAATTTAACCAACTTTGGTAAAAGACGAACAGAAATTTCTTGGTTGCCAGAAGAATAAAGTCTGCGGTTCTTGCAACAGGTGTGGCATTGGACACACACCTTCACTATGTCCAAACCGTGACCCAGCAACAATTCATCCACCAAGACAGGCCCTCAAGCAAATTTTGCGGATCAATGCACACAAGCATCTTCATCATCATGGCTGCCGGACACGGGTGTAAGTAGTCACGTGTCGCCTGACCTCTTTGGCTTTGATGAATTTGAGCCATATCATGGTAAGGATTCTCTCATTGTTGGTAATGGCAAGAGTTTACCCATCTTTCATATTGTTTCTACCACTTTTCACTCGCAAAATAAAACTCTTTCCCTTAACAAAATTCTTTGTGTTCCACAAATTAAAAGAAATCTTCTTTCTATACAACGTTTTTGTCAAGACAAATAATGTGTTTTTTGAATTTCACTAGACCATTTTTGTATGAAGGATACGGCTACCCGCACTATCCTCGTCATGGGTCCAAGTAAAGATGGTCCCTATTACTTCAACCTACCAAAGTTTCATCTTATTCCAAATGCTACCTTTTCTTCTGTTCAAGCATCTACTACAACTTGGCATTAAAGACTTGGACTGTTAAAGTCGACGATTTCAAAAAAATGATATTCCTGTTACACTTAATTCTGTTTTTTCTTCATGTAATTTTTGTCGATGGGAAAATCTTCAAAAATGCATTTGGCTTCTTCAACTTATAAAAGTACACATGCATTGGATTTAGTGTTTTGTGATGTTTGTGGACCATCCCGCGTTCCTTCTTTCTATGGTCATCGTTATTTTTTACTATGTATAGATCATTTTACTCGATATATACAAATATGATGTTTTCAGCACTTTCAAACAGTTTCATCAAATGGCTAATAGACAATTTCAAACACAACTCAAAGCTTTTCAAACTAATGGAGGGGGAGAATTCCAAAAATTATCCTTTGTTTACATCTCTTGGGATTCTGCATCGCCATTCTTGTCCTCATACAAGCGAAACATAATGGCTTTGTAGAAAGACGAAACCGTCGTGTGGTTGAGATCGGTCTCACTCTCTTGGCACAATCCGGCCTTCCAAAGCGTTTTTGGGTGCCAATGCTTTCCTCATCTTCGTCCCTGTAACCCACACACGATGGATTTTCGATCTCTACCCTGCATCTTTATAGGGTATAGCTCGTCTCATTTAGGGTACTATTGTCTTGATCCCATCACCAACCGTATCTATGTTGTCAGACATGTACGGTTAAACGAGACACATTTTCCTCTTCTCCACTCCATATACTCTATCTCTTCCATATCCTCTCCTGATACATACTTCTCATCGTATCCATCCACTGTCCACCACCCAACCAGCCCATCTACACCACCAACACAACCATCAAACTCAAACAGCCTACGGACCCATCTTCTAGTTCTCAAACCCAACCCTCTTCCCCTACAGATTCATAGTCCACTTCAACAAACCAACCCTCCAGCCCAAATAATCAAAATAGCCCAGAAAACAGTGTGCCCATTAACCTATCACCACCCATCTCCCCAATTCCTTCTCTGCACTTTAGCTAGATAAAATGCCCTGGATAGTGGAAATATACATTATATCAATCAAAGACCAAATTAAAATTTATCACTAAAAGTATGTTAAAACATAAAACCTAACCGACCAAATTTGACCAATTATCCAACCTAACCAAGTTTACCACCTAGAGAGCCAAAAACAAGAAAAGCATTTTTAAAGTGGACAAACTAAAAATAATAATCATGTCACCCAATATTAATAAAAAAGTTAAACCATTTGGATAAAACTTATCCGTTTTGACCAAAGTAGCAGTATCAATGTTGAACAAAAACACAATCATATCACTAAATGTTTAATAATAATTAATTAAAACTTTTGGATAAAAGCTTACCAGTTTTGACCCAACCACGTCTTGACCACTTTCCTAACCAGCTCATTACAAGCACATCTCACCGAATTGTATTTCTAAATGCATAAACTTCTAAAGTCAATTTACCAAAAAATTAGACTATCAAATAATATAGTATTTGTATTTAGTCCACTAAATACTTGAAAAGATAAAAACTTTTGAACAAAACAAGTATAGAATTTAAGGGCAATCTCAAATGGAGAGTAGTTATACATAACAATAAACCAAGGCAGGATGAAAACAGTTACCTTAATTGTTGAGTAGACCAAGGATAGAAATTGTTACATTGATCCTTTAGTCGCCAGAATCAAGACAAAATTTAATGGTAATCACAAGTAGCCAAGGGATCAAAATTTCGCATGAATCAAGAGGGCATTCCAAATGAAAATGAATGATCAGTTAACACAAATGATAAACCAAGGTATGGACAGAATCGTTACCTTAATCACTTAATAGCCCTATGGATTGTTACCTTAATCCTGTGGTTGTGGGAATCAAGATCGGAATTTGAAGTAAACGAAAACAAATGAACAGTTATATAGAACAATAAACCTACGGAGTCAAAACTGTTGCCTTCCTCACCAAGTAGTTCACGGATAGAAATTGTTTCCTGCCAAAACCATAACAGAATTTAAGGGCAGTAAAGAAAGAAAACAAATGAAAACATATACAGAATGATAAACCAAACTATTACCTTAATCACTGAGTAGCCCATGATAAAACCTCTGCAACCTGTGCAGCATGTTCTGGTATGAATACTTTAGCCACATATAATGCCTAGAAAACTAGTGATTGTGGCTAGATAGTGAAAATATATGGCAAATCCACATTTCATCAAAAGTTTACCTTAAAGCATTAAACCTGTCAAGTCATTTCATTGAAGGATTTGAACTTTTGTACATGAAATGTTCTAGGACAACCGAACCAACCGGCTTTCACCAATTACCCAACCCAAACTATTTTACCACCTCTAGTCAAAAAGAAGAGATCCAAGAAATCTTCAAATCATAAAGGAGAATAGTGGTGTTGAATTTATAGCATAATTTATATTTTACCAGCCAAGTGTAACAAATATCCCTACTCACCCATGTTGCCAATTTGCACACCTCTAAATTTATAGCTATTGATAGTAAAATAATTGTAAATATCCCGTCCAGTTGATTAAAAGGGAACCAAAAAAATTCCTAGACTACACGAATTGTATATCTAACCTGCTCATTAAATGTACACCATAACGAATTGTATTTCTAAATGCATAAAATTTCCAGATTCAAATTAACAAAAAAATAGACTATCAAACAATATAGTATTTGTAATTATTTCACTAAATACTTAAAAAGATAGAAACTTATGGACAAAAAGTGCTCTGAATTTAAGGGCAATCTCAAATGATGAACAGTTAGTTATGCAGAGCAATAAACTAAGGAAGGATGGAAACAATTACCTTAATCGTTGAGTAGCCCAAGGAAAGAACCCAACAATCATCACTTAGAAAACACGAGTTTTGCCTCGCAAACACAAATAGGTGGGATAACTCCACAAAACGGAAAGGTATCCTAAGCATCAAACTGGGCATTACAAGTAATGTACATACGATAGGATTTAGGGTCTAAGCATCGGTTACCTTTATGTCGTGTACTATACCCAATGAAAATGCGAAATTCACTTCTGGGTGATACTTGTAACGAGTGTAGGCACGAAGATGAGGGAAAACCCAACACCCAAACGTGTGAAATTTTGCATAGGATTATTTAAGAAAAGAGCTCAAAAGGTGACATATTTTGAAAAACCTGGGTTGGTAGACGATATATGTAGCTAAGACAAAAGCGTTTGGACTAACTATATTTCGTTAATTAGTCGGTGTTTCTGTTCAACACGGCATTTTGTTAGGGTGTGTATGGACCAAGAGAAACGATGATGTATCAATGTTTTTGAAGCATGATTTAACCCGGTTATTGGTGAATTTGGTATCGCCATCATCTTGAAAGCATTTGACCGCTCAGGCAAATTGATTGTGCATGAAGGACAAAAAGGCCATAAATGTATCATAAAAATCCGACTAAGGATTGAGAGGGTACAACAATGTAAAGCAAGAAAAATCATGGATGAAGATAACATAGTATACAAAACCATCCTTAGTTGAAACTGGGGCAGGGCCATAACACAATGGATCGAGTCCAAAACATCATAAGAACGTTTGAAATTATGCATAAATGGTAATGTTAGACAAAATATTAGAACATGTTTTTAATTGTTACATTCTAGAGAGATTACTTATGTAACTATTAACTCTATTTATAGATCTGCTATAATCTTTATCAATTCAATCAAAACCAATTACACCTTACGGTTTTACTTGGTATCAGAGCCAAGAAACCTTAAACCCTATTGCCGCCACCTTAATCAGAACATTAACCCTACTGCCGGAGGCATATTCCTACTGCCGCTGCCCTATCATCAACAGCAGCTCTTCCGATCAACAGCCTATCATCTTATCATCTCTTCGATCTCCTCTATCTTTCAATTTTTTCAACCATGGCAGCCATTGCAGCATTAACCACTGCTGAGAAAACAGCCCTGAGCTCCCACAAATTCGCCTTCTCACTTACTCCTACAAACTATGGATACTGGAAGCAAATGATTGAACCATTCCTTATTTCCAACAACCTATTCAGTTACATAGATGGCACCATACCATGCCCACCAAAAACTGTCACATCAGGAACCACAATCAGTGACAACCCCAGCTATCCTCACGGGATATCGAATGATGCTCACGTTCGTATGCTGATTACCTCAACCATCTTTGAAGCTGCCTTCCAACATGTACAGGGCCAAACATCCAGAGAAGTCTGGTTATCTCTGGAACGTGCATACGCACCCAACACTTCCTCACGTGAGTATACTCTAAATACACAACTTCTTAGAATTATGATGAAAGGAGACGAAAAACCGTCTGATTATCTTACTAGGGCACAAGAATATGCCACTGCTCTTGCTAACATTGGTGAACCCATGAAATACAAAGACCTTGTCATGCTTGTTATCTCGAGTCTAAAGGAAGAATATCATGGTCTTAAATCCAACCTTCTAACCCGACAACCACCCGTAACATTCAATGAACTCCATGGCCTCCTTCATGACCATGATTATATGACAAGTGTTCATCGCAGCCCCTCTATTACTCCTGCTGCTGTTCCATAGGCCTTTGCAGCCTCAACCGAACCGTCTTTACCCAACTTAAATGCCATTCAAACCCAATTTTCAAACCTCCAACTTTTAGCATGCCAACTTGGATACCAACTTAACCGTATTTCACCCTCAATCCAGCAACCACAGGCAAATTATACAACTCACTCCTTTAATGGCAATCGGGGTAATCGACGTGGCACTTTTCGGGGCAACTCACGTGGTGCTTTCAACAACAAAAACCGGGACAGCCGTGATACCGGCTCATCTAAATAGTTTTCATGGGCATCCACTCAGAACATGGTCTATGGTCATTGTAACAGGTGTGGCATAGGCCATCTTCCTTCCCAATGTCCAAATCAGTTTGGTTTTTCCACTTCTCGACAACCTCCTCAGGCAAACTATGCCAATTTTTCAGATGCTGGATCGCAATATGAGACTGTGTGGAAGTCTGACACCGGTGCTAATGGTCATGCCTCTCCAGACTTATCAAGCCTTAGACCACTCTGAGGTATATCAAGGTAATGACTCACTCCATGTTGGTGACGGTAATCCTCTTCCTATTTTCCATATTGGCTCTTCAAAATTCTATTCCCCTAATAAAACCTTTACCCATCCAACATTCTTCATGTACCAAACCTTAAACAAAATCTTTTGTCCATTCAACAATTTTGCCATGAAAATAATGTCTTCTTTGAATTTCACTCTTCTTTTTTTGTTGTGAAGGACGAGTCTACACACACTACCCTTCTCATGGGCCCAAGTGAGAATGGTCTCTACACTCTACGATTCCCTCGGCTCAAGTCCATTCCAAAGTTTGCCTTCACAGCCATCAAAGCCCCCTTTACAGTTTGGCATCAACGCCTTGGTCAACCACATCAACGCGTTCTTGATTCTGTTATTTCCAGCTTTTCATTACCTGTATCCACTAAACAGTGTTCTTTATGTACTGCGTGCCAATTAGGCGGATCATCTAAACTTTCTTTGCAACTTTCTAATTTTCGTAGTCATTATGTTCTAGATTTGGTTTATTCTGATGTTTGGGGGCCTTCGCCTTCTTTATCTACTGATGGTTATCGCTGCTTCCTATTATGTGTTGATCATCACTCACGCTTTATGTGGTTTTTCCCTTTAACATACAAATCTGATGTTTATGCTATTTTTAAAACTTTCTTAACAATGGTTGAAAGACAATTCAATACAAAATTAAATAGTGTCCAAACGGATTGGGGAGGGGAATTTAGAAACTTATCATGATTTTTTACCTCTCTTGGAATCATCCATCGACGCTCTTGTCCATATACCAGTGCTCAAAACGGTATTGTAGAGCGTCGTAACCGTCATGTTGTTGAAACAGGTCTCACCCTTCTAGCCCAAGCCAATCTTCCACAAAAATTCTGGCACTTTGCCTTCGAAACTGCCGTCTACTTAATCAATCGTCTTCCTTCCCGCATTTCTTCCAACAAATCTCCTTACCAATACATCTACAATCGAAAACCTGATTACAACTTTCTTCGAGTTTTCGGTTGTCAATGCTTTCCTTACTTGCGCCCCTATAATCATCACAAAATGGACTTTAGATCCACACCATGTGTTTTCCTTGGTTATAGTCCATCTCACCATTGTTTCCGGTGCCTAGACATCGCCACCGAACGCATCTACATTGCCCGATACGTTCGTTTTAACGAACACATCTTCCCTTTTAACCCACCTAGTCCATCTCCTATCCCAAACTCTCCACCATTCGTCTCCATTTTTCCGGAACCACCTCCTATATTTCCTACAGACCACACTTCTCATAACCCACCTTCATCTACCTCCAACAGCCCAGCTCAACCCCATCAACCTCAGCTCAACCTGCTGAAACTCCAACAACAGCATTTCACCCAGAACAGCCCCAAACCATCACTTCCTTCTCAACCGAAAACCCCCACACCGAGAACCCCTCCACTATACCAACCCCTCCGCCACCACCGCCTCGCCCACGACCATCAAATCTCCGACAAAACCTAAGAAAAACACAATTTTACAACCCATCCGCTTACTTCTCCACAACCTCTTCCACCCCACCCGTTCCCACTACCTTTACCGTTGCCGACAAATCTCCGGAGTGGCGTCACGCCATGAACAAGGAGTTTCAAGCGCTCATTAAGAATGGAACATGGTCCTTAGTCCCTTATGATAGTCGTTCTAACTTAATTGATTGTAAGTGGGTTTACATGTTAAAGTCTGACGCACAGGGCAAACTTACTCGTTACAAAGCCAGACTTGTGGCGAAAGGTTTTCATCAGAAACCAGGCGTTGATTATAATGAAACTTTCAGTCCTATTATCAAACCCACCACTATCAGGATGATTTTATCTCTCGCTGTGACTCGGCAATGGCCCCTTCGTCAATTAGATGTGGAAAATGCATTCTTACACGGTGACCTATCAGAAACCATATTTATGAAACAGCCCCCAGGTTTTGAAGATCCAAGTAAACCTAATCATGTGTGTCTTCTTCATCGGTCACTATATGGGCTCAAACAAGCTCCTCGAGCCTGGTTTCATTGTCTCTCAACTGCCCTTCAACACCTGGGTTTTCACGGGTCTAAAACTGATCCACCCTTGTTCATTCTTAAAGCAGGTGCCATTTTGGTCTACATCCTCGTCTACGTGGATGACATCATCATCACTGGTAATAACAACTCCGCCATTGACAACATCATTAAACAGTTGAACTCCTCTCTTGCAATTAAAGATCTTGGCCCGCTTCATTATTTTTTGGAAATTGAAGTTATACATCACCAAAAGAATGTTTTGCTATCTCAAAGAAAATACATCCTAGACATTCTCCAGCATTCGGGTCTCTCGGATTGCAAGCCTGTTAACTCTCCCATGAATATCTCTCAAGTTTTGTCTCTGGATGACAGCCCTCTGTTACCTGATCCGACAAAGTACCGCCAAATTGTGGTAGCTTTACAGTATTCCACTCTTTCCCGACCAGACATTGCATTCGCTATCAAAAAAGTGTGCCAATTCATGCATGCCCCCACAGAGAACCATTGGTCTGCCCTCAAGCGCATCCTACGTTATCTAAAGGGTACATCTGACCTTGTTCTTCTCATCCGCCATGATTCAGGCTCCTTTTTACGTGCCTTCACCAATGCTCATCGGTAGAACACCGCTATTCAGGCCTTCTCTGATTCTGATTGGGCAGGCTACCCTGTTGATCACCGGTCCACGGGGGGATTTGCAGTCTACTTGGTTTCTAATCTTATTTCTTGGACCACCCGCAAACAACGAACCGTCTCCAGGCCATCTACCGAATCAGAATACAAAGCTCTTGCGGACACTGTTGCAGAACTAATTTGGCTAAAGGCACTTCTACGTGAGCTTGGTGTTACTACCAAATCTCCACCCACACTTTGGTGTGACAATCTTGGAGCTACTTATCTTTCAGCTAACCCAATTTTTCAGGCTCGTACAAAGCACGTTGAAGTAGACTATCACTTTGTTAGAGAACAGGTAGCTCAAGGTCAACTAAATGTCAAGTTCATCTCCGCTCACCATCAGATTGCTGATGTGTTCACTAAGCCATTGTCATCTCAGAGATTTATCTTTCTACGGTCCAAGTTGCAGGTCGCACCCCGCCCTCAACTTGCGGTGGAATGTTAGACAAAATATTAGAACATGTTTTTAATTGTTAAATTCTAGAGCGATTACTTATGTAACTATTAACTCTATTTATAGATCTGCTGTAATCTTTATCAATTCAATCAAAACCAATTACACCTTATGGTTTTACCGGTAAGCGATGAATATTGGGCAATTGACATAAAGAACAGACTTAGGTAATAAAGTGAAATAACATCAAATGATATATGACCAAGCCTACTTTATCACCGCTCGTAAAGGGCATGAAAATGGTGAGAGTTAACCGCTTGGCAGAAGCTCTTGTGTGTTTCAATCCTGTATGTGGAAGAAAGTATTAGAAAACAAAATATCAACATGTGAAACTAAAGTGAGTTTACTAATAGAGAGGAGTTTTTGGTCACATAAGGAACCATAAGAACATCAACAATGGTAACCGTGGTGTAAGAGAACTTTTGTCAATAGAAGAAACCGACAAGGTGTGGTGCAGATGAATCTGAACTTCGTAGAGACGATGTCATGTGGGCCCAGGAATCAACAAACCAATAAGGTTTGCATCAAGTGATGGTGCTCGTTGAGCAAAAACTGATCAAATTTGGACAATTGGATGCATAATGACCTTCGTTTCAACAAAGCTTACAATGAGGAGCACAATCAAAATGTAAAAGAGGTTTCGTATTATTGAATAAGAAGATTACAACCAAATATATAAAGAGAGTAATTACATCTAGGTACCTTAGACAATTAGAAATATTAACAAGGTAAACAAAACATTAGCCGACATAGTCTAATATTCCCCCGCAAGTTCACTTGGATCTGAGAAACTCAAATTTTTGAGAAGATAAAGGCTTTGTAAAGATATCGGCTATTTGATCATTTGTGGAGATAAACTTGACACTGAGCTTTCCCTGAGTAACTTGTTCACGAACAAAATGATAGTCAACTTCAACATGTTTTGTTCTAGCACGAAAAACTGGATTGGCTGTAAGATAAGTTGCTCCAAGGTTATCACACCAAAGTGTTGGTGCTTCACTATCCAAACCAAGTTCTCGAAGAAGAGACTTTAGCCAAATTAATTCTGCAACTGTGTCCGCAAAAGCTTTATACTCAGATTCTGTAGAGGAGCGAGAGACAGTTTTCTGTTTACGAGCAGACCAAGAAATAAGATTAGAACCTAGATAGATCGCAAATCCCCCCGTGGATCGACGGGGGATTGGGCAGCCAGCCCAATCAGAGTCCGAGAATGCTTGAAGATTGGTGGACCAGTGTGAACCTGTAAATGCCTGAAGCTGATAACCAGCGTTGTGACGAATCCATAGGCCCATATTAAGTGTACCTTTGAGATAACGAAGAATTCGTTTAACACCAGCCCAGTGGTTGTCGGTGGGGGCATGCGTGAACTGATAAACCTTGTTCACAGCAAACGCAATGTCAGGGCGAGAGAGAGTGACATACTGAGTAGCAGCGATTGTCTGCCTGTACTTAGAGGGATCATCAAGGGGCTATCATCCGGTAATAACACAGAAAAGGTGCTCATGGGAGTGGAAATTGGTTTGCAATCTGCCAAACCAGCCCTGCGCAAAATATCACCAATATATTTGCGTTGTGAAAGAATTAAATCATGGCCTTTGTGAACAACCTCAACCCCCGGAAAGTAATGTAATTGGCCCATGTCCTTGAGTGCAAAGAGGAAATTGAGTTGTTCAATTATCTTTGAGACTGCAGTGGAATCATTGCCCGTAATAATGATATCATCAACATAAACAAGTAGATAAACGAGAGGGCCTGAGGAATGAAGGATAAACAAAGATGGATCAGTTTTGAACCCATAGAACCCTAACTGAAGAAGGGCTGTGGACAGCTTGTTGAACCAGGCATGAGGGGCCTGTTTGAGGCCATATAAGGACTTGTTTAATAAACACACATGTTGAGGCTTAGCAGGATCAACAAAGCCCGGAGGTTGATTCATATATACTGTTTCCTCAAGATCACCATGTAGGAAAGCAATTTGGATATCCAACTGCCGGAGAGGCCATTTATTGGTGACAGCCAAGGATAAGAAGGTGCAAATGGTAGCAGATATGATGATCGGGCTGAAAGTCTCATGATAATCCACACGATGTTGTTGGTGAAAACCCTTGGCAACAAGACGGGCTTTGTACCTGTTAATCTTACCATGTGCATCTGTTTTCAACCTGTAAACCCATTTACAATCAACAATATTAGCATTGGGTACAGGAGGCACAAGTGTCCACGTGCCATTTCTATGAAGCGCATCCAACTCATCAGACATAGTCTGGCGCCACTCAGCATACTTGTTAGCAACGGTAAAAATGGTTGGTTCAATAGGTGTAGAAGAGGATGTAGTGGCGGTATAGGCAGCGGGAGTGTAACGATCGGTTTGTTTTGGATTAGGACGAAGGTTAGACGGCTGGGTGCGTGGTGCCGGCTGTGATTAGGTAGAGGGTGGAGGTGGTGGCGGATTGGGTACGGAAGTAGGAGTGGGTTGAGTAGGAGATGTTGGTGGTGGCGAATTTGGGATGGGAGGTGAGGAAGGATGTGTTGGAGATGAAGCCGGTGGTGTGTGTGAAGGTTGGGTGGGTTCTGGTGGGAAGCCAGGTGGAGGATTAGGAAAAATAGAGATATATGGGGAAGCAGGTTGTGGTGGTGGAGTAGGTGATGGTCGATAGGGAAAGACTTGTTCATTGAAGAGAACATGTCGAGCTAAATAGATGTGGTCAGTAGAAGGATCAAAGCACCAATAATCGTGGTGAGAAAGGCTGTAGCCGAGGAAGACATAGGGAGTAGAACGAAATTCAATTTTATGACGGTTATACGGGCGAAGATAAGGAAAGCATTGAGAGCCAAAGACTCTTAGAAACGAGTAATCAGGTTTACGTTTAGAAACATGTTCAAAGGGAGATTTGTTGGAGGAGACGCGAGAGGGTAGCCGGTTAATTAAGTAGACGGCTGTTTCAAAGGCAAAATGCCAGAAACGTTGAGGAAGACCGGAGCGAGCCAAGAGAGAGTCCAGTTTCCACAACGTGACCATGGCGACGTTCAACAATGCCATTTTGTTCGCTTGTATGTGGACAAGAACGTCTGAATTATGGGTAATAAAGTACCGTCACCAACAAGTAATGAGTCTTTACCATAGTATGCCTCGGAATTGTCCAAGCTAGATAGATCTGGACTGGCATGATGAGAGGCACCAGTATCAGGCTTCCAAGCAGTGCCATGAGAAGAACCAACATCTGAATAAGCAGCAAAAGTGCTGGGCGAGATTGGTTCGGCTGGTTTGGGCACTGTGAGGGTAGGTGACCAATTCCACATCGGTTGCAGTGACCATAGACCATGTTTTGAGTGGAAGCCCATGAGAATTGACGTGTACCACCATTATCTCTTGAACGTTGATTGAAAGCACCTCGTGAATTACCACGTGAGTAGCCACGGGAGTTCCGACCACTACGATTATCGGTGAAAGATCGAGATCCATAATAAGCTTGGGGTCTTGGATTTAGTTGCTGACCTAATTGAGAGGTTATCAGCTGAATGTATTGAAGTTGCTGTTGTAATTGATCAAGAGTGGGTTGGGTAGAGGCCAAGGTCTGCTGTGGTACAGGAGCAGGGGCCGAGAACTGGTGTGCAGTAGCCGAGGACTGTTGTGGAGCAGCAAAGAAAGCCTTTGGATTGGTGTTGAGGGTGGTGGTGAGAAGGTAATCGTGGTCACAAAGAAGAGCATGGATCTCGTGGAAGGAGACCGGGGGTGACCGAGCCAAAAGGTTACCCTTAAGACCATTATATTCTTCTCGAAGCCCTGCAAGAGTTAACATAACGAGATCTTTGTCTTTAACTGGTTCGCCAATATTAGCCAGGGCTGTTGCATATTCTTGAGCCCTACAAAGGTAGTCTGCTGGTTTTTCATCACCTTTTTGGGTTATCCTAAGTAGTTGGTTTTTGAGAGTAAATTCATGAGATGCAGTGACAGGCGCATAAGCCCGCTCCAATGAAAGCCAAACCTCAAGAGAAGTTTTACCTTGAAAGTGTTGATAGGAGTCTTCAGACACGGTGGATATGATGAGGGTCCGAATGTGAGCATCGTTGGAGATCCACGGGGAGTAAATAGGATTATCAATTGTAGCGGCTTCAACTGTGACTTTTTGTTCTGGGCATGGAATGGTTCCATCAACATAACCAAAAAGATTATGGGAGTAAATTTATGAGAAATAACCATAGTTTGTAGGTTTGAGAGTAAAGGCAAATTTATGAGAATTGTGGGTGGTTTTCTCTTAGTTTGAGAAGGTTATTATTGCAGCCATGGGATTGATTTGCGATGTGGCTGGAAAAAGGTTGATGATGATCTGCGTTGGAGGCAGAAAAAAAATTGAGATCGGCGTTAGGGTTGAGCCTTGCGATTTAGGGTTGAGCCTGATTTGGCTCTGATACCAAATCAAAATGTAAAAGAGGTTTCGTATTATTGAATAAGAAGATTACAACCAAATATATAAAGATAGTAATTACATCTAGGTACCTTAGACAATTAGGAATATTAATAAGGTAAACAAAACATTAGCCGACATAGTCTAATAAGCACGGCCGACAAAGCTTACAATTGGATGCAAATTTGAACAATGATAGGATCGAAATAGGTTGAAGATGATCTAGCCATGGCGTCTGACTAAGAGAAGGACGGAACAGGGTTTTGTTTGTTAGGCAAGCTAATACCATGATAGAATTGGTATTCAAATGTATTGATTTACTTAAGAAATACAATAGCTTATATACAAAGAGTGATCTCCTATCATTTTGGAGATAATATCATATCAATTCAAATATACAATACAAATATATTAATTTGGCCAATTTATCTAATAGTTACCTTTATCCTTAGGGGCCAGAATCATGATGAGAATTAGATGGCAATCCCAAATGAAAAAGAAATATACAGTTATGAGTTATACAATACAATAAACTAAAGGAGGGTCGAAACTGTTTCCTTTATCGTTAATCATCGTGTAGCCAAGGGATCAAAATGTCAACATAATAAAGTTTAGAATTTGAAGGCATTCTCAAATGAAAACAATGATACACCAAGGGAGGTCAAAACTGTTACATGAATCATGGAGTAAGACCAAGATCAAAATTGTGACCTTTATCTTGTAGTCACATGAATCAAGATCAGAAATTAAATAAATGAAAACAAGTTAACAGAAACAAGTGAACGATTGAATAGAACAATAAATATAGGGAGGTTTGAAATAAATACCTCAAAAGTAGCCGGTGAATCGATGTTCTTTCCTTTAGACACTATAATCAACAACAGAATTGAAGGGCATTCTTGAAAGAAAACGAATGAACAGTTATTACATAAAGGTAAACCAAGGGAGGATTAAAATTGCTACATAATCAATGGGTAGCCCAAAGATTGAAACTATTTCCTTAATCTTGTTTCCGTCAGAATCAAAATCGAAATTTAGGTGAACAAAAACGGATGAAGAGTTACATAGGACGATTACCAATGGAGGATTCAAATGATTACCTTCATTGATGAGAAGCCCAAGAATCAAAAGTGCTTTCTTTATTTGCCTAAATCAACATCAAAAGTTAAAAAGAGATTAATAATGGAAAAGAATGAAAGTTGGTTATGATAAACGAAGGGAGGGTCGAGTCTGCATTCCCCGGCATGCTTTCTCCCACATTTCCGGCATTCACCGGACGGTTCCACCTTCGTCCTCTTGATCTTACCAACAGACCTCTCGTTCCTTTCTCTCTTCACACCCCCCGACCAACTCTTCTTTCCCACATCCTCAACGGGTTCATCGGCAACCACGTCATCATAAACTATCCCACTCAATTTCACCAAAGACTCAAAAGTCTTCGGAACGCTCGCCTTCACATACGTCTTGACCTTCGAAGGCAGACCCTGCACATAGCACTTCATCCTTCTCTCCTCAGTACTCACCAGGTGAGGCACCAACCTGGCCATGTCATTAAAGCGAGATGTGTACTGCCTGTGCGTTAGACTCCCGGCTTTGAATCCCAAGAATTCACTTTCCACCCGATCTATCTCATTCTGAGGACAAAACTTTCTCCTCACCAGCTCCTTCAAGTCCTTCCATTTCAGGTTCTTAAATTCACAGGGATCTTTGGTCTACTTGATGGTGTTCCACCGATGAATGGCTTCTTAAACAAATGAGTACGCTGCAAACTTCATAGCCGGATCAGTCCTGCACTCACTGATCTCAATCACCACCTCCATTTTCAATACCCACTGGAGAGTGGCAATAGCACCACCCTTGCCATCCAAGAATGGAGGATTGCACCCCTTCAAGATACGGTAAGAACATCCTTTAGCTAACTCCTCATTTGTCACATCCTCTTCACCTTTCCCATCCTTCCCTGAGCCTTCCAGTACCCTCACTGTCTTTTTTGCTAGCCTTGTTCTTTGCCTCCAACATTCATTCCTTGGTCACTTCCTTTAAAGCTTCAGTTATGACCGAGGGCATAATGTCATGAAGAATCTTGTGGACCTCTTCGGCAATAGCCTCTCTAACAGGCTCCAAGGTAATTCTCTCTTTCGAATGATGAGAGTTTTCCTCAGTAACAGTGTGAACAGAGTCCACATGCACATCAAGAGCTGTTTGCTTCCGGTTCCTGGTGATTGGTGGTCTACCTCTGACCCCACCACGAGCACCTCCTCGAGTAGCTTTCCTTTCGGCCATCACTTTCTATAAGATATGAAAACCAACGTTATCATTCTAGGTAATAATTCAGAGCATGTCAAGTACTGTTAGTTTCTAATGACAGTGGCCAGTTGTAATTAACTACTTACTTTGCAGTTAAACTTGGTAATTGTATTGTGTATATTGTGATTGACAAAGATGATTACAGGAAGTATAAATAGAAAACATAATTACATAGCACACCCTCTAATAATAACTAATTGTCTATTTATCTAATATTCCCCCGCAAGCTAAGGCCGAGGTTCAACCTGTAGCTTGGACCTTAAAAATAGAAACCGTTGTGAGGGTAACGCCTTGATAAAGACATCATCGGATCCTGTGTAGATATAAACTGAACCACCAGCTGTTGTTGAGCAACCTTTTCGCATACAAAGTGAAAGTCAATTTCAACATGCTTTGTTCTGGCATGAAACACTGGATTAGCAGATAAGTAGGTAGCCCTCAAGTTGTCACACCACAATGTAGGAGCAGTGGTGATAGGAACACACAATTCACGAAGAAGTTTCTCTAGCCAAGTCAGTTCAACAACAGTGTCGGCCAACGCCTTGTATTCAGATTCTGTGGATGACCGAGAGACAGTCTTCTGTTTACGAGCAGCCCAAGAAACAAGATTGTTACCTAGATAAATGGCAAATCCCCCGGTGGAGCGACGGTCATCCGGACAGCCAGCCCAATCAGAATCAGAATATGCTGTAAGAGATGCATCGGTATAAGCATGAAGTAACGAGGCAGATTTATGATGCAGTAAAAGACCAAAATCAGATGTGCCCCGAAGGTATCGCAGTATCCGTTTAACAGCTGACCAATGATTAACCGTGGGAGAGTGCATAAACTGGCAGACTTTGTTGACTGCAAATGTCAGATCTGGGCGAGATAACGTAACATACTGAAAAGCCCCAACAATTTGTGGATACTGAACCGGGTTATCATATGGGGCGCTGTCACCAAGTGTTAGATTGGCAGAAGTGGTCATGGGTGAAGGAACCGGTTTGGCTTGAGAAAGCCCAGCCCGGCTTAGTAATTCCAAAATATATTTCTTTTGAGACAATAAGATATCTTTGCCACGTTGCACAATCTCAATCCCTAGAAAGTAGGACAACCTCCCTAAGTCTTGAACAGCCAAGGTGGTGCTAAGACGATGAACAATGTTATCAATGGCAGCAGGATTATTGCCAGTGAGGATAAGATCATCCACATAAACCACATATATAATAGAGTGTTACCTGCTGAATAAATAAACAAGGAAGGATTTGTTTTGGATCCTCTGAATCCAAGGGCAATTAGAGCAGATGACAGCCGATGAAACCACGCTCGTGGAGCCTGTTTAAGTCCATAAAGAGACTTATGAATAAGACACACATGATCTGGTTTTAGAGGATCAATAAAACCAGGTGGCTGTTGGAGATAAACAGTTTCTTTGAGGTCACCATGCAAAAAGGCATTTTGAATATCCAATTGTCGAAGAGACCACCCTCTCGTGACAGCAATAGACAAGACAACACGAATGGTAGTAGCCTTGACAACTGGGCTAAATGTATCATGATAATCCACACCCGGTTGTTGGTGAAAGCCTTTAGCTTCAAGACTCGCTTTGTAACGCGTGACAGCTCCAGTTTGATCATGTTTTAATTTGTATACCCATTTGCAATCCACAACATTCATATTTTGACGACGTTGAACTAAAGACCAAGTGCCGTTTTGAACAAGCGCCGAGTATTCTTCAGCCATGGCTTTCCGCCGGTGAGGATCTTTGTTGGCAATAGCAAAGGACACGGGTTCAGTACCCGGGGAGATGGTTGTAGTGTAAGAGGAAGGATTGTACCGAGAAGGTTGTTTCGGATTGGGTCGCAAATTAGGTGGGCAGGTTCGAGGTGGCGGCGGAGGAGGAGGAACAGGTATGGAAGATGAAACAAATGGAGGAGTTGAAGTAGTGTTTGTAGGTGAGGACGCCAAAGGGGGTGGTGGAGTTGAGTTGGATATGGAGGCTGATGTATGGGTTGGTGATGTAGGGGCTGGTGATGTAGGGGTTGGTGTATGGTCTGGTGATGAGAAGTAGGCTGGTGTGGTGGATGTTTGGGCTTGGGCTGGTGGGTGTGAGTGGGCCGATGTGGTGGGTGTTTAGTCTGGTGATATAGGTGTAGTGGGATAAGAGGAATAATAAGGAGATTGTGGTGTTGGTTGGGCAGAAGAAGGTGATTGTTGAAAAGGAAAGGCATGTTCATTAAAGCGAACATGAGGAGCAATATAAATCCGGTTAGAGTGGGGATCAAAGCACCGGTATCCGTAATGTGAGGTGCTATATCCGAGAAAAACACACGGAATGGATCGAAGATCCATTTTGTGAGAATTGTAGGCTCGAAGATGTGGGTAGCACTAGCACCCAAAAACCCGAAGAAAAGAGTAATCAGGTTTGCGATGGAAAAGATGTTCAAATGGAGACATATGTGAGTTGTAGCGAGAGGGCATCCGGTTAATTAAGTAGACTGCCGTGCCAAAAGCAAAGTGCCAGAATTTTTGTGGAACATGAGACTGGGCGAGTAAAGTAAGCCCAGTTTCGATGACGTGGCGATGATGACGCTCAACGACGCCATTCTGTTCACTTGTATGTGGACAGGAAAGTCTGTGGATAATGCCATGTTCTAAAAAGAAAGGGGATAATTTTCGAAACTCACCTCCCCAGTCGGTTTGGACCGATTTAAGTTTTGTTTTAAACTGTCGTTCAGCCATGGTTATAAAGTGTTGGAAGGTATGCATATTAGCCCCAAATCATAGAAAAACATGTAAAAATATGGGTCTAGAACTCACCTTATGATATATGCACAAGAAGAACCCGAACTGAGAGCTTTTCGATTAGGAGCTACGTACCCATGCACTAATATCATTACAAGCTACTCATAAATGCATAAATACATCGAATCTCATCGAATACATACCTTAAACACCACTATGCACCGATTTCTCTCTCTAACCACAGCAGCAGAACATTTCGCATGTAGTGGAGAAAATGGGGTGCTCTGGCCTATTTATAGGGTTCACTCTTTCGCAAGTGTTCTCGCACAGAACCCCCATTCCACGCGAGAACTTTGGTTTTCTTTGAAAATTTCAGGGTGTTACACCTCATCAGAAATTCTCATGTAATCTCAAACGAAAACCAATAAACAGTTATACAAAACCATAAACCAAACGAGGGTAAATATTGTTAGAGGGTTAATACGGTTACCTTTATCACCGAGTAGCCCACGAATCGATTTATTCTGTCACCAAAATAGCCATGAGAATTTTAAGGCATTCTCAAATGAAAACAAATTAACAGTTATTAGAAAACAATAAACCAATAGAGGATTAAAAGTGTTACCTTAAACCATGACCAACTAGACGATCAGAATTGTTACCTTAATTTTGTATGAGCCAGAATCAAGATTAGAGTTTTTCTTGATGTAAACGAATGAATAGCTATATAAAGGAAAATAATGAAAGTTAGTTATGTAAATGAAGGGAGGGTCGAAATTCTTACCTTAATCCTTGAGTAGCTCGCATTTTGAAAACGTTACCTTAAATCTTTTTGTAGCTAGAATCCTGATAAAAAATTCTTAGGTTATCAAGAATGTAAACCAATAAACAGTTATACAAAACCATAACCAAACGAAGGTGAATACAGTAACCTTCATCACCGAGTGGCCCACGAATGGATTCCTTCTGTCACCAAAATAAACATTAGAACTAGAAGGCATTCTCAAATGAAAACAAATTAACAGTTATTAGAAACACAACAAACCAGTAGAGGACTAAAATTGTAACCTTAATCCATGACTAACCTGAATATCAGAATTGTTCCCTTAAATTTGTATCAGCCCGCATCAAGATTAGAGTTTGACTTGATGTAAACGAATGAAAACCAATAAATAGTTATACAAAACCATAAACCAAAGGATGGGCAATACACTAACCTTCATCACTGAGTAGTCCACGAATCGATTCCTTCTGTCACCAAAATAAACATCAAAATATTAAGGCATTCTCAAGTGAAAAGAAATTAAAAGTTATAAGAAAACAATACAATAGAGGATTAAAAATGTTACCTTAATCCATGACCAACCCGAAGATCAGAATTGTTACTTTATGAGCCCGAATCAAGATTATAGTTTAACTTAATTTAAACAAATGAATATAGTTATATAAGAGAAAAGAATGAAAGTTAGTTACGATAAACGACGGGAGGGTCGAAATTGTTACCTTAATCTTTGAGTAGCCAGCAAATTATCAATTTGTCGCTAGAATACTGATTAGAAATTTTAAGGTAATCTCAATGAAAACCAATGTATAGTTATACAAAACCATAAACCAAAGGAGGGTCAATACTATTACCTTCATCACCGAGTAGCCCAAGAATCGATTTATTCAGTGAGTGAAATATACATCAGAATTTTAAGGCATTCTCGAATGAAAACAAATTAACAGGTATTAGAAAACAATAAACCAATAGAGGATTAAAAGTGTTACCTTAATCCATGACCAACCCGAAGATCAGAATTGTAACCTTAATGTTGTATGAGCCCGAATCAAGATAAGAGTTTGACTTAATGTAAACGAATGAATATATATAATGGAAAAGAATGAAAGTTAGTTATGTAAACGAAGTGAGAGTCGAAATTCTTACCTAAATCTTTGAGTAGCCCGCATTTTGAAAACGTTACCTTAAATCATTTTGTCACTAGAATCCTGATAAAAAATTCTTAGGTGATCTTGAATGAAAACCAATAAACAGTTATACAAAACTATAAACCAAAGGAGGGGCAATACAGTAACCTTCATCACGGAGCAGCCCACGAATCGAATCCTTCTATCACCAAAATAAACATCAGAATTTTAAGGCATTCTCAAATGAAAACAAATTAACTGCTATTAGAAAACAATAAACCTATAGAGGATTAAAATTGTTACCATAATCCGTGACCAACCCGAAGATCAGAATTGTTTCCTTAAATTGGTATGAGCCCGAATCAAGATTAGAGTTTGACTTAATGTAAACGAATGAATAGTTATATAACGGAAAAGAATGAAAGTTGGTTATGATAAACGAAGGGATGGTCGAAATTGTTACCATAATCTTTGAGTAGCCCGCAAATTATCATTTTGTCACTAGAATCCTATTTAGAAATTCTAAGCTCATCTCGACTGAAAAGCAATGAATAGTTATACAAAACCATAAACCAAAGGAGGGTCAATACTATTACCTTCATCATCGAGTAGACCACGAATCTATTTATTCTGTCACCAAAATAAATATCAGAGTATTTAGGCATTCTCAAATGAAAACAAATTAACGGTTATTAAAAAAACAACAAACCAATAGAGCATTAAAAGTGTAACCTTAACCCATGACCAACCCGAAGATAAGAATTGTTACCATAATTTTGTATCAGCCCAAATCAAGAATAGAGTTTGACATAATGTTAATGAATGAGTAGTTATATAATGGAAAAAAATGAAAGTTAGTTATGTAAACAAAGGGAGGGTCGAAATTCTTACCTTAATCTTTGAGTAACCCGCATTTTGAAAACGTTACCTTAAATCTTTTTGTCGTTAGAATCCTAATAAAAAATTCTTAGGTAATCTCGAATGAAAACCAATAAACAGTCATACAAAACCATAAACCAAAGGAGGGTCAATACAGTACCTTCATCAACGAGTAGCCCACGAATGGATTCCTTCTGTCACCAAAATAAACATAAGAATTTTAAGGCATTCTAAAATGAAAACAAATTAACATTTATTAGAAAACAATAAACCAATAGTGGATTAAAAGTGTTACCTTAATCCATGACCAACCCGAAGATCAGAATTGTTACCTTAATTTTGTATGAGCCAGAATCAAGAGAGGAGTTTGACTTAATGTAAACGAATGAATAGTTATCTAATGGAAAACAATGAAAGTTAGTTATGTAAACGAAGGGAGGGTCAAAATTCTTACCTTAATCTTTGAGTAGCCCGCATTTTTAAAACGATACCTTAAATCTTTTTATCGCCAGAATCCTTATAAAAAATTATTAGGTGATCTCGAATGAAAACCAATAAACAGTTATACAAAACCATAAACCAAAGGAGGGTCAATACAGTAACCTTCATCACCGAGTAGTCCACGAATGGATTCCTTCTGTCACCAAAATAAACATCAGAATTTTAAGGAATTCTAAAAAACAAATTAACAGCTTTTAGAAACAATAAACCAATAGTGGATTAAAAGTGTTACCTTAATCCATGACCAACCCGAAGATCTGAATTGTCACCTTAATTTTGTATGAGCACGAATCAAGATTAGAGTTTGACTTTATGTAAACGAACGAATAGATATATAATGAAAAAGAATGAAAGTTAGTTACGATAAACGAGGGGAGGGTCGAAATTGTTACCTTAATCTTTGAGTAGCCCGCAAAGTATCTTTTTGTCGCTAGAATCCTAATAAGAAATTCTAAGGTAATCTTGAATGAAAAGCAAGGAACAGTTATAAAAAACCATAAACCAAAGGAGGGTCAATATCATTACCTTCATCACCGAGTAGCCCACGAATCGATTCCTTCTGCCACCAAAATAAACATCAGAATTTTAAGCCATTCTCAAATAAAAACAAATTAACAATTATTAGAAAACAATAAACCAATAGAGGATTAAAAGTGTTACCTTAATCCATGACCATCCCGAAGATCAGAATTGTTACCTTAATTTTGTATGAGCCAGAATCAAGATAGGAGTTTGACTTAATGTAAACGAATGAATAGTTATCTAATGGAAAAGAATGAAAGTTAGTTATGTAAACGAAGTGAAGGTCGAAATTCTTACCTTAAACCTTGAGTAGCCCGCATTTTGTAAACGTTAACTTAAATCTTTTTGTCGCTAGAATCCTGATAAAATATTATTGGGTGATCTCGAATGAAAACCAATAAACAGTTACACAAAACCATAAACCAAAGGAGGGTCAATACACTAACCTTCATCACGGAGGAGCCCATGAATTGATTCCTTCAATCACCAAAATAAGCATCAGAATTTTGAGGCGTTCTCAAATGAAAACAACTTAACTGTTATTAGAAAACAATAAACCAATAGAGGATTAAAATTGTTACCTTAATCCGTGACCAACCCGAAGATCAGAATTATTTTTTAAATTGGTATGAGCCAAAATCATATTAGAGTTTGCCTTAAAGTAAACGAATAAATAGTTAATATAACGGAAAAGAATGAAAGTTAGTTATGATAAACGAAGGGAGGGTCGAAACTGTTACCATAATCTTTGAGTAGCCCGCAAATTATCTTTTTGTCACTAGAATCCTAATTAGAAATTCTAAGGTAATCTCGAATGAAAAGAACTGAATAGTTATACAAAACCATAAACCAAAGGAGGGTTAATATTGTTACCTTCATCACCGAGTAGACCACGAATCGATTTCTTCTGTCACCAAAATACACATTAGAATTTTTAGGCATTTTCAAATGGGAACAAATTAACAATTATTAGAAAACAACAAACCAATAGAGGAACAAAATTGTTACCTTAATCCATGACCAACCCGAAGATCAGAATTATTACCTTAATTTTGTATCAGCTCAAATCAAGATTAGAGTTTAAATTAATGTAAACGAATGAATAGTTATATAGTGGAAAAGAATGAAAGTTAGTTATGTAAACAAAGGGAGGGTCAAAATTCTTACCTTAATTCTTGAGTAACCCGCATTTTGAAAACGTTACATTAAATCTTTTCGTCTCTAGAATCCTGATAAACAATTCTTAGGTAATCTCGAATGAAATAAATGAACAGTTAAACCATAAATCAAAGGAGGGTCAATACCATTACCTTCATCACCGAGTAGTCCACGAATAAATATCAGAATTTTAAGTCATTCTCAAATGAAAACAAATTAACAATGATTAGAAAACAAACAACCAATAGAGCATTAAAAGTGTAACCTTAATCGATGACCAACCCCAAGATGAGAATTATTACCTTAATTTTGTATGACCCAAAATCGTGATTAGAGTTTTACTTAATGTTAATGAATAAATAGTTATATAATGGAAAAGAATGAAAGTTAGTTATGTAAATGAAGGGAGGGTCGAAATTCTTACCTTAATCTTTGAGTAGCCCGCATTTTGAAAATGTTACCTTAAATCTTTTTGTCGCTAGAATCCTGATAAAAAATTCTTAAGTGATCTCGAATGTAAACCAATAAACAGTTACACAAAACCATAAACCGAAGGAGGGTAAATACAGTAACCTTCATCACCGAGTAGCCCACGAATCGATTCCTTCTGTCACCAAAATAAACATCAGAATTTTAAGGAAATCGCAAATGAAAACAAATTAATAGTTATTAAAAAAACAGTAAACCAATAAAGGATTAAAAGTGTTACCTTAATCCATGACCAACCCGGATATCAGAATTGTTACCTTAATTTTGTATGAGGCAGAATCAAGATTAGAGTTTGACTTAATGTAAACGAATGAATAGTTATATAACGGAAAAGAATGAAAGTTAGTTATGTAAACGAAGTGAGGGTCGAAATTCTTAACTTAATCCTTGAGTAGCCCTCATTTTGAAAACGTTACGCTAAATCTTTTTGTTGCTAGAATGCTGATAAAAAATTCTTTGGTGATCTTGAATGAAAACCAATAAACAGTAATACAAAACCATAAACCAAAGGAGGGTCAATACGGTGACCTTCATCACGGAGTAGCCCACGAATCGATTCATTCTATCACCAAAATAAACATCAGAATTTTGAGGCATTCTCAAATGAAAACAAATTAACTGTTATTAGAAAACAATAAACCAATGGAGGATTAAAATTGTTACCTTAATCCGTGACCAACCCGAAGATCAGAATTGTTTCCTTAAATTGTTATGAGCCAGAATCAAGATTAGAGTTTGACTTAATGTACACGAATGAATAGTTATATAATGGAAAAGAATGAAAATTAGTTATGATAAATGAAGGGAGGGTCGAAATTGTTACCATAATCTTTGAGTAGCCCGCAAATTATCTTTTTGTCACTAGAATCCTGATTAGAAATGCTAAGGTAATCTCGAATAGAAAGAACTGAATAGTTATACCAAACCATAAACCAAAGGAGGGTTAAAACAGTTACCTTCATCACCGAGTAGACCACGAATCAATTTCTTTTGTCACCAAAATAAACATCAGAATTTTTAGAATATTCAAATGGAAACAAATTAACAGTTATTAGAAAACAACAAACGAATAGAGGATTAAAAGTGTTACCTTAATCCATGACCAACCCAAAGATCTGAATTGTCACGGTAATTTTGTATGAGCAAGAATCAAGATTAGAGTTTGACTTAATGTAAACGAATGAATAGTTATACAACGGAAAAGGATGAAAGTTACTTACGTAAACAAAGTAAGGGTCGAAATTCTTACCTTAATCCTTGAGTAGCCCGCATTTTTAAAACGATACCTTAAATCTTTTTATCGCCAGAATCATTATAAAAAATTATTAGGTGATCTCGAATGAAAACCAATAAACAGTTATACAAAACCATAAACCAAAGGAAGGTCAATACAGTAACCTTCATCACCGAGTAGCCCACGAATGGATTCCTTCTGTCACCAAAATAAGCATCATAATTTAAAGGGAAACTAAAATGAAAATAAATTAACAGTTATTAGAAAACAATAAACCAATAGAGGATTAAAAGTGTTACCTTAATCCATGACCAACCCGAAGAGTAGAATTGTTACCTTAATTTTGTACGAGCCAGAATCAAGATTAGAGTATGACTTAACGTAAACGAATGAGTAGTTATATACTGGAAAAGAATGAAAGTTACTTATGTAAACGAAGTGAGGGTCGAAATTATTACCTTAATCCTTGAGGAGCCCGAATTTTGAAAAAGTTACCTTAAATATTTTTGTCGCTAGAATCCAGATAAAAAACTATTAGGTGATCTCGAACGAAAACAAATAAACAGTTATACAAAACTATAATCCAAAGGAGGGTCAATACAGTAACCTTCATCACGGAGTAGGCCACGAATCGATTCCTTCTATCACCAAAATAAACATTAGAATTTTAAGGCATTCTCAAATGAAAACAAATTAACTATTATTAGAAAACAATAAACCAATAGAGGATTAAAATTGTTACCTTCATCCGTGACCAACCCAAAGATCAGAATTGTTTCCTTAAATTGGTATAAGCCCGAATCAAGATTACAGTTTGACTTAATGTAAACGAATGAATAGCTATATAACGGAAAAGAATGAAAGTTAGTTATGATAAAAGAAGGGAGGGTCGAACTTGTTACCATAATCTTTGAGTAGCCCGCAAATTATCTTTTTGTCACTAGAATCCTGACTAGATATTCGAAGGTAATCTCGAAGGAAAAGAACTGAATAGTTATACAAAACCATAAACCAAAGGAGGGTTAATACTTTTACCTTAATCACCGAGTAGATAACGAATCGATTTCTTCTGTCACCAAAATAAACATCAGAATTTTTAGGCATTTTCAAATGGAAACAAATTAACAGTTATTAGAAAACAACAAACCAATAGAGGAATAAAATTGTTACCTTAATCCATGACCAACCCGAAGATCAGAATTGTTACCTTAATTTTGTATCAGCCCAAATCAAGATAAGAGTTTGACTTAAGGTGAACGAATGAACAGTTATATAGTGGAAAAGAATGAAAGTTAGTTATATAAACGAAGGAAGGGTCAAAATTCATACCTTAATCCTTGAGTAGCCCGAATTTTGAAAACGTTACATTAAATCTTTTTGTCGCCAGAATCCTGATAAAAAATTCTTAGGTAGCATTTTGAAAACGTACATTAAATCTTTTTGTCGCTAGAATCCTGATAAAAAATTCTTAGGTAATCTCGAATGAAAACGAATAAACAGCTATACAAAACCATAACCAAAGGAGGGTCAATACAGTAACCTTCATCACCGAGTAGCCCACGAATGGATTCCTTCTGTCACCATAATAAACATCAGAACTTTAATGCATTCTCAGATAAAAACAAATTAACAGTTATTAGAAAACAGTAAACCAATAGAGGATTAAAAGTGTTACCTGAATCCATGACAAACCTGAAGATCAGAATTGTTACCTAAATTTTGTATCCGCCCAAATCAAGATTAGAGTTTGACTTAATGTAAACGAATGAATAGTTATATAGTAGAAAAGAATGATAGTTAGTAAAGTAAACGAACGGAGGGTCAAAATTCTTACCTTAATCCTTGAGTGGCCCGCATTTCGAAAACGTTACCTTAAATCTTTTTTGTCGTCGGAATCCTCATCAAAAATTCTAAGGTAATCACGAATGAAAAGCAATAAACAGTTATACAAAACCATAAACCAAAGGATGGTCAATACTGTTACCTTCATCACCGAGTAGCCCACGAATCGATTCCTTCTGTCACCAAAATAAACAACAGAATTTTAAGTCATTCTCAAATGAAAAGAAACTAACAGTTATTAGAAAACAATAAACCAATAGAGGATTAAAAGTGTTACATTAATCCATCACTAACCCAAAGATGAGAATTGTTACCTTAATTTTGTATAAGCCAGAATCAAGATTAGAATTTGACTTAATGTAAACGAATGAATAGTTATATAATGGAAAAGAATGAAAGTTACTTAAGTAAACGAAGTGAGGGTCGAAATTCTTACCTTAATCCTTGAGTAGCCCGCATTATGAAAACGTTACCTTAAATCTTTTTGTCGCTAGAATCCTAATTAGAAATTCAAAGGTAATCTCAAATGAAAATCAATGAACATGATACAAAACCATAAACCAAAGGAGGGTCAATACCGTTACCTTCATCACCGAGTAGCCCACGAATCGACTTCTTCCGTCACCAAAGTAAACATTAGAATTTTAAGGCATTCCAATTGAAAACAAATTAACAATGATTAGAAAACAATAAACCAATACAAGATTAAAATAGTAACCTTAATCCATGTCCAACCCGAAGATCCGAATTGTTACCCTAATTTTGTATGAGTACGAATCAAGATTAGAGTATGACTTAATTTAAACGAATGAATAGTTATATAATAGAAAAGAATGGAAGTTAGTTATGTAAATGAAGGGAGGGTCGAAATACTTACCTTAATCCTTGAGTAGCCCGCGTTTTAAAAACGTTACCTTAAATCTTTTTTGTCGCCGGAATCCTCATCAAAAATTCTAAGGTAATCTCGAATGAAAAGCAATGAACAGTTATACATAACCATTAACCAAAGGACGGTCCAATATTGTTACCTTCATCATCGAGTAGCCCACGAATCAATTCCTTCTGTCACCAAAATAAACATCAGAATTTTAAGTCATTCTCAAATGAAAACAAACTAACAGTTATTAGAAAACAATAAACCAATAGAGGATTAAAAGTGTTACCTCAATCCATGACCAACCCGAAGATCAGAATTGTAGCTTTAATTTTGTATGAGCCAGAATCAAGATTAGAATTTGACTTACTGTAAACGAATGAATAGTTATTTAATGCAAAAGAATGAAAGTTAGTAATGTAAACGGAGGGTCAAAATTCTTACCTTAATCCTTGAGTAGCCCGCATTCTGAAAACGTTACATTAAATCCTTTTGTCGCTAGAATCCTGATAAAATATTCTTAGGTTATCTCGAATGAAAACCAATGAAAGTTATACAAAACCATAAACCAAAGGAGGGTGAATACAGTAACCTTCATCACCGATTAGCCCACGAATCGATTCCTTCTGTCAACAAAATAAAAATCAGAATTTTAAGGCATTCTCAAATGAAAACAATTTAACAATGATTAGAAAACAATAAACCAATACAGGATTAAAACTGTTACCTCAATCCATGACCAACCCGTAGATCAGAATTGTTAACTTAATTTTGTATGAGCCAGAATCAAAATTAGAGTTTGACTTAATGTAAAAGAATGAATAGTTATATAATGGAAAAGAACGAAACTTAGTTATGTAAACCAAGGGAGGGTTGAAATTCTTACCTTAATCCTTGAGTAGCCCGCATTTTGAAAACGTTACCTTAAATCTTTATGTCGCTAGAATCCTGATCAGAAATTCTTAGGTAATCTCGAATGAAAACAAAGGAATAGTAAAACCATAAACCAAAGGAGGGTCAATACTGTAACCTTCATCACTAAGTATCCCACGAATCGATACCTTCTGTCACCAAAATAAACATCAGAATTTTAAGGCATTCTCAAATGAAAACATATTAACAGTTATTAGAAAATAATATACCAATAGAGAAATAAAATTTTTACCTTAATCCATGACCACCCCAAACATCAAAATTGTTAGCTTAATTTTGTATGAGCCCGAATCAAGATTAGAGTTTGACTTAATGTAAACGATGAATAGTTATATTGAAAAGAATGAAAGTTAGTAATGATAGTTGAAGGGAGGGCCGAAATTCTTACTCGAATCCTTGAGTAGCCCGCATTTTGAAAATGTTACCTTAAATCTTTTTTGTCGCGAGAATCCTAATCAAAAATTCTTAGGTAATCTCAAATGAAAACCAATGAAAAGTTATACAAAACCATAAACCAAAGGAGGGTCAGTATAACTTTCATCACTTAGTAGCCCACAAATCGATTCCTTCTGTCACCAAAATAAAGATCAGAATTTTAAGACATTCTCAAATGAAAACAAATTAACAGTTATTAGAAAACAATAAACCAATAGAGGATTAAAATTTTACCTTAATCCATGACAAACCCGAAGATTAGAATTGTTACCTCAATTTTGTATGAGCCCAAATCACGATTAGAGTATGACTTAATGTAAACGAATAAATAGTTATAGAATGGAAAAAAAAAGAAAGTTAGTTATGTTGGGTTTGTGGAGTCTTGACTTGGGCTCGGGTTAAAAGACAACTCAGTGGCAGATTAATTAAATTAAAGACTTGGCCCGTTTTCATTTAGTTTTAGCCCATTAGGGTTTTCTTAGAGATTAAGTTGTAAACCCTAATTTTCTCTATTTATATTGTGCCATTGTACTTGTAATTCCTCACGAGTGAGGCAGAAAGCAATAAAAGAGTATCCTGGTTGCAGCCCGTGGACGTAGGTCACATCGACCGAACCACGTTAAATCTCGCGTGTTCATCTTTGTTATAATTTTCTCTCGCAGTGTGATTGTGTTTGTGTGTCGATCTACACCCGAATCCCTAACAAGTGGTATCAGAGCTTTGGCTCGTTACACACGCAAGAAACACGAATCGCGAGAGAAGTAGCGATATAGGTTTTCAAGAATCAGCATCCGCTGCCGCCATTCTGCCGCCGCCTCCGTTCCGCCGCCACCGCTGTCCCACCGCCGTCGTTCTGCAGCCGCCGCTGTTCTGCCGCCGCCGCCACTCTGCTGTCGCCACTCTGTTCTGTCAAATTAGGGTTTCCTATCGAACTTACTGGGTAGTTTGATTGTGTGCTGCATTTCAAAACTCAGTTCCGACTCGACTGTTAAGCATCTGTGGTCTGGGATAATGGCTGAGAGCGGGAAACTTCAGATTGAGAAGTTTAATGGAAACGATTTTGGTTGGTGGAAAATGCAAATAGAGGATTTGCTTGTTCAAAAAGACTTGGATGCTGTTTTGGGTGAGAAACCAGAAAATATGAAACCAGCTGAATGGGAAACTTTGGATAAAAAGGCCAAGGCGGTTATTAGGTTGTCGCTGACAAAGGATGTTGTGTTCAACATTTTGAAGGAAACTACAGCAAAAGGTATCATGGATGCGTTAGCTAATATGTATGAGAAGCCTTCGGCAGCAAATAAAGTTTTCTTGATTCGAGAGCCGGTTAATACAAAGATGAAAGAGGGAAGTTCAATTTTAGTGCACATCAACAACTTGAACTCGATTTTGTCAAGACTTGGGTCAGTTGGCATCAAATTCGAGGATGAGGTTCAGGCTCTACTACTGTTATCATCATTGCCTGATAGTTGGGCTGGTACTGTTACAGCAATTACTAGTTCCACCAGCACGTTCACTTTAAATGGGGTTCGGGATATTATTATGGGCGAAGACACCAGACGAAGAAATTCAGGTGAAACATCAAATGAACTATTGAATGTTGGCAGAGGAAGAAAGAATAACAAAGGTAGTGGGAGCAAGAACAGGAAAAGGAGTCAGTCTAGGGCTCGAAATGATGTGACTTGTTGGAACTGTAAACAGGTGGGACACTTCAGGAATCAGTGTCCGAATGATCAAAAAGAAGTTAACACTGCAGCAGACTACTCAGACGATGATGCTTTAATTTGTAGCGTGGAGAGCAGTGTGGATTCCTGGGTCATGGATTCTGGAGCTTCGTTTCATGCTACCCACAGCAGCGAAGCATTGCAGAATCTAAAAGAAGGCGATTTTGGTAAGGTAAGACTGGCGAACAATGATGTTCTTGATGTTACGGGCATGGGTGACATGGATTTAGTTACTTCAGCTGGTTCATGGACTTTGAAAGATGTCAGGGTGATTCCTGATTTGAAGAAACAGTTGATTTCTGTCGGTCAGTTGGATGAACAGGGACATGAGGTTAAGTTCGGGAATAAGCAGTGGAAAGTTGTTAAAGGGAATCTTGTCATTGCTCGTGGAAAGAAAATGGGTTCATTGAATATGGTTAGTTTACCATCTAAAGAAAGTGATGTTCCAGTTCAGAAAAATACCAAAGTCCAGTTCACAGAATCTCGTGGGCAGAAGAAGGTTTGCTTTGCAAGTAGGAAACCTAGAGTCACAAGAAAGATTCAGAATGAATGTGCATGGAAGAGTTCAGAAAAACCAGTTAAAGGATTTCGTGGCAGTGGGAGCACAGGTTGTGCTTCAGTCATAGTTCCTAGACGACAGTGGGTTAAAAGAACTAATATTCCATCTAATAAAATCTCTCCAGATGATTACTTGCTGAATATGGAGAGTGTTTGTTCTCAGGGTGTTCCAGGATCTGGCAGTTTGTTTCAGTGGGAGCCGATAGGGACGGAGAACAGGTCAGGGGCATATACAACCGTGACTGATATATTGAAGCTCGGGGGAGCTTTAACGGGCCTTCAGGTTAACTGATGAGAAGGCCGCTGCAACCAGGAAGACGAGGAAGATTACAAGAGCTACAAGTGTTCACATCGGAAGGCAGTTTGAAGATGATCAAGCCTCCAAGTGGGAGATTGTTGGGTTTGTGGAGTCTTGACTTGGGCTCGGGTTAAAAGACAACTCAGTGGCAGATTAATTAAATTAAAGACTTGGCCCGTTTTCATTTAGTTTTAGCCCATTAGGGTTTTCTTAGGGATTAAGTTGTAAACCCTAATTTTCTCTATTTATATTGTGCCATTGTACTTGTAATTCCTCACGAGTGAGGCAGAAAGCAATAAAAGAGTATCCTGGTTGCAGCCCGTGGACGTAGGTCATATCGACCGAACCACGTTAAATCTCGCGTGTTCATCTTTGTTATTATTTTCTCTCGCAGTTTGATTGTGTTTGTGTGTCGATCTACACCCGGATCCCTAACAAGTTATGTAAACGAAATGAGGGTTGAAATTCTTACCTTAATCCTTGAGTAGCCCACATTTTAAAAACGTTACCTTAAATC
This sequence comes from Flaveria sonorensis, assembly GCA_025506505.1. Taxonomy (NCBI): domain Eukaryota; kingdom Viridiplantae; phylum Streptophyta; class Magnoliopsida; order Asterales; family Asteraceae; genus Flaveria; species Flaveria sonorensis. Next base: position 46,187,914 of record CM046431.1, on the reverse strand, counting down.
TTTTTGTCGCTAGAATCCTGATAAAAAAATTCTAAGGTAATCTTGAATGAAAACTAATGAACACTTATACAAAACCGTTAAGGAAAGGAGGGTCAATACAATAACCTTCATCACTAAGTAGCCCACGAATCGATTCCTTCTATCACCAAAATAAACAAGAAAATATTTTGTGTCAAACCCTTCCCGACTTATTTTGACCCTACAAAAGGAAGTTGATTGTTGCCCTCACTACTGCACATCAACATAACAAAAGTCTACTCAAGGCAACAATCAACTTGATCAAAATATCAAAGAAAACGAAATTGAGAAATAGAATACATAACATGTTCTCTTACCTCTCCATTTGAAGAGTCCACAATAGGTCCTTTGAGATTGTTTGCAAAAACACTTATAGACGTGCGATCCGGGCTAAAGGATGAGTGCTGAACCCAAAATAAAAGACTTTTAGCATCCAAAAGTGAAGCACACAAGTGAAACTTAGCGCAAACGGAGTTGCTATAAGCACTTTAGGCACTAATAATGCCCATATAACTAGTGGTTGTGACTAGATAATGGAAATATACATAATATCACTAAAGCGTACTTTATAACAAACCTTTCAGGTCACTTCATGAATATAATTGAACGTTTGAACAAAAAGTGTTTCAAGAAAACCCAACTGGCCCGTTTACCCATTTACCTTGTTGAATTTGTAACATAATTTATATTTCACAACATAAATTTAAAAAGTTTAAACTTTTGACAAGAGTCTTCAGGGTCAACCCAACCCACCTGTTTTGAATTACATAATAAATATTACCTGTTTTCCATGTTTAACAGATTGCCCAACTCGCCCATACTGCCACTTTTCTACACCTCCAAGTCTTAGCTAATGATAGTAAATATATGTAAATCTCCCTTACAATTGAGGACAAGAGAACCAAGAAATTCCTAGATGACAAAGAGAAAGAGCAGCATTGGATTTGAATAAATTACTATATCACAAAATACTAATAAAAAGAAGCTAGAAGTTTTGGATAAAAACTTACCTTTTTGACCCAACCACGGCATGACCAATTCCCCAAAGTCAAAATATCTAACAAAATAGATTATTATATGTATACCATTTGTAATTATTTCACTAATGAAACCTTTTGAACAAAAAGTGGGCGGTCTCAGTTTGAAAATGAATGAACAGTTATACAAAATGATAAACCAAGGCAGGGTAGAAACAGTTACCTTAATCACTAAGTACCCAAGTATCGAATTTGTTACCTTAATCCTTTAGGTGCCAAAACCAAGAACAGAGTTTAATATCGCTAATGAAAACGAATGCACAGCAATACAAAATGATGAGGATTGAAACTGTTACCATTATCCTTAATCGTTGAGTAGGCGAGAAGTCAAAATTTCACCAGAATCAAGATTATACTTTATGGGCATTCTCAATTGAAAACAAATAAACGGTTAACTCACAACAATAAACGAAGGGAGGTCAGAACCTTTACATTAATCGTTGAGTAACCCCCAGATCAAAAATTGTTACCTTCACCATGTAGTCATTGGCTTCAAGATCAGAATTTAAGTGATTGAAAACAAATAAACATGTTGAAAGAACGATAAACCTAGGGAGTATTAAAATTGTTACCTTCTTCACTTTGTAGTCCACAGATCAAAGTTGTTTCCTTAAGTCACCAGAATCAACATCAGATTGTAGGGGAATACTCAAATGAAAGCAAACAATTAGTAACTAATATCGTAACAATAAACCAAGGGACGGAAATATTTTACCTTAATCACAGAATGGCCCACGGATCAAAATTGTAACCTTAATCCTGTAGGGACCAGAATCAAGATTAAAAGGTGACTGCAAACAAATGAACACTTATATAGAATAATAAACCTAGGAAGGGTGAAAACTATCACCTGCATCAACATCAGATTGTAGGGGTATACTTGAATAAAAACAAACAAACAGTAAATGATTACGTAACGATAAACCAAGGAAGGGTCAAAACTTTTACCTTAATCTCCGAGTGGCCCACAGATCGAAATTGTAACCTTAAGATAAACCAAGGGAGGGTCAAAACTTTTACCATAATCGCTGAGTGACCCACAGATCGAAATTGTACCCTTAATCCTGTAGGCACTGGAATCAAGATTAAAATTTAAGAGTCTGCAAACAAATGAACGTTTATATAGAATGATAAACCTAGGAAGGGTCAAAACTATTACCTGCAACGTGAGTGGCCCACGGATCTAAATTGTTTTCCTTTTTATCATGAGAATCAACATCAGAATTTAAGGGTAATATCAAGTGAAAACGAACGAATAGTTATTACAGAACGATAAACCAAGGGAGGATTAAAATTGTTACCTTAACCGTTGTTAGCCCACGGATCAATATTTTACCATAATTGTTGCAATCTCCAAGATCAAGACTAGAATATAAGTTAATGAAAAGGAAAGAACAATTATATAAAACGAGAAACCAAGGGAAGGTCAAAACTGTTACCTTCATCACTGCTGGCCCACAGATTGAAATTGTTTCCTATAGTCAACAGAAGTCAATCAACAAAATGAGTGAAAAGTTATACTGAATATTACTGATTGATAAACCAAGGGATGGTCGAAATTTGTTACCTTCATTGCTAAGTAGCAGCATGCAGGTTGAATTTGTTACCTTGCTCCTCCAGGTGTCGGAATGATGATCAAAAATTTTATGGCAATCTAAATTAATTATACTTTTTAGTCATCGAGTAGCCCAAGGATCTTGTCACCTTCAATCCTTTTGTTACCGGAATCCCGATCAAAATTTCAAGGTAATCTCGAATGGAAACGAATGAACCAGTATACAAAACCATAAACCAAGGGATGGTCGAAATTCTTACCTTAACGCTAAGTAGTCCACGGGTCGAAATATAAAATAGCCTCATCAAACAAAAGCATAATTAGCAAAATAGACAAAATGGTTCTGGGTCTAACCTGAGCTAACTCATTTTGAGTATTGACCCCTACAAAGCCCATTAACCCAAATCATGGTCTTGATGAAAACAGTCTACTTAATGCAACAATCAGCTTAATCAAATTATTAAAGAAAACAAAGCTGGTAAATAGAAAAAGATTACACGTATAATCTCTTACTTCTCCATGTGAAGAGTCCACTATCTCCAACAAAAATTATAAATTTGCAATCCGAGCATAAGGATGAATGTTGAAACTACAAAAAGAATAAATGTTAGCGTCAAATTGAAGCACACAAATGAAACTTCATGCAGATTGAGTTGCTAGGAACACTTAAGCAACAGATAATGCCCATATAATGACTAGACGGTGGAAATATAAATTATATTGCCCATGAAAAATCCACATTTCATCTAAAGTTTGAACTTTCATAAAAAGTTTGTTTGGACAACCCAACTGACCAAGTCACTTCATAAAAAAGTTTGAACTTTCATAAAAAGTTTGTTTGGGGAATGGGGACAACCCAACCGACCCGTTTTGACCAATTACGCTACCCAACCCATTTCACCACCTCAAGTCAAAAGGAAGAGAGACAAGAAATTTGAGACCATAAAGGAGAACAGTGTGTTGAATTTGTCACTTAAATTATATTTCTAAACATACATTTAAAAAGTTCAAACCTTTTGAACAAAAGTGTTCAGGGTCAACCCAAATACCCAACCACCCTGTTTTGTCTTGCATAACCATTACCCATTTAAACCCAGCCACGTTTAACCAATTTCCTGACTTGCTCATACTGCCAGTTTGCCACGCTTCTAAATCTTACCAACTGATAGTAAATAAAGGTAAATATCCCCTACAATTGGGTAAAAGAGAAGCAAGAAGTTTCTCGATCACAGAGAAGAAAAGCAATATCAGATTTAAAAGAAAGAAAATTAATAATGTCACAAAATACCAATAACAAGGAGTTAAAAAATTTGGATAAAAACTTACCTCTTTTGACCCAACCACGTCATAACCAATTCTCCACTTAGCTCATTACAATTTACAAGAACACCTCACCGGAGTGTATTTCAAAATGCATAGAACTTCCAAAGTTATGCTATCAACATAACAGATTATTAAATAATATAATATTTGTGACTATCTCACAAAATTTTTAAACAAGATGAAAATAGTTTTCAGAATTTAAGGGCTATCTTAAAAGAAAATAAATTAATAATCATAGAGAACAATAAACTAAGACAGGGATGGAAACAATTACCTTAATCGCTAAGTAGTCCAAGTATCAGATCGTTACCTTAATCCTTTAGTCACCGGAATCAAGAACAGAATTTACTGGCAATCTCGAATGAAAACGAGTGAAACGTTATACAAAACAATAAACTAAGAAAGGATCGAAACTATTACCATTATCCTTAATCACTAAGTAGCCAATGAATCAAAATTTCACCAATATTAAGATTAGAACTTTAAGGGCATTCTCAAATAAAAACGAATGAACAATTAATATAGAACACTAAACGAGGGGAGATCAAAATTGTTACCTTAATCATGTAGTCATCGGGTTTAAGATCAGAATTCAAGTTAATGAAAACGAATGAACAATTATATAGAACAATAAACCAAGGGAGGGTGGAAATTTGTTACCTTAATCGCTAAGTAGCATCATGCAGGTTGAATTTGTTACCTTGCTCCTCTAGGTGTCGGAATGAAGATCATAATTTAACGGCAATCAAAATTAAGTTATACTTAGTAGCCCAAGGATCTTGTCACCTACAATCCTTTTGTAACCGGAATCCCATTCAAAAATTTTAAGGTGGTCTCAAATGGAAACGAATGAACAATTATACAAAACCGTAAACCAAAGGAGGGTTGAAATTCTCACTTACCTTAATGCTAAGTAGCCCACGAGTCAAAATATCAAAATAGCCCCATCAAACAAAAGCATAATCAGCGAAATATACATAGATGGTTCTGGGTTTAACCTAAGCTGACTCATTTTGAGTTTTGACCCTACAAAGTAACACATTTTGGCCCATTAACCCACAGAGTGATCTTTATGAAAAAAAGTCTACTTAATACAACAAGCAGCTTAATCAAATTATTAAAGAAAACAAAGCTGGTAAGTGGTAAACAGAAAAACATTACATGCATAATCTCTTACTTTTCCATTTGAAGAGTCCATTATCTCCAACAATAGTTATAAACTTGCAATCTGAGCATAAGAATGAATGCTGAAAGTACAAAAAGAATAAATGTTAGCGTCAAATTGAAGCACATAAATGAAACTTCATGCAGATTGAGTTGCTATGAACAGTTTAGCAACAGATAATGCCCATATAACAAATGGTGTGACTAGATGGTGGAAATATAAATTATACCATTTCATCTAAGTCACTTCATGAATAGATTTGAACTTTAGTAAAAAGCTTGTTTGTGGACAACCCAACCAACCTATTTTAACCAAGTACCCTACCCAACCCATTTCACCACCTCAAGTCAAAAAGAAGAGAGCCAAGAAATTTTGAGATCATATAGGAGAACAGATTAGTAAATAATATAATATTTGTGACTATCTCACTAATTTTTCAAACAAGATGAAAAATAGGTTTCAGAATTTAAGGGAAATCTTCGATGAAAATAAAATGAATAGTTAAAGAGGATAATAAACTAAGACATGGATGGAAAAAATTACCCCAAACGCTAAGTAGTCCAAGTATCAGATCGTTACCTTAAAACTTGTCGCCAGAATCAAGATCAAAATTTAATGGTAATCTCGAATGAAAACGGGTGAACAGTTATACAAAGCAATAAGAATGAATCAAAGTTTCACCAATATTACGATTAGAGTTTTAAGGACATTCTAAAATAAAAACGAATGAACAATTAATATAGATCACTAAACTAAGGGAGATAAAAAATTGTTGCCTTAATCATGTAGTCGTCGGGTTCAAGATCAGAATTAAAGGGAATGATCAATTAAGTAAGACGATAACCTAGGTATATCCATGCTAATGGTACATACATCAGACCTAAGGTTATGATAGGAACCAAAGAAGTTTATATTGCAACTAGGCCTAAATAGGTATACATAGATCTAACAGGCTCAAGTCACCATCTTTCAGCACAATGTATCGAAAACACTGACAAATGTGGTAAAATCGTAATTAGATCCTTCAGCCCAATACACTCCAGCAGAAAGAAATTCAATTAAAAATGTAAATTTGAACCATCATCTGCAAAATACCTTACAAGCCAGCTCTCCTAGAAATCCTCCAGCAACTAAAAAATCATCCTTGACTAATAGAGTACTAATCTAGGTTTGTGTAAAACCTTCAAGCAAACTCCCAGCACGTTTCTAGAATCTAGAAGACCACAAAGCATATAAATAACTGAATATTCAGACAAGAAATCACCAAGTTGTTATGAATAAACTTGAATTACCTCAATAGGTGCTAAAAGACCAAAAAAGTTAAGGACCTCGGTCAAATTGTATAATAATGATGACCAATGCATGATTGGGTGGTTAGACGTGAAATATACATTATGTTTTGAGGCAGCAATGACCAGGTTCCTTAGCTGAAGAACAGTATGAATCGATTATATATCCATATTGAAAAGGTGATAAAATGGACAGGTAGGCGGGATGAGTCGACCCTGAAGTTTTTTTTTTTTTCGACAGATATAATATTTTCATGAATAATTACTATGTCAAATGCGATTATAAATTTATATTATTACAGTAATTATCTAAATTTGAAAAATAACACAAACAACCAACCAACCCAACAAAAATCATACTCGACTGTAAAGTCTGGAGAGGGTGAGATGAGTAACCCACGAACCGATATTTGTAACCTTAATCCTTTAGTCGTGAGATTCAATATCGAAAGTTAAGGTCAGTCTCACATGAAAACGAATAAGAATTAGACTGAACAATAAGGCAAGGAAGTATCGAAATCGTTACCTTAATCACCGAGTACCTACTGGTTGAAATTGTTACCTTCATCATTTAGTCACGAGAATCAAATCAGCTTTTAAGGGTAATCTAGAATGAAAAAATTGACAGTTATACTATGAACAATAAACAAAGAGAGGCTCAAAATTGCTACCCAAATTATTCTAGTGCCTATTTTCCAGTGGCCAAGTTAAGGAAAACCTCAAATGAAAACAAATAAAAATTTATACTGTACATTAACCAAGGGAGGGTCACACATTTACCTTAATCGCTGACTATCGCATGGATTGAACTTGTTACCTTAATCCATAAGTCTCCATATGCAATATCAGAAATTAAGGGCAATCTCAAATGAAAACAAATGAAAAACTATGCGGAATAATCAACCAGTGGAGTATAGAAATCACTACCTTCAATGGCTGAGTCTCCAAACTCAATATCAGAAATACAGATCCAACTCGTTACCTTAATCCTTCAATCGCCAGATTCAATGTCACAATTTAGGGCAATCTGAAATGAAAACATACAAAAAGTTATACAGAACAATGGACCAATATCAGAACAATCGGATTGAACTAGTTACCTTGATCCTCCAGTCGCCAGATTCAACATCAGAATTCAAAAGGTAATCTCAAATATTTACAAATAACAAGCTATACAGAACAATCAACCAATGAACGTGTAGAAAATAGAAATCGCAAGATTCAACATTGGAAGTTTAAGTCAGTCTCAAATGAAAACGAATGAGATTTATAAATAACACTAAAGCAAGAGAGGATCTAGATTGTTACCTTAATCACTGAGTAACCCACTGGTTGAAATTGTTACCTTCATCATTTAGTCACCAGAATCAAGATCAGCTTTTAAGAGTAATCTAGAATGAAAAAAATGACAGCTATACTATAAACAATAAACAAAGAGAGGGTCGGAAATTGCTACCTCAGGTGTTCTAGTACCTACTTTTCAGTGGCCAAATTAAGGTTAACCTCAAATGAAAACGAATAAAAATTTATATTGCACATTAACCAAGGGAGGGTCAAACATTTACCTTAATAGCTAACTACCCCACAGATTGAACTTGTTACCTTAATCCATTAGTCTCCATATTCAATATCAGAATTTTAAGGGCAATCTCAAATGAAAATGATTAAAAAGATATATGTAATAATTAACCAATGGAGTATAAAAATCGTTACCTTCAATGGCTGAATCTCCAAATTCAATATCAGAAAAACAGATTAAACTCGTTACCTAAATCCTCCAATCACCAGACTCAATATCACAATTAGGGCAATCTCAGATGAAAACAAATAAAAAGCTATACAGAACAATCAACCTAAGGGAGTGTAGAAATCGTTACCTTCAATCGCTGAGTCTCCAGATTCCAATATCAGAACAATCGGATTGAACTTGTTACCTTAATCCTCTAGTCGCCAAATACAACATCAGAATTCAAAGACAACAACAAATGAAAACGAATGAAAAGGCATACAGAACAATGAGTGTAGATATCGTTACCTTGAATAGCCGAATAGCCCCCAGATCAAGATCTTTGTTAAATCAATCCCTCAGTCACCATAATAAAAGAATTTAAAATAAGTCTCAAACAAAAAGTTATACAGAACAATCAATCAACAGAGTGCAGAGATCGTTACCTTCAATGGCTGAGTCTCCAGATTCAACATCAGAACAATCAGATTCAACACCAGAATTTAGGGCAATCTCCAACGAACACAAATAAAAAGGTAAACAGAACAATCAACCAAGGGAGTGTAAAATTATTACCTTCAATCGCTGAGTAATTGTCATATCAGTCCTTCAGTCGCCATAAACAAGGAGTTTAAAATCAATCTCAAACAAAAACAAAACGAAAAGTGATACAGAAGAATAAACCAAAGTATGGCCGAAGCATTTGCCTCAATCGCCAACTAGCCACTGTTCGGAGAAGAAAACTTCAACAGACACAGCAACGATTCACTGAATTTGGTCTCCGGTGACCACTATTTCCGACAGCAACAAGTTTTAATGTTGCTTTTAGGGTTCAGATGTGGCTTCAACAGTTAGGTCACCGATCCCCGGAGGATCGTCGGAAGCCGGTGGTGGTGCGATCAAGGGTTTTGGTGTGGCTTTTAGGGTTTAGATGTGTTTATATGATGGATGATTTTGCAAGGATTTGACGGATTTTCATCATTTCATCTGACCGTTGCAGAGAATCTCAGGGAAAGATTTGGGGGGAAATTACATCATCACAATAGCGTGTCGGGTCGGGTCGTACGACCCGGATCTGCTTGATTTGTTTCCTTTTTTATGAAATCGTTTCCTTTTATACGAAATCCTTCAATTAGATTCTCATTTAATCATTTTTAACTCTTTTAAACTTCCTGTTAAGACCGTATAACTAAGACTCGTGTTTAATTAAATACTAAGTTAAAAATCATGTATTATATAGGTGAAATAAATTTAACATATTAGCATCATTATTTTTTATAATTGTTTTGTATATTACACGTCATCAACCATTGATGAAATAAAAAAATAATGAATATCTAAGAATTTATAAATAAAATTAATTAAAATTATAAATTATAATATTATACTTTAAGATAAGATATAATATAAATCATTTAATTGTTTAGATTACTTATTTAAAATAATTCTCATTTAATAAAAGAGAGATGCGGGAAACATAATTTTAGATTTAACCAGAAGTCGTCAAGTGTCCATCTTAAACCTTCTTTTATTATAATAGATAGATTAATTTGTGCAATTCCATTTTTGAATATACAATTTACTTTTCACGTATCAGTCTTATTTTATATGAATTCTTTCTTTTTATGGAATGATGATTTCTTTACTTTTATGAGACTTGAACTCAAGACTTACAAACCAAGGTGTTTCAAAAGACCGTGCTTCTATCACTCGGTCACTCGGTCACTAACACCACGGTTTAAGGGTTTTCTTATAAGTGTTACCACTTAGGTCCAAGCTTAGGATCATTAAAGACACGTCAATCTGAAAACAGAAATCCAACATGTTAGCTTTTTTTAATGAATTAATGGGAAAAAGTAAAGGTATAATATAATCACAACATTTTAATGAAAAGGTTTTAAAAAATCTGTCGTACGTATATTAGAGAGCAAACAATTCAAAATGTTTTTCTTTCCCGCTATGGTTGTTGAAATTCTGGGGAAAAGAAAAGTGGTAGAACATACTAGATTTTTTTTTTTCATGTATGCCTGGATATGAATTAAACAAGTAAAGCATTTTCCTTTCGTCTTGTTTGTTCAATGTAAAAATATGCCAAGAAATAGTAACTGGTTATGGCTTGTATGAAGAGGTATGGTTACGGATTGTTGCAAAATGCCAAGCTTCGTACCTGAAGCTATAAAACTTATAAAACTCTTAATTTTAAGAGATTTGATATAAAAACTATATTTTTCTCCTAATATATAACAAGAAAAAAAAAATACTAAATGTTAAAAACATATATATAATTACACTAATTGCTTATAAACAACTCAAATTTCTAAACGTAAATGGCGGTAAATAAACATAAACAAACAATAACATATAAGTTTGAAATATAGAGTTATTGCACTTGTGAAATCGGTTTATGCGTAAAATATAGTTACAAATAAATGAGAAAAAAAAACTTATTTATTAGAAACAGTTATTATTTGAATATATGGTTTTCAATAAATGTATAATGATATCTAATTTATCTGAGCTTTTTCTGATATTTATGAAATTTAAATTTCATATGTGAAACTTATATAGTGATAATTGTAAAAGTCAAATTTCATATGTGAAACTTTTATAGTAATAATTGTAAAAGTCAAATTTCGTATGTGAAATTCTATAGTTTAGTTACATTTAAATATTTATAGTGATATTAAGTCCTATTTGCTCCCTACGATGGATATTAACAAAATAAAAGGTAAAAAAAACTTATTTCATACAAATTTAGTTTTTAAAAATAGGTGAAAAAAGTCATACTGTGAGTTTTTAATATCAAATCAAAAAGGGTTTTTAATGTCACACATAATGACGTGAAATTTTAAATTGTTAAAATAATTTCATATATGAAATAATACAATAAATCATACACTCAAATCACTCAAAATAGTATATATCACTAGTGAATAAACGAAAAATCAACGACCGCTAAAGTACAAAATAGTAAAGTTTAACTCAAACTCTACGGTGATTTTATTTTTAAGATTTGTACTTTGCTAATGGGCCTTTTGGGTTTTAACTTTGACCACTAAAGCCACTTCTAACTTTTTTTTTTTAATTTTCATTATCAATCCCCATACAATATAAAATACACACTTTTAACCCATTTGTTTTTCTAATAATTTGTTTTTTCATAATAACTGTTGATCGTTAACCTTTTTATTAAACCGAAACATTCGGTTTTTTTTGCATTATTATTATTATTATTTGTCAACGTTCCGATATAAATATTTTTAAAAACAAAGTTGTATTTAAAATCAAGTATTTTTTATATGATAAACTATACTGGTTGTCGTTATTGTTCTGATGTCGTGACAAAACAAGCAGAATATGAATGGACAACATCGAATGATAGTGGCTCTTATAACGGAAAAAACTGTAAGGTTTTACGTAAAAATGATAGCCTACGCAACGCTTTTATCCCCGTTTTAATATTTGAAATTGTGTCGCGTTAATACGAAAGAAAAAACACCCAGTTATATGTAATTATCCGATTATAATTAATAATGTGTACTTTTCTCCTCATTTTATGTTGATTCTACTTTTCTCCCCCACTCATTTTCTAATCATTTTTACTCCATCAAGAAATCCCCATGGCCCCTGCTACAAAATTCCCACCTCCACCTTCATCCATTCACAAACCCCTCAATTTCACAAATCGAAAGAGGGGGAATTCGCATACATCCCAAGAACAAACCCTAGAAATCAACAATTTCATCCATACCCATTTCAATTTCTTCATCAAAAACATATTTTTAGCAATTACCCGGTTAAGTTCTTGGGAAAATACCAGGTTGATTTGCAGAATCTTGTTGATTATGATCATTTATTGTTGTTTTTCATCGATTTGAAATGGGTTTGCTATTGATTTGATTTTGATTGATATTGATCGATTTTCGATTAAGCTTTCAATTAGAATCAAAAACTAATTCCTCTGTTTTGATTTGTTTACGAAGTGAATGATTGTGTAACAATGTTGATGATTACAGATGGAAGAAGGGAGTCAATCAACGGGATACTGGTGTTATGAATGCTCCAGAGCAGTCGAAACGATAATGGAGGTTGACACGATCAAGTGCTCGTTATGTCACGGTGGATTCGTGGAGGAATTGGATATCTCAAGGAGTGATGATCACAACAACCACCACCATCAAGCCGGTGACCCTGAACCCGACCGGACCCTCTCGTTATGGGCACCGGTTCTGCTCGGAATGATGAGTAACCACCCTCGAAGAACCACTCGAGCCCGAAGGTTCGGACAAATCGAGTCTGGTAATGCAAATGGAGATGGCGGTGACTCGGAGATAAATAGGGAGATGCAGTCGGTTATGAGGAGGAGACGACGAAGCTCCACCACCATTCTCCAGTTGCTACAAGGGACCCGTGCTAGATTGATAACAGAATCAGATGATAATAATAATAACGATCATGATGACGATGATGATAATGATGATAGGGAAAGAGAACATGAGCGTGTTATTGTCATTAATCCTTTTAATCAAAGGATAATTGTTCAGGGAGCTGGTAGCGGCCGGAATCCCTTCAGTTCCGGCCGCCCGCCACAGAACCAACCGATAGGGTCGTTAGGTGATTACTTCATCGGGCCGGACATGGATTTACTCTTGCAGCATTTAGCTGAGAACAGTCCAGCCCGGTATGGGACTCCACCAGCCCAGAAGAAGGCAGTGGAAACCATGCCGACGGTGGAGATATTTCAGGATTTGAATAATTCAATCCCGTGTTCGGTTTGTTTGGAAGATTTTGAGGTTGGGAATGAGGCTAAAGAGATGCCATGCAAGCATAGGTTTCATAGTGAATGTATTGTAACATGGTTGGATCTTCATAGCACATGTCCAGTTTGCAGGTATCAGTTGCCTTCTGATGAATCAAAACTCAAACACGAACGAGCCCATGGTACTGCGGTCAACAGGCTCACTGGGCCCGAGCCCGAGAGTGCAACTGGTGAATCGGATCAAGATGGTGGCACAGGAGGCAGAAACACGAGGCAGTTTTCAGTCACGTTTCCATGGCCTTTCAACAGCTTGTTTACACCGACATTAGGATCTCAAACCACAAACCCCCATTTGATCATAAACCCATCAGCTTCACCGGAGTCAGGATCAGGGTCAGGGACAACAGGTCAAGAAAGTGGTGGTGGGAGAGGCGATGATAACTGAGCTCTCGCCATGAGTTATCTTTATGTTGTTTACACATGGGCACCGTTACAGAATCATGTACATAGATCGGTTAACCGTTAACTCTGTAGTGTCGTATCGATGCTAATGTACCTAATTACAAAAGATTGCATATATCCCATATTCTTGTAGATTACTACTGGAGCTTCGTAATGTTACAAGGCCGATTTATACCTTTTAATCTTGTTTTTCTTCCTCTAAGTTGGTAAAGTTAACAAGTTGTGAACACGTTAAACATGTTGTTGACACAGATTATACTGTTAGATCAACATGACAAAAAAAAAAAAAACTTAAACACAATTAAACAAGTGTGCATACCTTCAAAAGAAAACATGTATTGCAATACTTAATTTCCCACCCTGCTTTTCTAGCACATTGTTCCAACTCCCAAAGTACAAACCACAAAACCATAATTGTCCTATCATACTAGATTTACAAGGCAGGATTACACTACCCCTACTCATTAAACAGAAAAAGATAAAGATGAATAGCTAACATAATGCCACAAAAGAAAAAAAAACAAAATATAAAGAAACATCAAAACCAAAAACATGAAAAAGGGTATGAAAAACCATCAGAAAGCTAAAACACTACCAGATTGGGCTTTTGATTATGAGCCTTCCTATTTTACATTCACATTTTGCAGATTTAGAATCCATTTGCAACTTCATTTGCCGCAACCGACCCATTCTCGGTAGGTTTGACCTCTTCTTCGACCGCATCCGGGGTGACAATCTCTTCTTTCTTCTTCTCAACTATGCTTGGCTTTTCTTCCCATGCCTTCAAAAACACAGCATTATTATCAATATCATCAGCTATACAAGCAAACAAGAAACAAAAAGTAACAGTTTATGATAAGCAAAGTTTGAAAACATGTCACATACTTGTTTCTGAAACTGTTGTTTCGCCTTCTTCTCTTGAATTCTCTTTTGTCGTTCTTCGTAAAACTCGAAATCATCTAATATGCATTGCTTGCTAGAGTGATCTTTGAATATTTTGATCACCTGCAGCCCCTGCTCCAACTTCACCTAAACGAATGTACATAAAATCAGTTAGCATATACCAATAATTTGATCAAACAAGATCGAAAAATGAAACAACTTTATATAGATGTATACCTCTTGTGTGTCCCGGCTATTGGTTACAGGCTTATTCTCATTGTATTCAAGAATAATATGCTTCAACAAACTGTTTGGCACATCTTTAACAATATGCCACTTAACAGGAAAGTAGCCGACCCATTTGTCTTGTTGCCAATATTCTAAGCTTTTGTTGAAATCAACGGGGCCAACCATTTCAGCGACACCAACAAATTGACCGCTTGTATTAACCTGTGAACAAAAAATCAATTTTCTTTAAGTAAATGGTGTAGAAGGTGTTTACTTGATGATAAATTGGTAAAAAGAAACTTACTGAAAAGAACAGAAAAACTGGGCACTTTTCACGCTTCTGTTGGGCCTCATGGTATGCAGCATCAAGTTTCTTATTTCCATTTTGTGTACTGGACCAAACATTATACTTTATGCTTTTATGGACATCGTCTTCACTGTATGATTTAATAATAAAAAACTTCGCATCTGTATAGATTTCAGGAGAATCCGGTAGGTTGTATTGCTCTCTGTCTGGAGCCACACACGCCTTTTCTTTCTCAACGCCCTCGGTATTAGGCAAATCACCATTTTGCCCTTTGATGGGTACGGTGACAGTAATAGGATCCTTTTGGTTCTTGGTGATTCGGGCTCTTGGACCCCGGTTTAGCTCATTCAGCCCATCACTGTTTTCGTTACCATAACTAAAATAGCCGTTTCCTCTTCCTCTAGGTTTGTAAGTGTTGTTAACCGCCAACCAACCATGTCCGTTTGGTGACCAGAAAGCACTGGACCCAAATCCCAAACCCGAACCATAAGCACCCCTGTATTGCCCGTATAATTTGTTCGGATACATTCTGTTCATGTATCCACTAGCTGTATTCGTGCCTGCTATCGGTCTCGAACTCTACAAAACCAACATATATCAGTTAGATACTAATATTCTGATTGCTGAAGAAGGAATAAAAACTAAGAAAACTTACCACAATATGAGAATGAGAACGAATATTTTGATTCTTCGATGCAAAACCGTTTGCGTTTGACAAAGGAGCAGAATTGGTGTTGTTTCTAGCTTGTCCACTATTATAAATCGGGTTATACGACCCGTTTGAGTTGAAGACTGGACTCGGATATGATGCTGGTCTGACAGAAGCATTACCGGTACTTCCCTTCACGTTAGAATTCAAAATCCCATTGGTGGCAGTGTCCACAGTCAATGGCTGTTGACCCGTGGCTACAGGTCTGGAGATATCACCTTTAGGAGGGGCATTGATGTTAGTCACGGGTTGGAAGTATGGGCTCGGGTATTGGTAGTGTTGGGCTCCATAGAGTTGACTGTCATGGGCCGGTGTTGGTACAGGTGAAACAGCAGGAGAATATGGGCCATAGGGTGCATAACCATAACCAGGATACATCATCGACCCGTTGTCACCATAAACACCCTGGTAATTTACATAAAAAAATCAGCATCAGCATAAAATATTTAACAGTATGAAAAATATGTAATATTGCAAATAGAAGATTGGTTCTTACATGAGACGGATCAGCTCCATCAGGGTTTACATATCTTGAGTAGTCATCCCAGCCATTGGTAGCCCCATCATAACCTAAAATACAAATACCAAAAAGAACCTTACTAAAAGTTCATGTTATATATTTCAAATTAACAAAATCTACAACATTAACATCGTGTTCGATGTCTATTGAATTACACGCAACCAGATCAATTTTATTTCAAAGTGCCATTACAATAGCATATTCAAATCTTCAGTTTTGAAAATAACATTGAATTACCTCCGTAATAATAAGCAGAAGACGCGTAACCATTGGGAAAGTAAGCAACAGTTGGATCCATAATATCCGGGATCAAAGGAGTAATAGACCGATCAAGTGGTTGACTTTGACCATTCCCATTGTCCCCTGAATCGACAGAAGGCTGCAAGACACACCAACCTCACGATTAGTCTTCTACACAAACACAAATTAACAATTAACAATTAACAACAAAAACAAGCACATATCACTATATCACCACATGAGCCAAAGCCTCACCTTCTTCGCAGGCTCTGAGACTTCCAAACCCTTCGATTGAGAATCCAATGATAGATTTTTCAGCAAATCAGCAGCTTCTATCAAAAAAAAGTAAAGGAAATCCACTTCTTCACATATAAACTTCACTATAAACACTTAAAAAATTAAACACAAATCATGCCCAGATAAACCCTAGAACCAATCAAAGTTAAACATCGACAAATACCATTTGCACAATAAAAACATCAAATCCACTAGCCAATTCCCTAATTATTAACCAATTAGTAATAATAATTGCTTCAATCGAAACCCAAAACACCCAGCAAATCAAACACAGATAGAAAGATCGAGCTGAAATCTCAGCACAATTACCACAAACAATGAATTCAAATCGATAACCTACATACAACCAACATACATACGAATCAAACAAACCCCAGATCGATTCAATCAGATTCCAACTTTTCAAACACACCCATTTCAAATCAACACACAACAACAACAAATTAGCAAGAAAATCTTGAAACACAGAGGATACGTTCTGCAGGAGGAGCAACGGCGGCCATGATCAGAGCTTAAGGGTCGATTTGATCTTGAAAAGGGTGTAATAAAACACAGGAAAAAAGGGTTTTTGAAGGGGATAAAGAGAAACCCTAGAAGGAGTATCGGCGGCCACAAGAAGCAAAGGTTTGGGGTTTTGAAGCGATTTGAGGTTTTGATCCATCGAAAGTGGTGATTCAAATAGCACCACGCGAACTTCTACGGTTGTACAATATACACCCCTTGAGATTTTGATATGTGTGTTTATGGCCCTAAGTGTCAAAAAAAGATATTTGTAGAACTATAGAGATAGACATTGTATAAGAATAATAATGCTTACAACGTTGTATAAGAGGGTTCTGGCTAGGGGGGACCGGGGGTGAGCCACCATGTACACGTGACAGGATCATAACCATATTTTTGAAGGTTATGGAGTTATAATACAGTTGTAATTTCTGAAACCATAAGCATGTAGTTGTTATTTAGCACATGATTTGATTTAAGTGAATGTTTTTTGTGGACTTGTTTAACTTTTTAGTGATGGGTTTAGAGGTTATACTTTTGTCAAGCTTTGTCGTAAAGGGTGTTGTAAGGCCCCGTTCCTGGAAAACCTCACAGTTGGACATTCACAGCACAATTTATAAAACATTTCATAATTTATCAAACATTACAGCAGAATTTAAATATCAAAAGTCATTCATTAGTTTATAACCACTGTTGCTAAGCAATACATATTTGTTAATAGTTACAAAAGGTTATTAGTTTGCATTTCGAAACAACAATGTTATATTCATGAATGGATGTCAGCCTTGTCTCGACGAGTAGCCTCCCCGAGTGCCATCCTCAACAATATTACATGCCAACTGAAAATGCATAAAAGTCAGCTTTGCTGAGTGAGTTCTAGTTTTAAAATCATTAGAAAATACCTTGTAGGATTTATATACGAAAATACTTATTAAAATATTTAACGATTCCTTCGTATGTGATCACACATCATACATACATTCAATTATCATTCATTATCATCATTAACTTTCTTCACCATTTCCATGGCCGTTCACTTGAACTTTTACTTTTAATCTTTCACCTCGATATGGACCAAAGTGCTATACCCCCATATAATGCGCATAAACCTGGTACTGGGCCTGAGGTATATAAATAGACCCCATCCGTGGTGCACTAATGCTGACTCCAGTATCAGGGCAGCAACAGTGGTCCCCTCAATCTTAAAGATTGACCATGTGTGTATCCTCTGGGGTTAGCTAAACCACACACAGTTGAGCTAACAACCTAGCGGTTGTGAACCTCATTGTGAATTTGCTTGCAAGGCTTTCTTACATTTTTTATGTTCCATTTTTCATTAGCATTAATCTTTCACTTGATTAATAATACTTCATAATTATGAACAAACCACATAAGACCACATAATAATATCATAATAGGCACATAATGGCAGCCCACACATGCATGAGATAAGCAAATAAAAGCATCAAGTCAACCATGGTCAAACCCTAATTTCTGATCTTCCAAAATCCCAGAAAATTCCTTAAGTCCTAAAGAAATGCGGATGAATGAGAACAAATGCGGGTGAACAAAACTAATGCGGGTGAACAACTTGCAAATGCGGGTGAACAACTTGCAAATGCGGATGAACAAAACTAATGCAGGTGAACAACTCGCAAATGCGGGTGAACAACTTGCAAATGCGGGTGAACAACTTGCAAATGCGCATATACAAAAGAAATGCCGATGAACACTGTAGCAAATGCGCATGTACAAAAAGAAATGCTAATGAACACTTAGGCTGAATTAAGGCAAATACGGATGAACCATCAGACCTGTAAATAAGACTTGTGCTATAACCAGTTCTAAAACCTCATTCTCATACATTCTTAACATAGATCTATCATGCTAAACTCTTAGAACAAGCTTACATCCTCATAAAACACAGAAATTCGTTCACATATACACACGGTTAACATTCATAACGGTTGTAAAACATTTTATATGCATTTTCAGCCCCAAAGAAGTTTAAAACATAAAACCGGGGTCATAGAACTCACCTAGTGTAGAAGACAAATAAAACTCCTCCAAACTTGCTTTTACACACAGGTCCAAACACCTAAACAAGCAAAACAACCAACCAAAGCACATACAACATTTAGAAATCGGTTTCTAAGGTGGAAAACCTCAAAGAACCGAGCCAAACATCAACAAAAACCCACTAACCTTGAAGATTTCAGTTCTGTATCCTTTTTGGAACCGAAAGAGCTGGTTTGCAGCTTACTTTCTTCTTCCTTTCGGTCGAACAATAGCAACATCAAGATGATATGGGCGGCCATGCCCATATAAAGTGTATTTTTTGACTTTTTGGTACTATTTACACAAAGCACCCCTCAACTTTGCCTTCTTTTTATTTTCTTCAAAATATTTTTCTTTCCTTTTTATTTTGACCGAGGTTTCGGGTGTTACAGGTGTACATCGTCTCGTCGTGGATATGTTTGTTTTTTAGGGGACTACTAGTCGGTGTATATTTTTTGCAAAAATATGTTATATTTTGTTGATTTTGTTCTTATAGTATTCTTGAGCGGTATGAGAGTGTGCTAGATGGGTGACCGCACAAAACCTAATTCTTTTAGGGGCATGATTAATTTATCTTTTTTTGCCATTTAGGTTTCGGGTGACGATTAACGTACTTAAAAGAAATTAGAAAGTTAATATTATTTATATGTTCTAAAGGAGTCCAATAATTTAAAAATAAAAAAACATTTAAAACTTATAAACATAGGTCTAAGTAACCTAATAATTCTAACTAAAATTAAAATTAAAAATCTTATTTTATTCAAGTTTGCATCCAACGGTTTTAGCCCAGTCAATTGTCGATTATACCACTTCACCTACACCTATGGATTTGTAGCCAACGAATTTAACCTAGTCGATCGTCAATTAGAAATCCGAGCACTGATAAACTAGTTAACACGAATTAATAATTAATATAACTTGTTAATTAAACAATTCAATCTATACACAACCTTTTTATAAACTAGTTAACACGAACACTCTGTTTAGAGTAAAGGTTGACTTGTGTTGCTACAACCAAAACTTGGTTAGGTATCAATATCAGGTCAGGCTGAATCTAACGTATTTGATCCATCTCTAAGGTTAGGTTCTAGTTGTAACATACAAAGAATGTGTTAGAAGATATCCTTGGGGCTGAGCTCCGTGAACACTCATAAGAGTTTGGCATAATTTGAAATGAAGGATGTAAGAAAAATTGTTAGTAACATTGGGTGTTCTCCATCTAAAAAGGGGATGGAAGAGTAAGTATAAGAGATTTGAGATCACTAGTGATGAAGAGACGTTTTTATAGATATTTAGGTAGAGTTGGGTATGAGGCTAACGATCAAACAAGGGTATGATTACGTTATGTATATGAAATTTTATGACGTCAAATGTTGAAGATCATCTTTGATCTTGTTCATTCCCTTTAGAGGACTATGATCTTGTGTTTGACTATACTTTCATTTTTGTATAATAAGTTAACATTGTTTTGTTGAGTTACACAACTTGGTTAAGCATTTGTCTTTTCTTGTTGAGTTACATAATTTTGTTAAGCTTTTATCCTTGTTTTTCATCGCAATAGTAGGTGAGGCTATCCATGTCAAGAGTAGAGGATGGCTTCGTAGCATTCAAGTATCCTTACCCATGGTTGTCAATAGCAAATAGCGGTAAATAACGACAAACTACCTATACGCTACGTAGCGAATAGCAGTAAATAGCGCCCGCTATTTCGTGTTTAGCCATAAGGTAGTACAAACTTTAAGAAATATTTTACATTCAATAAATAACATGTTTAGCTGTGAAGTAGTAGAAAATTTAAGCAAACACCACTAAATTAGCTAAAATACTTTATTTGGGTCATTTTATAGTTATAAAAAAATTAAAAAAATATATAAAAAAAGAAAAAATCGATACCGGTCGCTATTCACAAATAACGACACCTTGTCTATACGCCATGTAGCGCGCTATAGCGGACGCTATAGCCGCTATTGACAACAAGGTCCTTACCAATAAGATGCTCAAGTCTGTGGCTTGTGGCTATCCATGCCTTACATGATGCCTGGTTGGGGAAAGGTTGGACCTTCCAAATACTAGATTGTGCATGTCTATTAACATGACACTGGCCTTGCAAAATGATTAGGTCTGGCTCACTTGATTTGACTGGTTTTGTGAACTGTTTAGCTTGAGCTTTAAAGTATGCTATTATGTATTCCTTTCATGGGATATGTGTTTTTTTTTTTTTTGCTGGTACATACTTACGTTAACCTGGTAGCATACTTAACTCTATAGGTTTTTAGAAAAATTACTCATTTGATTTTGAAATTGGTCATAAAAATGTTAACCTCTAAAATGGATGCTTTATCTCTGGTTATTTATCTCTATCAGCTTTACTTATCACTTCTAACTATTCATCATCATTTATCCCCCTCTAATCCTCTCCTTCTAATTACTCTATTTTATAGCTAAAAGTCAAATAGTTTATTAGTTAGGATGAGAGATAAGGGAATAAAACATATGAAAACAAAATTACAAATATTCGTTTTTACCAAATCATCAAGTATTATATTAATTATATGCAAAGAAATGAGTCACTCTAAACTACTGTTTAATTGTATGAATATGATTTGTAATTTTACAAGAATAGAACCTTTTAATCTTTCAACTAGAAACAACTAACATCATCGTTAGTAAACCTTAACCAAAAGGCTACATATAAATTGTATAATTTCTTTATTATATTATGTTTGATGTTAAAGCATTATAAAAAAATTGAAAAGCCTAAGTCGTAAGTATTTGTAAACACTACTATCTTTCGTGTTCACAGGCCACCTGTGGCAACTTTCTACCATGACACATACAAATTGTTTACCACTCATTTAACCCCTTTGTTACAACCACCCAACCTAAGTAACATATTTACTACTTGTTTATTACCAATAAAACTATTTGACAGGTTTTATCTATTCGATAGAAAGTGATTTTTGTAGATTCTTAATCTATAAGTAATTATAGATACTTTTAGCACAAATAAATATAAAAAAATGTCATTCATATTAAACAAATCAACATACCTACAAGCTACAACCCACTATCTATTAAAATTAACACTAGTAAAACCAGAAGACAATTTGAATTAAAAGTTGGTTGTGATTTAACTTATTCAAAATGCAATAACAACAATTTAGACACTTTAAAGCTTCACACATGTTTAACCTATGAAGGAAAGCTTTTTGTGCACTAAAGATTGCTATTTTAAACCGCATTTACGATAGACCAATAGAAAGATGACAGGGTTCACACTAAAGCTTGAACTTTCAAGAAAATCAAGCAGAAAGTTGGTTCCAAAAGCTAAAAAGAAACCAATAACATAATCAAAACAACACTTCTAAGAAACCCAAAAGCCAGTAAAAGTACAAGAACCTAACATACAGAAACCAATGTCTTCAACCATACTCTTTTTTCAGAAATCAAACCAACACATTAATCCATAATAAAGAACCAGACCCGCTTTGTCTTTTCGAGCTTTTCTTACAAACCCGCATGTATTCTTGAACCAGATTTTAAAGGAAGAGAAGATGAACAAAAACTAACATAAAAAACATAATACTTGAACGGCACAAGAAGTGATTTAGCAAGGAAAAACTAAGGATGAAACATAAAAAGATTCCACAAAACCTATCCCAAACCCTGTTAGAAGCTGAAAACTATAAAAAGAGACCCACCGCAACATTCTCCAAGCTGGATCCTCCTATTTTACACGCCAGACCATTCCACCCCTCCTAAAACTTTTTGTTGGGTACATTCTTCAAGGACGGATCCTGTTCAGGCAGCGTTTCTCAAAGGACGCAAACTGACGATTTGAAACTTGAAGGGCGTCCTTTGAAGCGCCGCCTATGCTCATGGCTGAGCTTAGCAACCATCTGCAGGTTTCACATCTCCATTTACATGAACAGAAGAAGCCTCCTTCACATTTTCCTGAGGATTTTCAGATGATTTTGGTGGTGGTACCTCAACTTTAATTCCCTCCTTGGGTTTTCCTTCCCACACCTGAATTTATTAAAAAACCCAGAAAAAAAAGTTAAATTTAATGAATTTATTGTTCGAAAGATTCATAAAATGCAGTGATTAGGGATTTAAATATACTTGTTTCTGAAACTGCTGTTGTTTTGCTTTCTTTTCTTGAATTCTACGCTGTCGGTCCTCGTAGAAATCAAAATCATCTAAAATGCACTGCCTGCTAGAATGCTCTTTGAAAATTTTAAGCACCTGCAATCCTTGTTCCAACTTCACCTGAACAAATATGATACTTATTAACATCAACAACAATAGAAAAAGATAGTTAAAGATCAAATAGATTAATAACAAAAAGAATACCTCTTGGGTGTCCCTGCTATTGGTAACGGGCTTATTCTCATTGTTTTCAAGAGTAATGTGTTTCAACAAGCTGTTTGGTAGATCCTTAACAATGTGCCACTTAACAGGAAAACAACCAATCCATTTATCTTGCTGCCAATACTCTAAACTCTTGTTAAAATCAACCGGACCCACCATCTCAGCAACACCAACAAACTGTCCGCTTGTATTGACCTAAAAACATAAAGATTATAGTATTATACAGTTGTAGAGCTAAAAGAAAATATTAGATAGTAAAAAACAAAGTGAATCTTACCGAAAAGAAAAGAAAAACAGGGCATGGTCCAGACTTCTGTTGAGCCTCCTGGTACGCAGCATCAAGTTTCTTGTTTCCGTTTTGTGTACTAGCCCAAACGTTATACTTGATGCTTTTATGAACATCATCTTCACTGTATGATTTGATTATGAAGAACTTAGCATCTTCATAAGTATCAGGAAAATCAGGCTGGTTGTATTGCTCACGGTTTGGAGTTGAACCCAGTTTATCCTTAACCTCAGGCTCCTTCTCAAAGCCTTCAGTAGGTGTAAGAGCTATCGGAGCTATATTCTGACCCTTAACAGCTAAGGTTATTGGAGTCAAAACCTTCTGGTTCCTTAAAGTCCGGGCTCTGGGTCCACGGTTTAACTCATTTAGACCATCACTGTTTTCATTGCTGTAACCAAAAAAACCATTGCCTCTTCCTCTAGGCTTGTACTTGTTATCTGTTGCTAACCAACCACGCCCGTTACTTTGGGAATCATACCCATTGGATCCATAACCATAGCCTGATCGATAGTTGCTTCCATATTGGCTGTAAATCTTGCTGGGATACATCCGGTTCAAATACCCACTTGTAGTATTTACACCCGGCACTGGTCTTGGACTCTGCAAATAACATAACAACCACAGCCTCTAAAAATCAAAACTTAAAGAAATCTTGAAATCATACAAAAGGTAAAAAAACAGAGATTTGCATACCATGATGTGAGAATGAGGACGAAAATTTTGATTTCTTGATGCAATATCATTTCCATTGGTCACAGGGGCAATGTTTGAATTGTTTCTTGCTTGTCCATCAGAATACAACGGTGCATCTAACCAAGGTATCGGAGAGTGAACCCCATCAAAACCGTATCTTGGATCTTGATAACCATTTTGTGCACCTCTTCCATACGAACCAAATGTGTTGAAATTTGCATTCTGGTATGGTGTTGGTCTCACAGAAGCTGGGCCATTGCTTCCCTTGACACCATTCACAATGCTCTTTGAATTTGCATTAGCAGAGTCCATGGACAAAGGTGGTTGTTCAGCAGCTGCCGCTGGTGCATTCTCACCTTTGGGAGGGATTGTAGCCGATGAGTAGGGTCCGCTAGTTGGAGTCATTGGTTGAAAATAGGGGCTCGGGTATTGGTAATGTTGAGCATCATAAACTTGGCCATCATGACCAACTGTTGGCACGGGTGAGGCGGCTGGTGAATAAGGACCATATGGTGCATAACCATAACCATGATACATATCACCATAAACTCCCTGTAATAAAAATCATAGCTAATCGTCATCTTTAAAAAAGTGAAAGCTATCAACTAAGAGATTAAACAGATTATACAAAAGAATCTTACATGAGACATATCGACTCCCTCGGGATTTACATATCTTGAGTAATCATTCCAATCATTGGTAGTACCATCAAAACCTATAATAAGATCAGCAATAATTGAACAAAAATTTAACTAAATAAAACATATGGTAACAAACTTGCAAGAAATTAAACATATAAAATATAAGACATCTAAAATATACATATGAATTTGTATCAAAGTACCTCCATAGTAATAAGCAGTTGATGGATAACCACTGGGAAAATAAGCCACTGTTGGATCCATAAAATCTGGAATCAAAGGGGTCACAGACCTATCCAAAGGTTGGTTCTGACCATTCGCAGCGTCGGTGATATCAACAGACGACTACACGATAATCACACATAATTAGCATAAAATTAATCTCTAACATACTAACTTCTACTAAAACAACGATAAAAACAAAATTACAACAAATTGTTCCACAAAACCTATGTTTTACCTTCTTAGTAGGCTCAGGGATTTCCAATGTCTTCGATTGAGAATCCAATGATAAATTCTTGAGCAAATCAGCAGCTTCTGTAGTGAAAAAAGTTAAGAAAACCCACTTTTTTTTTCAAAACTAACCACATCATAGCCGGTTGAATCACAAAAACAAATCTAACCACATCAAACTGCTAAACCCTAAAAAATAACAAAAACCCGAATCAACATCAGCAAACCCTAACTTATAACAGAAACCCCAAATCATAATATTACTAGCAGCTTCTAAAGATCTTAAACTTCAAGATTTTCAAACTTATAACATACAAACATAAAATTTAACAAAATAAACAAACTTTTCTCCACCCAATAAAAGATCAGCAACAACCTCAACAAATTAACCACAACCAATTCAAGATTCACACAACCCAGATCAAATCTATTCAAGATTCACACAACCCAAAAACACCCAGATTAAAAAACAAAATCCCAACACACAAATCACAAATCAGCACCAAAAAGGATACGATCTGCAGGAGGAACAACAGCGGCCATGATAAAACCTCAAAGATTGAAAGATCTTGAACCACAGGGTATGAAAACCCTCACAAATTATGGGTTTTTGAAAGGGGATAGATAGAAACCCTAAGAGAGAGAGATAGATCTTCAGCCGCCACGAAGAGCGAGGGTTTGGGGTTTTGAAGAAAGAGGGATTTTTTATCCATTGGAAGTGTGATTCAAATAGCACCACATCCTATGCATTGTATATTTACGAATTACCCCCCTTTGGTTTTAGTTATTGATCGTTTTGGTCCCGTCGTGACTCACCCGCGGTTTGGATGCACGAGGATCTAGTCGGCTTGACCTGTTTGCCACGTGGCGGGTGGTCAGTGGGTGCGGTACCGTCACGCGTGTTAAGATCGATAAATGTGATTGGTCGGTGTTTTGCGTTAGGTGACAGTTGGTGACTTTTACGGGTTTGGGAATTTCGATTTTTCTTTGGTTTTTAAATAAGTTTTTAGTTAGGCAGATTTGGTCCTTGCAGAAATATCTTTCATACTTTTGTCCTCCAGGGAAGACTTTTATTTAATTCAAAGTCTCTTTGCTTAGGATTTTACGTAAACAATTTTATTCAAGCCTGATTCGTTTTACTTTAAAAAAAACTTCTGTTTTGCTGGTTTTGAGTTATATTTTATGCTTGAACTCAACTTCTGAGTAGTTTTCAAAACTCAAGGTCATGTCGGGTTCGACACGTTTATTATTTATCAATTATTTTATGTATATAGATAATTATTTATATACACTTATAATCATGACCTTTATATACAATATACATGATATAGTGGTTTTATCATATAAATAATAGTTATTATATATTCGAATATATGATATATGCTAAATAAAAATATATATAAATAATAGGCTCGAGAACGTACTTAGACTTGATTCGACATTTTAACTCATTAATCTCGAGTATCTTACCAGTCACATGACTCGATAAATACTACTTATCATTTTAATTCACTGTAGGTACAACAAGTATACACAATAATGGTTTAAATGTTAGTCACTTGATTGTATCAAATAGAAAGCAAAAGTTACTATTGATACTAAATATGAAAAAAGTGTTTGTTTTGTTAATGTCTTGAATGTGACAATTAAATTTTCAATAACGAACATATGAAAAATGAGCCGTGAGCCGTTAACTTAATTCTATTATGTTGTTATGCTTTTTTCTTTTGTTTTGAGTCTCTTAACATTTAGCCTAAAGAAGGATCAAGAACTTATTTTTCTGATAATTATTTTTAAAAATACATAACTTTTGATGGTGACAATTTAAGACATCCTATTTAGATTGTGACGTTTTGAAAACTCCTAATAGGCATATAGTTAATAACATCACTAGTTACAAAAAAGGAGGCCGCAAAATCCTACCAAATTAACCGTAATGAAAGAAGAAGAAGAAGAAGAAGAAAGGTGTTGCGAATATAATGAATAATATGAAAACTTAAGTCTCGAACCAAATCGAATTTGAAAGATTAACATTCAAACCAAACTCACATTCAAATTTCGAATTTACAATACAAGTTAACAACCTACTTGAATTCGGACGTCGGCTGTCACGTAAAATTTGTGTTTTGATTTTTGAGGGACGAGTGAATCATATTGAAGCTATAATATTGTATAAATAAATATCTTATTGATGATTTGTAAATATACATGTAAATTATTTTGGTATTTTAATATTTATAGATTTTCACTCTAATTTGGTTTGTGTTAATCAACCCAAATTCGAATCGGTTTTCGAATTCACTCAAAAAACAACTTAAAATAACTTCAAAATATACTAAATGAAGTTAGAGTAAACTAAACTTAACAAAACTAATAGGCGGCGGGATGACACGGCCTTGTGTAGGAGCATAATGACACCTTATACCTCGACGAGGCGCAATGAGTCTCTCTTCACTAATACAATACATGGTTGTATCAAAACATGTGCGCTACAAAACAACATACAACTATGAAAACTAATGCCAACATCTTGCAAATAACCCGTGTTTATAATAAGTTCGTTGATAACATGTAAAACTTTAGATAAGAAAAACGAAACCTTGATGTCGTTGATAACATTAAAAATTTTATAAAATTACATAAGACTATTCATTGGGTACAAGGATAAAAAATTACTTATAAAAAAAATCAAACTAGCTATACCATTGAGAATTATGTTATACGCTTTTTCAAGTCTGGTGAAGAAAACTCATATTTTCAGATTTATCATATATTATGACTAGAAATTGTTATAGGCGTGATAATGCTTGTATCCGAAAAATGTTAATGATTTGTTGGTTAATATATGGCACACGACTTCTACTCTAGTTGGTGTTAAATGCTCACAAAAAGGTCGGTCATGTTTTCTCAGCTCATAAACATAAACACTAGTCTATATTTAGATATAACAAACAAATTAGTACACCCAGTAAATCGCACTCTTATCAAAACAATTGATAGAGTTTGGTGACGATTAGGTTATCTCATGAGATAAAGAAGTAACTTCCATTTAAACCTTCGACTCTATTTTCATGAATGAGAAATATAAATAATATCTGATTTTCCATTAAGTTTGAAGACGAATTTATATGTAAAAGATATAAACAGAACAATATGGGTGCGCGTTTCCTCTCTTTTAAGTTTTATTTTGTTTCGTAATTTTCATGTCGAGTTGAGTTACGCAGACCGTGTTGTTAAGTTCACTTACACTGATCAATTATGTGTTGAATTAATGTCTATACTGAGTAGGCAGGTTACGTATGTGTGCTAACCACTTCTGATTGGAAATAATCTACCTGCATGCTAAAATCTTTTGAAGCTCAATAAAAAACAATTGTTTTGATTTTAGATATAAAAGTTAAAATTAAATTACTACTGTGACAACTTTATATTAAAGGGAATATCAACTTATCTTGTTGTTATAAAGCAAAAGACATGTCTACATGCAATTGGAAACCACTTTATGCAGTTTTGCTTTAGTCATAAAACTGATTTTGTTGATTTATTCTTTAATAGATACACTAGACATGAAAGTTTCAAAGAAAACAGTCTAGACATATAGAAAAATATATACATTCTCTCCACTTCTCGCTCTATATCGTAAAATAAGGCACTTGCTATCTTATTCAACTAATAAACGTCTTTTCTATATCTTATATTCAACAAAAAGTAGAATACATAAAAACTGAAGTGCAATCTTGAACTAACGAGATCATCTCCAATGGTACAACTACTAGTCCGGCTATGATACCCTAGAAGACTAAAGAAAACTTTTCGAGAGAGCACTTTTAGCATAGAAATATAGAGAAAAAAGATCCGTTAATTAAATAAAGTTGTCCTCCCGAGTCCCCAACTAAAGGTGGACAAAACCGTTTTGTGAACCGAACTGTTCACCCAGAATCAATATATCAACACAAGAACACATCAAGAATATGAAGATAACTCGTTTTGACTCTAAGAATCTACATATATACTAAAAGAGTAACTTAGGGGGACACTTGTCACATTTCTAGGCCCCCTAAGTTTATTTTTCTCGTCTCTCTCTCCTCTTAAATAATTATCCAAATTAAAAAATATTAAATAATTTTAATTATTTTTTAGATTAAATTTTTTAATAAATTAAGAAAGATGTCTTTTTATTAATGTTATTTTTAGAAAATAATTTTTTATACAATTAAATTTTTTTTCTAAAACATCTAGCTTTTTTTCAAATATAAAATAGTCTAAAATTGATATTTCTAAAAAGTAAAAAATAACATTTTTAATACGGTTTATTATGAAAAAAGATATTTAACTTTTTTTGGAAATAAAGTTTAAAAAAAAAAGTTTAAAAATTGATATCGTTATTTTATTATTTATAGTTATTACTCATAAGTAATTTTAATCATATCTTATTTTAGATTAGCATTTTATACTTCACAAAATTTTATTATATTTAATATTTTATTTTTTCATCCCCGTATAATACACGGGTTTACTAAAGTTAGTATTAAATAAATAATAATCAACAACTAATCAGAAATATTATGAACATTTATAGCCAAATCCAACCCGATTCAATACTATATCTCTATATTTGATTACAGGGCCAAAATAATTCGAAATTGATCTAATTATTACACATAACTTTTCAGTGTATATTATTTAAATCTTAATGTCTTCATACTAATATCCTTACACCCACTCAATATCTAGCTCACGATTTGACCCATCAAAAGTATTTATTTTAAGTCTAAAAAAGACAGTTTTTTTCTTTGACTGTATATTTTGCTATAACAATAAACAAAAGTTAAGGTCAATCTCTGTCAAGTGTTGGTTTATACTTGAAAGAGCCTATTTTTACGTATGATCAACTTTATGACATCTTGTCACAAGTTAAGAGTAAAGATGGATTGAAGCTTTTAGCTTTAGATAATAAGTATAAACCTACTAATGTTACTACAAATGTAGTTTACAATGATGTTTTTGCTCATTTGTTACCTTATAATCAAAAGTTGTCATGTCTTATTTAATATATAACACACTTGATTTTATTTTTATTTTTATGTTATTTAATAATTAACTCTTCACATTTCCGTGTAATACACGGGTAAGTAAAGCTAGTATCATTATAAACAAAATCACATCAAATACAATGATAATGATTTCCTATTTATACTACACTTATGCTTATTCTAATTTAATTCAAACACCTTTAAATAATCAAATAATTAAACTAACCCAATCCTAGTCTAAGACAAACTCCATAAAATATTAATAAACTAATGTTAATAATTATCTTTTTATTTAAATCAAGACTAAACCATCATTTTCCTCTTTAATCTTGATATGTTCCACCCGGATCTTGAATACCATGTAACGCTTGTAATTCTTCAACCTTAATCATTGGTTTTTTTGTTTTCACCATGCAACAAGATCCTTAATGTAACGATCACAAAAACACATCATTTGTAATTAATCGTCTTTAAGTCCTTTGTAGCATACACGTCTAAAATACATACAAACACTTGAATAAAAACACAAAAGTCGATCACCACTAACAGGGCTGACCCTGGGGGGGGGGGGGGGCATGGCTCGATCTCCTCAGGGGTTCACAATTTTTTAAATAACTATATATATAGGAGGAAGATCCAATGAAAACCAAGTTATAAATGAAAACCAAAAAAACCAAATCTTAACCATTAAACACATTGATCAATGGTTATAAATTAGCATGTCATTTTTGTAAATTTTGTTTAACTAAATCTTACGTAATTAAGTGGAGAAGGGCATAATAGAAAAAGCAAATTTGTATTTGTAACTTTCAATAATCAATGATTACCATGTCTCTTAAAAATTTTCTCTCATAATTACCAAATATCTTGCCTGATATTCTAATTTTTTAAACAAAATGCAAAATATTAAGAGTTATGAAAATTAAAGAATACGTAATAATGCATAGCTGGTACGTATACATATGATCCGTATATGTAAGCATATAAGGTGTACTTTTATTTGGTGGTTCTGATTACTAGAAACAGAACATGGCTTGGTACGTATACGTATGTTCGGTATACGTAATCAACAATGTTAATGTACGTTACGTATGTTCGGTATACTAATCACTTGATGAACAAAGTGTTACGATGGAGAAGCAATAATAATAAAATATTGAGAAGAAGAAGCGATCCAATTAAAATTCAATGTTTCTATGTAACGGTAAGAGTTACGTATACGTAACACTTAGTGCTTTGCTCCACATTAAAAACAGAGTGCACTTACATATGTGTATCATCTTCGATTCCTTGGAACGATAACATCTTCGATTCCTTCAAAATATAACATCTTCTTCTATCATCTAATTACGTATACGTAAGGTATATACATAAATCATCATCATTCTTCAAAACTTCATTATGATGATGATCATCATCATCATCTAGTTCATCAAGGTTTGATTGTTCATCACATATACAAAAAAATCATCCTTTTCATCATTAAAACACCAAGAACACACACACATTGTGTGTGTTACATAGTGTCGATTATTAGTGTTTACGTACACGTAACTCATCATTTTATATTTTCTTCTTATTGTTGTTGATCTTCCATCTGATGACCCACTCACATA
The DNA here is from genome assembly GCA_025506505.1 of Flaveria sonorensis. Classification (NCBI taxonomy): domain Eukaryota; kingdom Viridiplantae; phylum Streptophyta; class Magnoliopsida; order Asterales; family Asteraceae; genus Flaveria; species Flaveria sonorensis. The sequence goes on along the minus strand of CM046431.1, from coordinate 46,155,745 downwards.
TACGTATCTTCATTTAAAAACCTTAAATTAAGAAGAACCAAATGGCATGTTACATATACATAACTCAAATTCAAGTTACATATACAACAAAAACATCATCTTCTTCATCATCAAAACACCAAGAACACACACTAGTGTGTGTCTTTACATATATAAAAAATCAACAATTTTATCCGGTTCTTAATGTGATTTATTAAAATCATAATGAAAACATATATGAAAATCACAAGAATCATGCTTTTGAAGTGTATATAATAAATATGAGCAGATTTATGAAAATTGATGAAACCATGTTTGTAACACCCGAAATTTTTGCCACATAAAAGAAAGAAAAAGAAAGTATTTTGAAAAAAAAAAAAAAGCCAAAGTTGAGGGGTGCTTTATGTAAAAGTACACAAAAGTCAATTTTAATATAAAAAAGGCATGGTCGCCCATATTGCCTTTCTTACTGCTGAGTTCGACTGAGACAAGAAGAAAATAAGCTGAATTTGGGTTTTCTCTTGGTTGTGAAGAAGTAGAAGGCTGAAATCTTCATTGGTAAGTGTTTTCGTGTTAAATGGTTCGGTTTTATGGGATTTTCATCCTTATAACTGATATTTAAGTGCTCTTTGTGTTTGGGTGTTTGTTTTGCTTGATTTAGGTGCTCGAACTCTTGTGCAAACAAGTTTGGTGGAGTTTTGTTTGTTTGCTGCAATAGGTGAGTTTTAGACCCCGGTTTCTACGTGTTTTAAACTGTTTTGGGGCTGAAAATGCATGATTAAAATGTTTTACCACTGATTTATGTTTACTCGTATGTTTATGTATGTATATGCTTTTGTTCTATGCTTGTTTATGTGTTGTGGTTGCTTAGAATGTTAGTTTATGCTTAGAACAGATACAAATGCAGATCTGGATTAGTTTTGATTCTGAAAAATGAATAATAGGTGGTCATGCGCCCAAACAGGGCCCATGCGCCTGAGGTTTAGTCTTAGAAATGCCTAAGTACAGGTCATGCGCCTAAACAGGGCCCATGCGCCTGGAAATTTGTCTTAGAAAAATTTTAAGTAGGGCTCATGCGCCCCAATAGTGCCCATGCCCCCAAGTTGTTTGCCTGAAAACACTAAGTATAGACTCATGCGTCCCAATAGTGTCCATGCGCCCAACCCTTTTGATTCAGGTGCTAAGTGCTAGTCATGCGCCTAGAAATGTAAGCTAAAATGCCTAAGTGTATGATTCATGCGCCCAAATAGTGTTAATGCGCCTAAGAAGGGCTCATGCGCCCCCAATAGTGCCCATGCGCCTAAACACTTAGAAAATTTTCTGGAATTTTGGGAAATCAGAATTTTAGGGTTTGTCCCTGGTTTGACTTGGTGTTATTATTTGATTATTTTATTTATGTTTTGGGCCGTTCTTGTGTTCCTTATTATTATATTATTACGTGACTTTACGTGGTGTGATTTTATCCGTATCCGTAAAGTATTATCATTAAAGAAAGTGGAAAGATCAATGATAATGAAAGTGGAACATAAAGAACGAAAGAAAGTCTTGCAAGCAAATTCACATGAGGTCCACAACCATTAGGTTGTTAGCTCAACTGTGTGCGGTTTAGCTAACCCGTTGGATGCACACAGGGTCAATCTTTGAGATTGAGGGGACCTTTGTTGCTGCCCCGGTACTGGAGTCAACTTCGTGCACCAGTTTGGGGTCTATTTGTAGACCTCGGCCCAGTACCAGTTTCATGCGTATTATTTGGGGGCATAGCACATTGGTCTGGATTAAGTAAAAGATTAAAATAAAAGTTCTAAATGAATGATGATGGAAATGGTAAAAGAAGATAATGGAAGTTATCTAATTGTACGTATGATGTGTGACCGCGTATGAAAGAAATGTATATTATTTTAAAAGGGTATTTTCATATACAAATCTTTCATGGTATTTTGATGTTTTTAAACTAGAGCTCACTCAGCAACGCTGACTTTTATGCATTTTCAGTTGACAGGTAATTTTGCTGAGGATGGCAGATGGGGGAGGCTACTCATCAGGGCTAGACTGGCATCCATTCACCATTAATATCATTGTTGTTTTGTAATGCAAATAATGTAGGCTTTTGTAACTGATAACAACCAACGATGTATTGCTTAGCAACAATATTTATTAATGAATGGGTGACTTTTGATATTAATTCCACTGCATTGATTTATGAACTATGTAATGTTTTTATATATTATGCTATGATTGACCAACTGTGAGGTCTCTGGGAGCGGGGCCTTACAACGTTATAATTGAAAATAGAAACAGGGGTGGAGCTATTGGTGTTCGAGCCGTTGTCGTTCAGATGGGACTTATGGCGCATGATGATGGTAGAATAACATGTTATGCGATGGCGATGATGGTATGCGATTTTGGTGATGGTAGAGGCTAGTTGCCCTAATCAAAGTACGGTGATTGAAAATTTAAGAGATGAGAAACTTGAAATTCAGAGAATTTAAATAAGGAGATAATACAGGAGTGAAAACCAATAAATAACTGCCAAAATTAAAATGATGTCAAAATTACCTTACTAAACTTTAAAATTTAAAGTAAAAAAGTTTAAAATAAGATTTTTTGATAGGTTGAAAGTGGTTTTTATGGTTTTCAATTATAGAGTTGTTTTCATTTGATATATATATATACAGGAGGGATCCTAAGAAAACCACAATATTATAAAAAAAAACTAGAGAAAACCAATGAAATCGGTCACATAATTTAATAAGTTTTTATTACTACCCTCTATGTATATGTGTGAGTATATATAAATAAGGGTATGGATCAAATGAAAACCGTAGCATGGTTTTAGATATACGTCACATATAGGTTAAGTATACGTAACCATTTTTCATTCGGCATAATGTTACGTATACATAAGACTCTTCATTCTCATATGTATGCTCAACATATATATACCAAATACCTAAACAACATTTTAACAATAATAATAACAAAAAATTTCTAAATTATGTTATTGGTTTCGTGGTTTTCTTTGGTTTTCACATAACTATTATATGTATTTTTTTTTAATTATAAACTATTAATAAACCCATTAAAAAGACCCAATAACATTTTTAAAATTTTTTAACCTATTAAACCTTACAATAGAGCTTATTAACAATTTAAAATAGTTTTACCCAATACCATTTACCCAATCTAAACTCAATTTAATATGAAAACTTGATCAAGAACTCTGTTTACAAAAATGCTAAGATAACTTTTCAATTCGTTTAAGTAAGTAAATTAGATTATTTTGATACAATACTTTCGTTTTATTTATTGTTATAACAATTATCATCGCATTATAATTTTTTTATATACAAATTATTCGGTTTAGACTTCTTTATACGTCGTATTACATGGGCTCATTTTTCATTCTCGCCCGGGCCCAAGGTATCTTGGAAATTCTTGAGACCGGTCCTGACCACTAAATCCATCAAGTTTTGTGATTCTTTTCCCCAGGAATTAACATCAAATTCCTTTTTGTTAATCACCTTCTTGATCAGATCTCTGCAACTTTGGTTTCTTCCTGAGTCATAGAACTGCACCAGTCCTGACCACCGATCAAAGTAAAAAGCATAAGCATGCTACCTAGCTGCTTCTATTGTTTTTCTTCTTTACATGCTAGGCAAGACTATATTCAAAGCGTCCTACTTTAATAAATCTTTTCCCATCCGCTACCCGCAAAATTGATAGGATATCTTCTACCAGAAAACAACATACTTTGCTTACTTCGTTTTTATTGGCAACGAAGAAAAACATTTGATTGATCCTAACCTTGACGATCTTGTTTCCAGAACTGATCTCACCGTGATCGAGTTAACAAAAATCCACACGAACTTCTTCTTTCACTATGTTTGATTGTTCCCTCCCGGATATAATTGATGGTTTGTTTTCCCAATCTCCTGTTCATTGTCTTCAATATTCGTTTCTTTTTCCTAACCACACCTATGTCTTTGACCTCTTACCTTTTCTTCCCGTGTATGAGCTACACCTTAACTCTAATACCTATTGTTGGCCCATAATCAATATGTCAAAACAAGAACACACCGAAAATATGAAGATACCGCGTTTCGATTCTAAGAATATTATTACAAACAAAACCACATCAAATACAATGATTATGACTCCCTATTTATACAACACTTATGCTTATCCTAATTTAATTCAAACACTTTTAAATAATCAAATAAATAAACTAACCCAATCCTAGTCTAATACAAACTCCTTTAAATATTAATAAACTAATATTAATAATTATCTTTTTATTTAAATCAAGATTAAACCAAAACAACACCGAAACCGGATGGGCCTCGAGCCCGTATGTTAAACTTTCGGTCCGTCAACACATGATGGCATTGTGTAAGTGTGTAACAACACTACAACCTAATAGGTTTTTAGCCCAATTACTCGTTGATTGTGGCCCGATCTCAATAAAATGTCCCCAGTAACCATTTGCTCATGGTTAGCACTTTGCACTTTAACAGGGTATATTGCTGCATTAGCATGTGCTGATCATAACTACGGCTTCCTTAATTTTTTAGTTTTTGGTAACAGTGACAACCCGTTATCGAAAAACTCACAGGACCCAACCAATACCCTGCTAATCAATGAGATTAGGTAAAACACATCTTGCTGAACGTGAGATTCTATGATATTAAAGGCCAAAAAGCGGAAGCTAGATTCTAGCCTGAGACCTTAGCCAGAGGGACACAATGGCTTCCCTAATTGCATAAATACTTTCATATGCATGCTTAGTTATATACTGAAATTGAAATGGGGTCACAAAAGGTTTTTGGGCCTTCTATGGCTTCTTTTAAACATTGAGTTGAATACTAAATACACACATGGCATATATTGTCTATATACCTCTTGCGTCATAAGAACTTTTTTCTCAGTTTCCCTTATAAATAATGAGTGATTGAAAGAGGCATAATCCAATGCTAAAATGTTGCACTGTGGTATTTGGAACAGAGATGTGGAATAGAGATGTGGCCTGCAGGCTGCAGCTGAATATGAAAGAATCATGTACTCTAATAGCCAACGAATCAGCCCGTTGCTCATGCAAATGCGAAAAAGATGTGGTCTGTTCACAATGCACTCTTTACCTTTACCATTAATGATAATGTTAGATGGTGTCTGAGATTGCTCATTATAATTGTTATCTGCCTATCTAGTGGAATAAGCAACTTGAAACTGCATACTAAAAGCACCTTATTTCATTAAGAAATAACAAGATAAGCCGGTTGGATAAGCAATCTTAATTCCTGAACAATCTCAAAACAGTTTATTGTTGTATCAAAACACAATAACCATATACAACTAGCTTTAGTCATTTCAGAAATAAACACAAACTGAATGTTATTTTTTGTTTGTCTTTATTAATTATAAGATCATGTAGTGTGGTTTGTAGGAAAGATGGTAGATACAGGATAGCTAACAGAAAAGGAGATCATTAGGGCCGAAGGAAATTCTGGAGATCATTATGCTCAAGATTATAGTGAATTACGCGTGTCTACATGTTTTGCTGCTAAAATTCTTTGTGTTTGATCAATGTTTTTTATTCAAATGCAAAACTACTTGAGAAAGAAGGAACAAAAGGAAACACAAGAAAGTTAGCTTCATAAAGGCTTGCAGCTTTACAAGCAAAATTCCCATTGAAAAACCAGTTTTAGAAGTTGTTTGGGATTGCTTATCCAAATAGCTTATCTGCTTGTTGTGCTTTTCCCAAAAAACAGATAAGTTTAAAAATATTCTTATGTTTTAGGGGGTGACATAAGCTGTTTTTAACGAGCCAATTGAGATTTCTTATTTCAAACTGAATATTCTTGGTGGAAAATTACAAGTTTACCCTCTGGGTAAAATAAGCTGTTTTCAATAAGCAGATTCATTTACTTCTGCTTATGAGCAATTCCAACTAGAGCTTAATGAAGGGTCAGTTTCCGTTTAGGAGTGGCAAGTATGACGAGGCGTTGGAAAAATTCGACTCTGTTTTGGAGTCAAAACAAAGCTTAATGAAGCTTTAGTAGATTACGTATGAACGGGTTGATTTGGGTTATATTTTCTTTCTAGCAGGTCAAATGGGCAAGGTAAAAAAGTTAGCTTCAAAGCAAACGGGTCAAGGATTGAACTATGCAAAGTGTGTAGTTAATGCATAAAACATCCGAAAATCAAAGTACTCAAAAAGTAGATTATTATTTGTTATAATATAACTCTTGTAAGTAGATTACGTATGAACGGGTTGATTTGGGTTATATTTTCTTTCTAGCAGGTCAAATGGGCAAGGTAAAAAAGTTAGCTTCAAAGCAAACGGGTCAAGGATTGAACTATGCAAAGTGTGTAGTTAATGCATAAAACATCCGAAAATCAAAGTACTCAAAAAGTAGATTATTATTTGTTATAATATAACTCTTGTAATCAAATTTGACATACTAGTCTATCAAAAAGGTAACAAAAATTAGACAAAATTGTTTTTGGTCAACCTAGCTCGATCCTTTTCAACCAACAAAAGGATTTACCATTAGTGTCCCATATTTCAAATCTAATGCACAATGTGATAGCTAAAACCTGCTTATTATTAATATGATAATGTAAGATACAAGGATAGATCAACTCTCGAGTTTTGATGTGAGCACCAACAAGCTGACAGTTAAGAATCTTTTTGGTGGACAAATGACCACAAGTATAGATATGAACTGTTTTGTAAACAGGGGATTATGCAGTATGCAGATTAGAACCAAATGTCCAGAGGACATCCAGCCATTGGTAGCATAATAAGTGGAAGACGAGAAAACGATCATGAATTCACAGGAGGGAATCTGGGTCGGTTTTCGGTTGGGCTATCTTCAGCCTTCGTTGTCATGAGCTAGTCACTGAATCATCTACATTTGTTAAAATTTTGGTGAAAAGATGTACCAACATATCAAGTTTCTAGTCTTTATAGTGTTACAGCTCAAGAATTTGGGTGATCCAGTTTTTATTTTAGCAAGAAACTGCCTTTTGAATCTGTTCTTGCATAAATTTCTACTTAACTCAAAAGGGTGATTCAGAAAATCAAGAATGGGAAAATCACAACCAGAATTCAAAATGCAACTAATTTTACTGTAATTATCAATATGCGACTAAGAACTGAATTTAAGTTTCCCAGTTTGTATATGTAGCAAGATTTCGGCTTTTGTTTCTGTTCCCACATAAATTTCCATTTCGCTTGAAAGGGTAATTCAGAAGATCAAGAAACATTTAAGCTTTCAAATAGAATATAAAGAAGCATCAAACTTTACTAGAATTTTCATTACGAGACTAAGAAGTGGTTTGTGTTCTCTATTTCTGGCAAGAATCGGATTTTGTTTCTTTTCTTGCATAAATTCCCATTTGGCTTAAAAGGGTAATTCAGAAGATCAAGAAAGAGTTGAGCTTTCAAACTACAATATAAAAAGCAGCAAACTTTACTAGAACTTTCACTACAGAACTAAGAACCGATCTCGTGCTTTCCGGTCTCTATCTTTCCCAAGAAACAGGCTTTTGTTTCTTTTCTGGCATAAATTCCCATTTGGCTCAATAGGGTGATTCAGAAGATCAACGAACTGGTTAAGATCCCAAATCAGAACACAGAAAGCATGAAACTTTACGGAAACCTTCATCGTGGGAGTATGGAACTAAGAACCGAACTCGTGCTTTCTGGTCTCTAGTTTTAGCAAGAAAACCGCTTTTCTTTCTTTTTTTGCATGAACGGGTAATTCGGAAGATTAATGTATGGCTAAACTCCCAAATCAGAACACAGAAAGCAACAAACTTTACTGAATTTTTAATTATGGGACTACGGACCGCATGTAGGTTTCCCAATTCCTATTTCTAACAAGAAATCGACTTTTTGATGTTTGTGCATTAATTCTCATTCAAACAAAAGGATAATTCAGAAAATCAAGAAACTGGTATAATCCTGAATCAGAATATGGAAAGCGACAAACTTTACTAGGATATTTGTTATGAGACCAAGAACCGAATGTGGCAGTAAAACAAGAGTTCAGGAAGCTCATTAATAACATAAATTCTTACATGATAACACGAGAGAGCCAGCTTAAAGGAATTACAAAATAAAATCTAAAATGTAGCTCGGATATATGCAGGACACTCGATCTTTATATCAAATTTAATGAAGAAATGAAGGGATGAACTTACAGCCGATCTTTTCTTATTCTATAAACATGTAGATTGTTAAGGAAACATCAGAGAATCGAGCAAAAGCAAGCACTATTATCATCTTCATTGTCTGTATCCCCCGTTTCACTGTCATAAACACATACAAATTAATATAAAAATCAATCTCCATATAAATGAGAATTTAGGGGTTGTTTGGGATTATGATTAGTCAATCTGCTTATTGCTATTCAAAAGATAAGCAGTTTTGATATAGCAATCCAAACACTCTCTTAATCAATCTTCCTTGTTTTTAATTGGACAATCATCACCAAAAGATTATTCAGCTTCATGTGATTATCTTTTCTCAAACTTACACAACTATACTAGAAAATCATAAGATCTATAAACTGAAATCCCTATGAACAAAAGCAATAATCATTCAAATTTCCACAAGTATTTGTTTTAACATTCACAAAAATATAACCAAACAAGGCATGTAAAAGCTAACCTTGATTCAAACTCTTTGACATCAGCAAGTTGTTTGCCTAAATTATCCACCCATTGCACTTTCTTTCTGTCGATTGGCGATCCCGATTGCGAATTGCCCTTGTTCTTTATACAACTTCTAAGAACATTAATCTCAACCTCAGGTTCTTGCTTTCCATCTTCTGAAATCTCTTTCTCTGTGACTTCAGCAATTTCTTCAACATGATTTTGATCAGATCGATCAGTTACAACTGATGGATGAGGGGGATGAGGATCATGAGGGGAATTTTCCAATTTCAAAGTGCCAGAATTGTAAAGATGAGAAGCAGTTGATGGTTTGCAGAAACATATGAATGAAGGACAGTGGATCTTGCAGAACAAAACCCTCATGAAAATACTCTTCATTAACTAATCAATCATCTGAATAACTCACTGATCCAACTGTTCACTTACCCATTACTCAAGGAAGTTAGAAACTACAAGAAAACCCCAAATTCATCATTAAAACACTAAAAGCGAATTGGGGATTTTAAATTCTTGAAATCAAGCAACAAGTACATCAAAAAGATGAAATCTTGGGAGAAAATAAAGATCACCCAGAAAAATTCAAGGCAAATTAAGATGACCCATTAATTGGATTCTTTACTTCTTGATAAAAGTAGAGAAATCCAAATTGACACTAGATTCCTTGCAAATGATGGAAGTTTTTTGAAAGTTAACTTTTGATGCATAGAATCAAGGAAAGAAGAAAAGAAATACCTCCTAAACAAGACTTTGTTCTCACAAAATCAATTTAGTACGCACAAATCTCTGTTTAAAGAGATGTGCACAAAACAAGACAGTTTTTTGTCATCTTTATCATCATCCATCAAAGAAAGAGGACAGGAGTAAAGAACCATTCATCATCATTCATGATGAATCTTGATTGACCATTCTACCCTTGCACCTAGATAGAGAATACGGGGAAAACACAAGAAATCTTTTTTACTCTATAGTAGATTCTTTCAACAAGATCAAGAATCTGATATATTTATTGATAATGATAAATCAAAGAAAATATATATAGTATTATTATTACACAAATTGGCTTATCAAATATCAACAGACAAACTAAGAACAAATGAAAGGGAAATATGGTTGGAGTGAGCTGTCAGACAAATTATATAAAAGTAGTCAAAAAGTTAGGAAAAGGGTAGAAATAAAAAGCCACCAATTTGCTATTTTGATAGGCACAATCCAAATTTTAACACATTCTGTAATCTTTGTAACTACTTTAAGGCAATAAGAAGTCAAGAATATAGTATAGTGTCATTCTTCAGTGTTATGATTCATGTTTTGCTTGATCTTTTTGATCTTTTTGTTGGGTGTTTATTTCTTTCTCTTTAAGGAACTTTTTTTATTAAGATCCATCTTGATAAGAAGATAAGAAGTTAAGAAGTGTGTTCAATTTGTTCCAGAAGAGAAATTCACGTGTAGTAAAAGTATCTTTATGTGTTAGTGTCACTAATTAAGAAATACATATTTTACGTATTTACTTTTTCTTCACGTATAATTAGAAATGGTTTGAGTGTATAAACCTAACCTACATTTTACTTCTTATTTTATTTATATGTTAACTTTTTGTTGTATATTTGTTTTTCATGAGTCTACTTTGTGTGGATTTAAATTCTTTCTTAAAACGAAGTCTAAGTTTTTACATTATAATATGTTATGATCATACAAAAAGTTAAAAGTACTATCACATAGCCATAAACGTATATTTGTTTTGATATGCTATTGACAAATGATGTAAGATTTTATTAGATGCATTGGTTTGTTTGTCTTAAGCTGGTGACATTGTTTTTAATTTATGAACCTTCTTTTCTTTTTTCCTTTTGAAAAATGGATTAACGCTATCTTTTCGCAGCACATTATGGACATTATTTGGCATACATAATAGAATGTGATAATAACTTAATATGACATTCAAGTACACCGGCTTGATATGGCGTTATTGGCTTAATCCCCTCTTCATGTGTGATTTACTATGCAAACATAATACAACATGGCATTCCAGTACACGATATAATCATATTAAAACAAATATAATTATGTCATGGGCTTATCTTGTGTCCAATATGGAAATTGAGATGATACATTATCTTTATCTTGTAGTTAGGTCTTTTAAGTTAAACAATTTGATATTTCATTTAATTTAATAATGATAACGGATTGTTTGATGTCTAAAGTAATGTATAGATTTGTAAACACTTGTTATTTTTTTGTCAAGTAATTAAGTTCTCATGTGTTTACTTTACTAGGGTGTTTGAATTTGTTGTTTTAAAGTCATAATCAAATCATAATCGTCTTTATAAGCAACAAAGAGAAAACTATATGAAATAGAGTGAACTAGCAAGAAGCTAGATTACCATACGATTTAGCTATCATGAAAAACATTAAAGACGACCTATGCCTTATAATAAAATGACTTGTAGACCTCCTAAATTCAAAATAGTGTTAAGTTTCAAAGACCTCAAAACATTTAGACATTATTTTGGGGATGGGGGCCCTCTTTAAGAAGTATTATATTGTCTATCGCTTGATGTAAAATATGAACGACGAGTTTATTCTACAAAGTTTATTTTTGTTATAAAGTGTGAGAAGACACAATGAAACTAAAAAAATCACAAAAAAAAATTATATATCACAGTGTAAATCGAATTTCAAAAAAGTACTTCGGAGTCTCTGTTCCTCTCATTGTCCTCGTTCAGAAAAAAAAATAAAAATAAAATAAAATAAAATTTTATTATGTCTTTTATGACAAATGACGTCATTGTGTCTTTCATAATGACACAATGACGTCATTGTGTCTTTCACAATGACGTCATTGTGTCTTTCACAATGACACAATGACGTCATTGTATCTTTCATAAGTAACACAATAAAAAAACGTTAATTTTTTTTATTTTTTTATTTTTTGTTTATTTTTTTTCTTAGTGAGAACGACTATGGGAACAAAAGCACGAATTACTTTTTTGAAATTCGATTTAGATTGTGAGATATAAATTTTTGTGACTTTTTTTTACTCATTGTGTCTTCTCACACTTTGTAGCAAAAATACACTTTGTATTTGAACCTCTTTCAAACAAGAAAGCTCTTTTTATGCATGTTTTTTTAATCACTTTCTTTACTTATCTAAAACCTTTATTTTCTCATTCTACGCTTTATTATATTTGAAGTTTATTATTTTTTTCTTATTCACCGACATCTCTTTACAATTTTTAGGTTTACTATTACAATAACTTTTTTTTATATAAAGGTGAACTTAAAAATTCATTAAGACTAGGACATAGGTTAAGCTGTCAATAAAACACATAAACAACGTGCCTTACATGGATCGTGAATTTAATATTTTTTATGAGTTAAATGAAAATTTTTAATGAACTTTCTTATTTTTATCTATGATTGTTCAAATAGTTACAATTTTTCAAATAATGAAAATTATACAAACACCTGAGACCCGCGCGGTGCGACATAATATAAAAGTTGTAAGACTCCGTACTAATTAACTCTCTCTTATTGTGCTAACTAATAATTTAAAAACCAAATCGGACCAACCGGTTCAACAGGAAACCGCAGATATGCCCAGTTCAAAAACCAAAAAAACATTTACGAATTTGATTGTATGTTTAATGACATAAAATAAGACATGCACGTAAAACACAACTCTTTTTTTAAGTTTGAGGACTCCTTATATAAGAGTTGAATACCACTTTGGTTTTTTATACAATCTGTGTGGGATGGGAAAATTTTTTATAGTTCTGGTTTAGAAACAAAATTGCAAATTAACACTTGTGCGAAATACAATAACATATATCTTAAGTATTTTAAACTTTTAATTTTTTTTACCAAAGTGCCCATCTCAATTACTGATAAGATAAAACGTAATCTACCCAGCCTGCCACCACCACATAAATATCAGTAATTATATTTACTTAAGTATTTAAAAAAAGATAATGCTTAATATAAATAGTATATAGTTATCAAAATATAAATGATAAATGTAAATTTAATTGTTAATATAAAGTATTATAATAAGATAATAATTATTGTATTGAATTAAATAATCTCATTTGCATTAAATAATTTATTAATTAGGAGAATTTTATTAATAAGTGACAAATTAGAAACTACAACATATAACATTCATCTTACGCGTCAAAATGGATACTATTTTTTTAAAATTGAAAGTAAATTACAATTTTATCTTTCTCAAATGATTTATTATGATTTATATAGTAACTAGTATCAAGCCCCAGCGTTGCGGTGGGTGATTAAAACCGTGCCAAGTAGGACCTAGCACATCACGTCAGTGACCAGCAATACAAAAAAAGTTCAAATTAAAAAAGAAACAATAAAATAATAATAAAACCGAACAAAAAATAGACATAAAAATGTGAATCACGTAGGCAAAAAATAAAATATATAAAAAAATAAATAAGTCAATCTAGTACCAGTGCATTGCGATTGAGCCGTTAAACCGAGATGAGCATAAAAATGTTGAACCACACGTGCACACAACGACTTGTTAATTTGCAAAATTTACACAGAAAGGTAAACTGGAAATTTTGTAAAATATAAAAACTATACGGGACCAAATTTGAAAGTAGTAAAATACAGGGGCTAAATTGTAAAAGATATAAAAGTAATGGGTTAAAATAATAAAGTTAAAGATTAAGAAAAAGAAAGAAAAATGATGGATACAACCAACAAAACATATGGTACAACTCTTAATGCATACAAGTGTTGGTAATTGGTATATTTTTAATATAGGTATTAATTTAATATAGGTATGTGCATCTGAGTTAAAGTTTACGTCCTGAGTTTAAGGTTATTACAATCACGCAAAAAGCCTAAGTTACAAGTACTAACATATTTATCTTTCAATTATCATGAGAAATAACAAATGTTTAGCAATATAATACACTATACACATATCGTATATTCTCTTTACAAAATAAAAGACAAAACTCATACCATATCTACCTAAATCTAAAAAAATGCAATGTAAAAGCATTCATATCAGTTTTTTTATCTTTATTCATATATTTTGTCTAAAAACAATAAATCCTTAAATTTATATCTTATTTTCTAAAAGACTCTTACATCTTATTTTTTATTTTTATCTTTATATCCTTTTTTTAATATTTATTTCTCTTTCTTTCATTTATAATTTTAACTAACAAATATTTTGTCTTATTATATGTTTTTTTCAAATATTGATTAAAAGCATACATGACAAAATAGACGGGTCGGGTCAAACGAGTTTTGATCAAAATAGGTTTGGGTCAGAATAGATTATTTTAAAAAGAAGAATCAAGTACTAAACTATCAAAAAATAAGTAGAATTGTTATAAGAGTTACAAACTAATTCACCTAAATGAAAACAAAGCAAATGTGTCCACAACACTTAATAATCAAACCGGTATATTTGATCACACTGCAATATGTTCATATACATGAAGAGTTAACACAGGGATAAACAAAAGTCTCCAAACAAAATACTTAAATACAATGTAAGTTAGAAATAATGTAAGTTAGTTGCAGTATAAACTACAATGGAAGTGTTAGAAAGCATAGGCTATGAAGTTTGCCAAATGATTCACAGCCCATACAAAACTAAAGTTCATTGTAACAAATGATCTCAAATTATGGTAATTTCATTGAACTTGATAAAATGTATGATAAATGTTAATCTTTCATCACATTCCAAGCATTCAAGATATGTTCAAATATAACAGTTTTTGAAGTTTGATACCACAATTGTTGTAAATGGAAAGTACAAACTCTAAAACAGTCCAATAAAAAAGGTTGACTTTCTGTTTCTTTGATTCTTTTTTATTTTCATTTGAATCATAGAGATTGATGGTTCTATATCTAATCAAACTAGCCCGATTAACAATCAGACGTATATGTTTCACCACTATGTAATCAATTGGACTTACCAGTCTCTTCATCTGCTCTAGATTTCCAATCTTCAGATCGATGCGCATGCGCTCCACCTGATTTACGCTTCTCCCAAAACTTCTCTCCTACCGAGTAGGCTTCTTTTTCTAGACTTTTGAGTTCTGAATGCCCCCCAAATCCGTGCTTCGGTTCACCGATTAAGCTATCGATGTCGAAATTCAAGGTTGATGAAGCTTTAAACCCCTCGGATGTGCTTCGGGTTTTAGCAACAATTTATAGGAAGATGAAGTTTTGGAGGGGAAATGAAGAAGATACGGGATGAACAGTTCATTGGCAAAACTAAAGATTCACTGTAGCATATCATATAGTTTTAAAGATAAGGTTTGAAGATAAAAATGTTATTGGAATTTCATATTTGCGCTTCTTCAACTCCACCCTCTTCCGTTTGCCGTACTCTCCCCGTTCCTTCCGCTCTCACATCATTACTGCTTCAATCATGCTCTCTAGTGTTGTAGTGTTTTTTGGCTGCATTGGTGGTGGTTCTCAGCCTTGAAGAATGTGGTTGGATGCATTATATTTTATTGTTGCTGTTGTTGAGGTTGCACTAGAGATGCCTGCGGATCCTCTGATAGTACCTGTGGTTCTCAAATCGTTCACGGTTGTTGCAGGTATACTCTTGCTCTCTCACTTTGAATCTGAATTCTCGGTTTCTTGTAAATGAATTACAATTTTAGAAACGGAATTGATAGCTGAATTTGAGATTGAATTATTGAGCACTAATTTTGTTATATGTTTATGGCTACTAGAAGTGCTTATCTGTAATGAATTCTCCACAAATAGGATTAATACTATATTTTAAAGTAAATTAATTTGAAATTTTTGTCCAATTACAAAATTTAAAAGGTCATTACTAAACAACTGTGATCATTGTTAGTATCATGAAGTTTACCTTTATAAATAACGTCAATAGAAAGAACAATTGCCTTTATAAACAACTGTGATCTTGGTTAGCATCATGAAGTTTATTCAAAATTATTATTTATTCGGTATTTTTCCTTTTTACTAAACAAGTTATTCTTAGGGTTTTAAAAGTTTTAGTCATTTAACTGATACGAGGAGGTTGTTTGATTGTATGTAGAACTATTGATTGCATATATTTAAGCGGCCTATAGAATTAGGTACTTTAAGTAACTCCTCAAAATGTTAGAGTTACATACTGGATCACTTCTGTTATGATCAAAACAGGTTAGGAGATGTTAGATTAGTAGTATGATATAAAATAAAGCGTGTCAACTTTTCTTGAATGATCAACACAGGTTAAGGATTCTAAGAAGTGATGAAATGCTTACAGATGCAGGAATTTTAGCAACATCAATAAATGAACTCTGGAAAGGGGATATATGATGATAGCTATGAGTACTAAAGTTGATGCAATCATGCTATGTTGAACTTAGGTTCAAATTAAGGTGTAATTCTTGGCTACTTTGTGTAGCAATGAAAGTTTTTATTCGCGGTAGCTATTTTTAGTACCTATTGAAAATAGCTGGTACTATGATTAATAATTTAACCACTGAACATTGGCTGTAATTGAATGGTTAAGTCAAATACAACATTAAGTTTGCACAAGAGAATAGGTTGACACAAATGGAAGCAATAGTGACAAATGCATCTTCTTACATGGCTTATCTTGCTTAGGTATTTTTATATTCACTTTTGATCTTAAGCCTAACTTCGGTTTATCAGATTGACTCATAACTTGTAAGAGGAAGGCATTCGATCGAAGGCAACCACACATTTTACTCTTGGTTGTCTGTTTTTCTTGCTAGAATGTATTTTTTTCATTAAAATAACAAATGGTTATTGGGTAATTAGTTGGTTATCAAATTGTTGTTTAATGATAGTAAGACAACTTAATTGCCAATTGTTATATTCTAGAAGACAAATGAAGTACATGAATACGTTTAATATCTCAGCGTGCTAAAGTGTAGCTACAATACTTTGCTTCCATTTCATTTGGGTATACCTTCATGTAACTGAAGCAATTCTGCTATGTATTGATTTTGTGTCTTATAGTGTTAATGATAGATTTGGTTTTTAACCTCTTAATTTTGTATTGATTTGTGATTGTAAGTTGTAAATTTTAATGCCGCGAAGAGTTAAAGAGACTGCAAAAGGGGACACCTTAAAGGCTGTTGATGACAATTTAATTTTTTGTTTCATTTGATGTTGGCTTATATAATACAAATCAGAATGCAGATTTTATTTTGTTTAGAATGGTTCAAAATACAGCTTGATAAATTAGTGCATGTTTTAGTTGGTGAGAATTCAGATTGTTTATCAAATATTGAAAAATTTCAAACTAAATTTTCAAAAAGCTCCTACTTCTTCGATGAATTTAACAAGGTCTTTAATCATTGCATAAAACTTAACCAACAAACAATCCCCACCGTGACGCGTGGGGGTGTTTTTGAACGGGGTAAATTTGATTTTAACAAATTAAAAAGATACGTAAAGCTTATGTTGTGTTTTTTTTCTTATATAAACTTTTCATTGAAAAGTGTTTTTAACAAAATATTAAGGCTACTTAACGTGTGTGGTAGGTTTTTGTTGAGAAGTGTTTTCTTCTATGTTTTTATTTTAATTTTGTTGAAAATCGTTGTCCCCGCCGCGAAGCGTGGGTTCTCCTGCTATATGTTATAAATATATGATCTCTGGCTTAATTATCTATGTATAGCATCATGTTAAGTTTAAATTATAAAATAAAGAACTAATGTACCAAGGCATTTTACATAAAAGTTCTTACATCAAATTTTAGTAAGTTAAAATCACTAAACAAATTAAAATATCCAAGCCCCTAAAATCAATAATAAGCATTAGTTTTTTTTATTTTTTATTTATTTTTTTTATCATTTTAACAACAACCCCTATTGTTTTTTTTATTAAATAAAATCATTATATTATGCAAATTGTAGGATTACAATCTATATGTCTTTTGGATGATAAGTAAATTAGTAATTTAAAATTACTTACCACCAGGACCATAACATATGCGGAAGCTATGCATGTCATTTCCTACTAACATGGAGATGGTATAGACCACTTTTGCTAATGGCAACATTTTCTTATAAAAAGTACCCTTAAAGCTAAAATCTTGAACATTTAATAAATTCACGTCGGTATTTTTACACACTTTGAACGTCATTATGTCAAACTTTGTCTGATTTAAAATAATAATAATTCATAAGTACTTATATATTAACAAACTTAATGTTTTTATTCATCAGCAGTAACCTTTGCACACCGTTTTACATTAGTGGTTTTTCTTTTATTCGAATAACAAATGTTGACATGTTGTCTTGACCTCGTGCAAATTAAGTAAATGCTTGTAGAAGTGAAAATTGTTAAGATTTATTATATCCGTTTAGGCATACCGATTTATATAATAAATCACATATTAACTAGTAGCACTACAAGAAAGTGGGTCTATAGCAACAAAAATATGACACCTTATAGCGACGACATGTCGTCGCTATAGCTAATTTTGACCTATAGCAACGACATGTCGTCGCTATAGAGTTAGTTCGCAAAAGTTAGTTGTAATAGGCTGATATGTCGTCGGGATAGAGGTCGTCGGCATAAGTTTTTCTATAGGAACGACAAATCGTTCCTATAAGTGTCGTGATTTCTGATTTTATCGAATAAAAAAATAAAAACATAATTTATAGCGACGACATGTCTTCGCTATAGGTGTTTTTTTTGTTTTTTTAAAAAAAGGAAAATACCTATAGCGACGACATGTCGTCGCTATTGATATCATTTTTTTATTTTTTTTATTTTATGCCGAACCTTATTTTTTAAACAAATATAACAAACATATAATCAAGAAAAATCCAATACAAGTTTAACAAACTAATAATTCATACAACTTCAAATATAAGTTTAACAAACAGATAATTCATATAATTAGTTTAAAGTTCAACAAAATCTAACAAAAATACAAACGCTAATGACCACCAGGTGGTCGTTGCTGCGGCCAGTAGCGCATCATTTCCATCTGCTCTTGAAGTAATCGTTGCATTTCTTGTATTTTTTGTTGTTGTTGTTGTTGGATTTGTTGTTGTTGTTGTTGTTGTTGTTGTATAGTTTCTTGATTTTGTTGTTGATGTTGTCTAAGTTCTGCAACTTCATCATGCAAATGTTGTGTTGGAGGAGGTTGCGAGCTACAAAAATCAGGGGTGGGATGTCTCACCACGCGACCAACACCTCGTATATGTCCTCGCCTTTGACCTAAGGCACGCTCAATGCATTGAATCTCATCAACAGCAGATGAGTCTCCACCGGTCTCGCTAGAGGATCTCACATACTCCTCTTGAATTCTTTCCTGCATTAAACATATTGAATATTTGTTCAAACGGGTCATTTTGACCCAAACACACTTAAACATACTAGAATCACACAAAAGTTAGTTCAAATAGGTCATTTTGACCCAAACACACTTAAACATATTAGAATTAATCAAAAGTTAGTTCAAATGAGTCATTTTGGCGCACACACACTTAAACATATTAGAATCACACAAGAGTTAGTTCAAACGGGTCATTTTCAACCAAACACATTTAAGCATACTAGAATCAATCAAAAGCTAGTTCAAACGGGTCATTTTGACCCAAACACACTTAAACATACTAGAATCACACAAAAGTTAGTTCAAATGGGTCATTTTGACCCAAACACACTTAAACATATTAGAATCAATCAAAAGTTAGTTCAAATGAGTCATTTTGGCGCGCACACACTTAAACATACTAGAATCACACAAGAGTTAGTTCAAATGGGTCATTTTCACCCAAACACATTTAAGCATACTAGAATCAATCAAAAGCTAGTTCAAACGGGTCATTTTGACCCAAACACACTTAAACATTAGAATCACACAAAAGTTAGTTCAAATGGGTCATTTTGACCCAAACACAGTTAAACATATTAGAATCAATCAAAAGTTAGTTCAAATGAGTCATTTTGGCGCACACACACTTAAACATACTAGAATCACACAAGAGTTAGTTCAAACGGGTCATTTTCACCCAAACACATTTAAGCATACTAGAATCAATCAAAAGTTAGTTCAAACGGTCATTTTGATCCAAACACACTTAAGCATACCAGAATCACACAAGAGTTAGTTCAAATGGGTCATTTTCACCCAAACACATTTAAGCATACTAGAATCAATCAAAAGCTAGTTCAAACTGGTCATTCTGACACAAACACACTTAAACATACTAGAATCACACAAAAGTTAGTTTAAATGGGTCATTTTGACCCAAACACACTTAAACTTACCCAGTCCAATTCTGCAGTTGCATTCACCCATCCCGTGCCTTCTCTGAAATGCATCTTCTGAAAGAGATCAATCGGTCCACTCCCCTGTGAATAATAAAAATTCTAAGAAATGCATCTTCCGACAGTTAATACTTATTTTTATAATAACAATTATACTTTTACCTCCATATGTCTCTTCTGTGCATATGATTGGCTCCCATGGAAACTCGGATAGCGTTGTTTACCTTTGTTTAATTTGATTGCCTCAGATCGGCTCCTATAAGAGGGATCTAAGAACAACTCATTAATCACCCGAGCCCATGCTTGCGGTCAGTTCCCTCAGGAGGACAAGTTAACGTTGTTTCCACGTCATCATAACACATAATCACTTACAAGTATACAAACATACAAATATACAGCATACCTACATACACAATTACAAAAATACAAACATACTTACATACAAGTATACAACATACTTACATACACGCTTACAAGTATACAAAAAACATACAAGTATACAACATACTTACATACACAATTACAAAAAACAAACATATAATATACTAATGAACAAACATATAAACATAAATACATACAAACATTCACATACAAAATTTACATAATTACATACATATAAACATATACATAAACAACTAAATACGTCAAACCATATACATATAAATTAACACATATAAAAATACATACAAACTAAAAACCATGAAAATATATATAGTGGCATTTCATCAAACACTTGGTGTGTATAACCTAATCTACCATCAAACTTATATACACTAACATATATATACACTTTTACAATCATACAAACCTAATCACAAACATATTCACTAAACAACACTTAAATCATAAGTTTTAAACGAATTTCATACCTTCAAATCTTCAAATCCTTTAATTTCAAGCTTTAAACTTTAACCTCACCTAAAACATAAAAATTTAGATAAAACTTATAAAAACAAGATTATATAACTTCATATAGTAAAATAAACATCATTCTTACCTTCAAACACTTCAATTTGATACCAAATACGCATATAAACCGAGATGAAAATCGGGAGAAAAATTGGGGTTTTTTTGGGGTGAAAAATGGGGCAGAAGGTCTGAAATGCGATTTAAGGGGTCTGCACTCTATAGCGACGACATGCCGTCCCTATAGAGTAAAAAAAGTCGTCCCTATAGACTCAAAATTAAAAAAATTAAAAACAGCCTGTCCCGACGACATGTCATCGGCACAGAGAAATTATTTTTTTATATTTTTTTCTATCCCAACGACATGTCGTCCGGAAAAGTGGATTTTAATTTTTTTTTTTTAAATCTGTAAGTCGAGATAGAAAAAAATAAAAAATTAAATAACTTCACCTGTCGCGACGACATGTCGTCGGCATAGGTATTTTCATAAAACCCGCGTATTATTTAGCAGTCCGCCAACTCTATACCGACGACAAGTCGTCGGTATATAGTTTGACCAGTCAAAAATCCCTATTACTATATAGCGACGACATGTCGTCGCTATACACCAATCTATACCAGCGACATATGTCGTCACTGTCGTCGGGACAGAGCTAAATTGTTGTAGTGTAGTTTTAGTTTTATTAAATAATAACATGATTAAATAAATACACATGTTCATTGATTATTCATAGAGCACGTATATGACGACTACATCTTTTTGATATAAACTATTTATTACAAATCATGCATTAATTATCAATGTACATATGATATTAATATTCATACCTTTATAGTACTTTTAAGTCTTTAATATGATTGTTTTATAAGGAAGTTATAAGTGAATTGATTTTATTAGATAAGATAATAAAACAAAAAAAAAATTTTAAGAGTTATTTATGATATTATTGGGCCATGCACTTTTTCCTCCTGTGTGGAGACAAAAGCATGCCCTGGTTGCATATGATTGTGTTTACATGTTGCCACCCATTTTTGCAATTTAAATTTCGCATGCATGTGTGCTAATCATACCATTTGATAGTTTATAGTTACTTTAGTTAATAAACCAAAAGATAAAAGAGATTGAGTCGAAGTATACACCAAAAGGTAAACGAGATTGAATCGAAGTATACGTGACAGCAGTCTATTTATCTTATCTTATGACGCAGAGATAAGATTTGTACGTTTGAGTTTTGGTAATATTGTTTAGTTGTTATAAGGGAAAAAAAATCATAAACATGTTAACCATTTTTTTTATAAGTATACTATAATAAGTTTATTTATTAGATAATCTTTTACATTTATGCTAATGAAATACGCGAAAGAATTGGAAACACACTTTATTTTCACATAATAATGTAGTAAGGTACTGTTTAAAATCAAACTATAAGAAAACGATAATATTATCTTATTAATCGTTTGAAGTCAAGCCACAAGAAAACGATAATATTATATCCTGTTAATAGAATATTTATACATTAAAAGTAAATCTTATAACATTTAGAAATTTAGACATGGGTGAAGAGTAAAACATGGAACCTAAAGAAATGGACTTTCCCACAACCATTTTGTGAAAACACTCCAATTTAGATGCAAACTCCCAAAACATGCCTTTACAAAAACTAACAATCTTGATGTTGGTGGTGGCAACAACATCATCGCTATCGGCATCGCGGATTACCAAAGAGGAAGAGGACAGAATGGCTAAGATGTTGGACCTTTCTCGAATAGCAACACCACAGGCCGACACCATGGCTCCATCACCGGGTGGTCCAATCTCGTGCACCACCGCGTGTATGGACATTTGTATGGTGTTGGAACCGTTTAGTGATCGTGTTTGTGAAAAGGGGTGTGAAGTTGGGTGCAAACAAATACGAGGTCGAGGGAAGATTGTGGGTCTACGCCAAGTGCATAAACACAACATTGCACAACATAACCATGACTATTAGATTTTTTATTGTTTTATTTAGTTATGGGAATTTTCAATATATATTAGTGGTAATGGATGATAAATGTGTTTTATTAGTGGAGATTTTTAATTTCAATAGGCGTTTTAATTAGCATTTTTGGCCCAAATGTTTTAATTTGCTAAGGGGTTTGAATAAATGAATCGAATTCCGAATACCAAGAGTCTGTGGTGACTTTTAGATGTTAGGTTGAAAACGGATCAGATGCTCAACTCATTTACAACTTCTAATTATCCTGCAACTTGCCTTCTAGAAAAAAAATCAATAGAGATACAATTATCAATTAACAAGTAACGGATATATTAATCACGGCAATATAGGCAAATATGGCATATAAGTACAATGATATTTAGAGACATTGGAATCGCTAAGAGTTATACATTTGTAAATATGGAGAAAACATATAATGGAGACATATGAATAGAAACAAGATACATGAAAAAAGAAATATACAATAATCTTATGAAAAAACAGTTGCGGTGGCATCGTCCTCTTTATCAGTAATGAACCTAGCAGTTGAATCACTGTAGGACATATGGTAGAACGACTTGTCAAAGTAATTGGGTAACAGTTATATTGTCAAGATAACGACTGTATAGATACAGTACGACTGTATTGATAATGTACCGTAAAACTCTAAAAATATGAAAAAAAGACTAAAGTAAATCATCGCAGTCACAAAAAAATAATAAAAGCACGGAATACGACGATGTCGCTCTCGGACTCCTAGACCTCCTAGCTCCGTCATATGCATGTTTAACTCGAACGAGCTAACGAGTTAGCTTAAATCGACTCTATGTTAAGTTAATTTAACTTGAATTTCAATAAACTAATCTCAAACAAGTTGCTATACAATGGTTACTTGGACAACTGTATTAAACATCTGTATTCATCTTGTTCATTTTATTAGGTTAAATAAACAAGATTAAAAATCATCACAATTCACTAGTCAACACCAAAAATCCCCAAATCATCATCATCAATTCAACAAGAACACAAAACAATCCACCAATTCGATCCAAAATCCCAATTCAATCATCCATGACGACAGATCAACACACTAATCCGTAACTACAATCACCACACGCAATCGGAGAAGTTGCAGATCGCCGGAGATGGTGTTCAACACGGTGTTACTCGCATCGGTAGCCACCGTATCCGCCGACATATGGCAGTCGTTAGCATGCTTCTCCGACCGAATCTCCGGCGAAGAGTTGTTAGATCTGGTGATCTGTTTTCCTCTTCATCAATCAGGTCAATTCGCCCTTTGTTTATGGAACTTCTTCTGCCTTCCTCTATCGCCTGCTGATGCTTATTATCACTCTTACGACGATGATGATTCGGATTCCGATTCATATTTGAGTTCTGCTGGTGGTTGTTTCTCCGGTTACGATCCGTATTCCGATGATCATTCCGACTGATTTCTGCTTACGGTAACTGATTTATGTTACGTTGATTGTGTACAGTTTTTGATTTGATTGATTCGTTGTTTGATTTACACATGATCGTTTACTTCGATTTTTGTTGTTATGATTTGAGATTGATGAGATCGATTCGTTGAATTGAACATGCAGATCATTAGATCAACATGTTATTTGATTCATTCTTGTTTAGTGTATAAGTATATACATTCAGAATTTTTAATTACGATTGGAATAATATTTGAGTCTGCTTGATTAACCCTAATAAAAGATGAATGTACGAGTTGTTCAAAACTTTTAGTGAATTAGTGGTGTGTTTTATTTGGAAACCGAACCGGCCAGGACCGAAACTGAAAACACTGGAAATTGAAACCTGAGGACCGGAGCGTTAAAGGTTGGGTCAGTCTTGGGTTAATTGGGTTTCTCTAGTCGGGTTGCCTCGGGTCCCTGGGTTTGGACCTATAATTGGTTTAATGGATTTGGAGTTATGCGGTAAATCTTGTTTGGACCGGCCTAATTATCAAACCTCTTAGAGCATTCACAATCCATTTCTCATCCTCATCTTTATAATTACACTAAAAATCACTATTTTTTATCTTTTCTTTCTAATTAAATAATATTTTTTCATACTTTATCATTATTTTTTCTTTCTCATCTACTCACAACCATTTTAAAAAATATTAAAAAATTTATGGGGTTGTACAGTGTTTCTTCAAATATAGAAAAACAATGTACAACCCCTATAAATTCTTTATCTCCTTCGCTCATAACCACTTACAATCATCTCCTATAATATAGGACACCCACTCACATAAAAATAAGGAGCGGACTGTGAATGCTCTTTCCAACAGTTACTTAAGGGTTGTTTGGTAACCTTTAATTGATTTTATTAAAATGTAACCTCTGAATCGGTCAGAGATAAAATATATTTAGTTCACTTAAAATGCACCTTTTAATGGTTCATAGAGTCTGTTAATACATTTTAATGGTTCATAAAGCCTGTTAATGAGGCAGTTTCATAAACATATTGAATGATTCAAATACTACCTCTTACTTAGTCGGACCTTTTAGTAGCAACACAAGTTGTCAGACAGTCCCTTAATATTCGGGTTGTGCGTTGTGTTGGAACCAAACGGTCCCCGGACCGAGACTGAATGCATTGGAAAATGGAACCTGAGGATCGAACCTTTTAGTGGTTGGGTTGGTCTTGGTTTTTCGGCTTTGTTAGGTTGGATTGCATCGGGTCTCGGGTTAGGGCAGAAAATCGGGTTAGTGGGTTCGGGCCTGCTGCAGTAAATCTTGTTTGGACCAGCATAACTATCAAACCTCGTGAACCCAAAATAATTTTTGTCAACTGATCACTTTTCCAAGTTTTGGGCCTGAATCAAACTACTTGAATCCAACGGTGACTCAAAAATTGAACCTTCTAATACCCCTTTCTCTTGAATCAACATATTCTTCTCTGTGGATTTAGTTTATACTTTTCCCTTAATACAATTAGTTTCAGGGTTTTCATCGGCTTGAGACTGAGCTGGTCCGAAAGCGAAGATGGGTAATAAACGGGACCGAGGACCGCTTCCAATGGGAAGATGTCGGGTCGGGTCGGTTCATTTTTTTCCTTGATTTCTTTGGGCCGGTTTTTAGATGGATCCTATTCGGTTTTGCGGTGGGGCCGCGGGGATGGAACTTGAACCAGTCGTGTAAACAGAACCGAAACATTCTTCTATTTATTTGTTTATGGAAAACATAGACAGGAACATGTATTACATTTGTGCAACTAATTTTTTATATTTTAAAAAAAAATTTAACACAAAGAGTTTAAGTTCGATTTTACTCCTTGAATTTTGTTAAAAATAACCTTTTTTTCCTCCAAAAAATAATACTATCAATTTAACTTTAAAAGTTTTATAAGTTGTTTTAATTTCAGTCTAAAAGTTTCATTAGTTACTTTAACTTTATCCAAAATAATGAAACTTTTGAAGTGAAATTAAAATAACATATGAAAATTTTGTAGGTAAAATAATGTTTTTAAACTTTTGAATTAAAGTTGTTAATATAGTCAAACCTTAGGAAGTAAAATTGAAATTAAATCTAATACAAATTAATATTTTAAAAAAGTAAAAAAAACGGGTTCAAGTGTACATAGACACACCGCATCGCCAATCTGTAAAAAATCAATCGGTGTGACGACCCACCAAATCTCAACGGTTTGGTTTGTCATTTTTCAATTACGTAGCTAGCAGTTCAACCTAGAATTTAAGTCAAAGCAAACTAAATTAGACACCGAATCAAACTTTAAACAACCAAATTTAAGGCGTGTGAAAATTTGTATCGTTGTACAAAACTCTTTATAGGTAATAGACATTACTTTGTAGCATTTGAAAATTTAAAAATACTAGTATTAAGTCCACCGCGTTGCGACAGTGGGCGTAAAATCATGCCAAGTGACACTAATATCATACCACCTTTAGCGACCATCAACACCGAAAAAACTCGTATTAAAAAAAAATAAAAACGAAAAAATAAACCAAACAGAATATAGAAGTAAAAACGTTGAACCACGCATGCGAGACGTAAAACATTAAAAACAATAACTAAGTCGATCTAGAACCCACACGTTGCGACGGGGATGTTAAACGGAAAAAAATAGGTGTAACCACATGCGCACGTTACGGCTTGTTAACTCTCAAAATTTAGATCGAAATGTAAATCGAAAAATTTATAAAAGGTGAAAGTATAAAGGACCAAAGTTAAAAGTGAAAAACTATAGGGATTAAATTATAAAAGATATAAAAATATTGGGTTTAAAATAAAATACTAAAAGATACATACAATCTTTCATGCATATGACACAACGACAAATGTAACAATAAGTTGATAATTAGTAATACTAGTATTAAGCCACATTCGTTGTAGCAGGGGCGTAAAACCGTGTCAAGTAGCACTAATGACACGTCACTGTCAGTGACCACCAATACCGAAAAAACTCGTATTAAAAAATAAATAAAAACGAAAAAAATAAAACCGAACAAAAAGTATACACAAAAACGTTGAACCACGTAGGCGGAAATTAAAACATATAAAACAATAAGTAAGTCGATCTGAAACCAGCGTGTTGTGACGGGATCGTAAACGGTGAAGAAATAAGGGTAAAAACATTAAACCACACATGCACGCTATTGTAAAATATATAAAAATATTAAGTTAAAATAAAAAAGTTTAAGATTAAAAAAAGAAAAAAATAATTACAACCAATAAAACATATGATACAACCTTTAATGCATACAAAGGTTGGTAATTAGTATATAGTAGTTTTAAGACCCCTGCGTTGCAGCGGGGGGCGTAAAACCGTATCAAAGAGCACCAATGGCACACCACCGTCACTGACCACTAACATCCAAAAAGCTCGTAGTAAATACAAAATAATAACGAACGCAAAATAGGTGTAAATATGTTAAACCGCGTAGGAGGAACGTAAAACATATAAAACAATAAATAAGTCGATCTAGAACCAGCGCGTTGTGACGGGGTCGTTAAACGGGGGAAATATAAGGGTAAAAACGTTGAACTACGCAAGCTGCGGTGAGTTAACTCGTAAAATTTAAACTGAACCGTAAAATAAAAATTTTATAAAATATGAAAAATATAAGAGACTAAAGTTGAAATTAAAAAAAATATATTGGGACCAATTTGTAAAAGTATAAAAGTATTGAATTAAAATAAGAAAGAAGTTAAAGACTAAAAAAAAATAAATGTGGATACAACCTATTGAACATATTATACAACCACCTAAACATAATAAAATTGGTAATTAGTAACATATAAATTTAAATGTGACAGTGTGACATTGTTTGTTAGATTGGAATGCCCAATTCAAACTGGTTTGAACAAAAGTTGACTTTTTTAAATATGGAAAGTTCTTATTACATTTTATCAAATCTTCTTACTCTAATAAAATAGTAACTTGAGAAATGTGTGTCGAACAAAATTGATGAAAACATGAAAATGATTTTAATTTTGATTAAACCGAGATGGGTAATGTGAATTACCGTGAACAACCGATGAATATGATGAATCACTGATTGAAACTTGGAAGTGGAAGAAAAGAGGGTAATTAAATTAAGGGTAAATTGATCATTTAACAGAAAAATTAACTTATGTTAGGTTAAAGGACCTAAAATGTTACAAACTCTTAACATTAAGAACCCCGAGTGTAATTTTTAAAAATAAAGGATGAAACCTGTAACTTTGTATATACCTAATGGATGTTTTATATAATTTACTCTTTAATAAATGACTTTTTCATAACATTACTGGATTATAAAGGGAGATGAGAGACGGCATGGAAGCAGTGGCGGAGTTAAGACATTTCCATAGGGGGGCGGGGGCAAAATCAATTATTTTAAAGGGGGCGAACTCGTTATACATAAAAAAAAAATTATACATTACTGGAAAGATTTACACAATCGGATCAGAAAGATGGAATTGGACGGGAGGTGTGAAGCCTTAGTACCAGCGGAAGCACCGCCCCATTTGTAGTACCAGCTAAAAATGACTTCGTACTTATCTCGTTGCTCTCGTATCCCAAATGCCATACCTCCGTGTCATCGTTAACTATTAGAACAATTTTATAGACTACTTAAGTAAGAGGATGTTTGACAATATCTAAACCAGTAAATATTAAACAAGTAAGAAGTCTGATAGGATAAAAGACTCTGGGCAAGTATTGTTTGATTTGATATATGAATAACTATACATAGTAACTATTAAAGGGGTAAAGTTGGTATACGTACCATTCAGCATGTTTTAATGTTTTATTGACAAATTAAATCATTAAAAGACATCTTTTTATACGAACCAAACATAATTAAAAGGCTACCGAGCAATGCCGAAGTGTCTGGTTGACTGACTTCATTTCCCTACTATGTTAGTGAAATTCATCAAACAAACCTTAAATTGATACCTACAAAAATATGTTGGATGATATTATAATTTTACTTTTCTCAAACAATATGCTGTTGGTTA
This sequence comes from Flaveria sonorensis, assembly GCA_025506505.1. Taxonomy (NCBI): domain Eukaryota; kingdom Viridiplantae; phylum Streptophyta; class Magnoliopsida; order Asterales; family Asteraceae; genus Flaveria; species Flaveria sonorensis. Next base: position 46,126,467 of record CM046431.1, on the reverse strand, counting down.
TCTTCCCCTACTATGTATAGTGAAATTCATCAAACTAACATTAATTTGAAGGACATACTTTTTAAAACTGGACCGGATATAAACCGGTCATCCTATGATGTTGGTAACATAGTTCTCAACTCTCAAGTCCAAAACACGAGTTTAACAAGAACCATCCAGACAACCGAGAGGCGGTTTTGGTGGAGAAACACTTGGTATAACTTAAGCGTTTTTGGTCTAACCGGTCTAACCTACAAATTTTTTGTCTAACTTACCAGTTTGTTTTGTTTTCTAAAATTTTATAAAAAAAAATAGTTTTGTTTTCTTTCTACCAGCATGGTTTCCAAGAAAAAATAATGAGTGCAAAGGTCTAAACAAAGGGTGTGATGGTCAATAATTGAAACAGTGGGGTTACAAATTGGACAATTTTTCTGACTTGGGGGGGTACACTTTATATAAAGTTAATTGCAAAGGTCCAAAGATGGTAAATGTATGATTGTATGTGATGACATGTCACCCACTCACGTGCAGCTCACGTCCAAAACATCTTTTCACAATAATCATTCACTTTCTGTATCACTGACACCATAAAGCTACAAACTTTGACAATTGGACCAAAATGCACCCTCACCTTTCAAGAATTGCAATGTCTACCCCTAAAGTTCTTCTCCCGTTTGTACACAACGTACCCTACACTTCATACCACTAAATAGTTAACAACAATTCATTCATTCATCTGACTTACAAACAGACCACTAACAGCAAATTCAACAAATAAAGATTCACTGAAAACTTACAAGAGGCCTGTTTCTTTCACACTTATGAGAAACTTTGCCACTTTCCCATCAAACCCCACAAAAGAAACAAAAAAAAAAAGAAGAAACTCAAAACTTCTCACTAGAACCCTAAAAGATGGATCAAACAAAAGAAAATTATGTAACAGAAGATGATTTGATGTGAACCGGGCCGGGTCGGGTCAAGGGCAGTTTGCGTTTTTACCAGGGCCTCCATAGTAGAAGTAATGACCCCAATCACTGTTGCTTCCGGTTTGAATATCATAACAATTAGATTGTTCAGTGAATGTTCCAAGATCTTTGGGAGATTTAAGGTTGTTTTCTTTATCAACAACTTGAATGTTTCTGAAATAACTTGATTTTCCAAACCCTTCTTCTGGGAACCGCCCACTGCCCATTTGTGTCGATGTGTGATGCCCGTCTGGCTCGGAATTGACCACTTCACCGCCCCATTCGATCATTGAGGCACTGTCGGCTAAATATGAAAACAAGAATGATGGCCAGTAGCCTAACACATATCCATTCCCAAATTGCATCCACCAGTTTCCTTCTTTTTGGTCCTGAATAAAGAATCACACACCGATGAAACATGTTGCTCATACAAGTAATGATTATTATTCCAAGAATACAACCGAAAACACACAAAACCAATCAAGAACGCCAAACGGGCGGGTCAGGTAAGTTGTGTAATGGCCAAAACATGTAAGCTTTAATCTTTATGTGTGGGTCAAAACGGGTTGGGTTGGGCAGACACCCCTTTGTGCCTCATTTTTTATTTCACAAATAAACATTATATGAAATATGATTACAAAAACAACATTATAAAAACAGTAAGATAATTGCTAAGACAAAAAATGGGTGTGTCATGTTGTGTAACAGTAAAAAGCATGTAACTTTATCTATGGGTCAAAACAATCCAACCACACTCGTCTGTCCTGTTGTATTTTACAAATATGGGATGAATTAAACATTATTACAAAAACAATATTGTTGAAATAATAAAATAACTTCTATTTAAGAAAAAGATTTGAGATAATGTAAGCATTTGAATACAAGTCAGGTGACTGTTGACCGGTTCCATACTTAGCTAATTTTCTATTTAGCAATAATATATAACCTAAATCGACTTTTTTCTATACGGGTGGATTGAAATTGCCACCTCTAATCTTTTATGCATGTGATAAACCCCCATAAGTCATTATTAATGAAAATTACTATTCTTCTTTAATTATGCTTCTGATAAGGCATTAGATTTATAAACATGGAACCTAAAAAATGACAAGATTCTCACTTTTTTAATATATATTCTGCAATGATCAAGAACCACCACCTACCGAATAATTGATTCTAATTTAGCATCAACTTTATTTAATAAAGAAAAAGATAATATAAAGGTTGTCCCTTTATTTGAAGGGTGACTATAAAAGTGCACTTGCACACCTTTAAATGATGCATAAAATCAACCCAACTAAGTTATTCGCTTATTCCCACTTAGTGCTTATCTTGAGTAATTTAAAAAAATATTAATGCCCATTTAAGCCCACAAACAATATAATTAAATTGAATTTGGAACATACCTTCCAGACAAGGATACTAATATCATATTGTGAATTCCTAAATGCAGAAACAGGGGATATGCTTGCACCCATTGCTATATTATTGTTGATTTGAATAAAGCCTGAGCACAGTAGGTTGTAGCAACCAGTAGCTTGATATGCATCACTCTGCACCAAGGAATGATTAAACAAAGGTACAACTTCTACTGCATGGGTACAACTCTCAAGAAAATTATTGCTCTTGATTTGTACATTCTTGCTATGGGGAATGACTTATTGAAATTAACTAGAATAGTGCATTGTATATATACTTACAGTCCAGTAAGTGAACAGTCTTGTGTTGTTATCACCATAAAGATCTGGACTGACCTGAAAATCATTATATATTTATTAAACCAGACTCCATAGTGGAAGAATAAGGTGATCTCAAATTAATATATGACTCTACACCATTGATTTTTTAGCTTAAACATGACAAAACTTATATATTAGCAAAAAAGAGCATGAATTTATATGCTAATTCCAGATAATTCGGTTCTTCAAAATTATTTTTCACCTTTCGGCAGCAAGAATTGTGAACAGTGAGAATACCTGCCATCCTGCTTCAATGCTGTTAAGATCTTGGCCAAAAGAACCACCTAAAATCCAAATTTGTGACAAACTAAACTCATTTGATTGCTGTATTTTCGGTTCCCAAACGTTCATGGTTGCCTTTGCTCCATAGTATTTGTCTCCCTCCACATAAGCTATGGCATGCTATATGTTGCAAAACACATAAAGAACCATTTGTAATCAGTAAGTTGAAAAGGGTACCAAATAGTAGAGGATAAAATACAAATAATCAAGATTTTTTAACTCATGAGAATGGTGCATTTCAGCATGGATTATCTTAACTATCTTTTTTATTTACACTTCTGTTTTCTAATAAATTGGGTAAATTATGTTTATACTCCGTAAATAAACAGGGTAATTAAGAGTAAAAACCAACAATCAAGACTTAAGAAACCATGATTAAAGTGCACCAAACATGGGATATTTTCATTACCCCCTTATTTTGTCATAAACTCATAATGATGGCATATTATGAAATATACACTTTTTCTCTAACTGGTGTACGCCCAGAACAGTATGTAATCATCAAACTAATATAGGGACACCTAATTCTTGAATTACAACAATCAATCACTTTAAGATAGTGCATTTAGACATGGGGTTTTAAGGAAAAGCTCAATTAACCCTTTATTTTGCCATAATTATGGGAAACTATGGACTTTTCCTTTTGTTTCTTCCATCATCTCACCTGTTTATTACCTCTTTATTTTGTTATAATGATGGCAAATTATGAAAATAATCTTTTTCTTTATCCATTTATGCCCAACATCATATGTAATTATCAACTAAAGAAGGGTAATCTAATCTTCAAGATTGCAATAACTACCTCAAAAGTCAAAAGAAAGTGTATTTAGACATGGGTATTTAAAGAAAGACTCATTTAACCTTTTGTCTTGTCATATATAAGCGAAAAATGGGTTTTTTTCCCCCTCCTTTTTACCCACCCCTTAGTTGTTGAGCATCTAATCTTCAATATTGCAATATTCTACTCAAAAGAAAGTGTATTTAGACATGGGTTTTCAAAGATAACCCATTTAACCTTATATTTGCCATAATTAAGGAAAAACAATTAGTGGTTTTTTTTTCTTCTTTCTTTTCCCATCATTTTTGCTCTTGCTCACCTGATGACCACTTTCATTGTCAATATCAGGATCAGCAGATTTAGGGATGCTTCTAGGCATAGGAATGCTTTTATGCTTCTTCTTCCCATGAGTTTTAACAGAACTTGCTCTCAAAACATCTTCTTCTTTTGTTCTTCTTATTGGTATGGTGTCTTCAGGGCACATGCCATTCACATGCCACAACTGATGGATGGTGTTCTCTCTTCCTTTGGACTCTGTGTTCATCTTGTTATCATCATAAAGCCCATCTGGATGATAGCTAGGCCTCATCTTAATAAATTTAAAAAAAATCAAAGTTAATACTAAGAATACAAAAATTTTCAAGAAAATCTTGAAGGTATTAAAAGAAACCTGTATTTTATGGTCTTTGAGGAATGGGTGATCAAAAGCTGGTTGGTGAGAGATGTGCACACAGTCAATGATATCCCCATCTGGGCTCTGTTCAAATCATGCAAATAAACATTAAATTTCATTGTTTATTGGCACTTATTGCACATTAGAGCTCTGAAATTAACTAATTTACATCAAGAAACCCATCATTTGCAGAAAAGAAAGCTCAATCAGTAACACAGACATGACCATTTCTTAAAAAAGAAATATTATATACAAACAATGATATCCCCATCTGGGCCTGTTCAAATCATGCAATTAATCATTAAATTTCTTTGTTTGTTAGCACTAACAGCACATTATAGTTCTAAAATTACCTAATTTACATCAAGAAACCCATGACTTGCAGAAAAGAAAGCTAAATTAGTAACAAAAACATGTCAATTTCTTAAAAAGGAAACATTTTTACAACATTTTGCACCCAAAATCAAACATTTCAAAAACCACAAAACAATAATGACTGAAAAGGAGCACAATCATTTGAAATTGAATACCTCAATGGTTTTCACAGGTTTTTTGTTGAGGCGTTTTAAGTGTTTATGAACTTGAAGCTTCTGTCTTGAAGCTGCTGACTGCCTGGCGCAAGATAGCAAGGCCAGATCCATGAAGAACACATAGAACATGAGAAGCCCCAAAAACCCTAACCTCATCCTGCTTCTGCTAACGTGCGCTGCTGCCATTGTCAAAGGCTGAAAAAGATGAGCTCCCAAAAGCAAAAAAGAAAGGTTTTTTCGTGTACCCTTTTTCTCAATTACACTCTCAAAAATTTTCAACTGTTAACCTCCACCATGAGTAATGAGTTGTGTGTAGAATCAAGAAACAGGCTCCACCGTACACACAGTCACTCTGCTTATCCTACGCACCCCTCAAGCTCCTAGACATTTGTCTTGGGAGTGACCACTGTGCTCTCTCTCTCCTCTCTCTCTCCTCTCTCTCTTTCAAGATTTTGTCTAGATTGAATTTGTGAGTTTGTTTCTGCATTATAGGCAAGTGACTGTGTGAGCACTGAGAAGGGTAAAACCTGAAAAACAAAAGGTTTTGTGGGATAAAAGTGTAATTTTAATAGTGGGATTGAACCATGAGCTACACCCAATGCCTTTGCCGTTGTAAAAGTTTCATTTGACCAAAAGATTTCTTTAACCGAATTCATAACTCACTATTTGTCTTTCATTTTATAATTCGTTAAAAGTTATTATTATTTTTTAATTAAATAATATTTTTTATATTTTTATCATTATATTTTTTCTATTTCTCACTCATAATCACTTTTAATAAATATTAAAAAATCAACAGAGATAAACAGTATTTTATCAAATATAAAGATAAACAGTAACATGTTTTCTATCCTCCACTCACAACCACTTATAATTATTTTTTATAATATAGAGAACGCACTCGCAGATATATAAAGAATGGGTTGTGAATGCTCTAGCATGGAGAAGCCGGTTATAAGAGCATTCACAGCCCTGTTTCCTATTTTTATATGAGTGGGTGTCATGTATTATAGAAGATGGTTGTGATTGAAGAAGAAATAAAATTTATGAGGGTTGTACCGTGATTTCCTATATTTGGGGAATCACGGTACAACCCCCATAAAATTTTTAATATTTTTTAAGTAGTTGTGATTAGATGAGAGAGAAGATAAATGATAAAGTATGAAAAAATATTATTTAATTGAAAATGAAAGAAAAATAGATGTTTTTAGTGTGATTATAAGGATGGGGATGGGGGATGGATTGTGAATGGTTGTTTGTTTCAGGCTCTTAATCGTTCAGATGTTTGAATGGTTCAACATTTAATGGTTCAAATTGCTTGTTTCACGAGCAAATGTTTGAATGGTTCAGACATTTGCCTCTGAATGGTTAAGCATTATACTAATGTTGAATGATTAAGACCTCTTATCTGAACTGGTCAGACATTTGTCATTGAATAGTTAAGCGATATACTAACTTTTAATGGTTCCTACCTCTTAATGGTTCAGCGCTTAATGCTTTAGACCTATTATTAGTTCAACACTTAATCATTCAGAAATTACTAAACAACCCCTACGTCTTAGTCATAAATGGATGATATAATATTATTAAAGAGCGTTTGAGTTAATTGTTCTATTGACGACAAATGTTCGTTTTGAATTTTTAGTTTTGCGGTTTTACCACTCTAGACTATTTATATAGGGATGATAACAAGTCTGGTAACGTTGATCTAATGATCTTAGTCACATTTGATAATAAGGTTTTGTTTTAAATCTATTATGTTAAGTTATTATATTACACGATCCAGGAACTTCCATAATAAGGTTTTGTTTGTGTTCGTTTGTGACCGTTTGCGTTGGTTTCTAGATGTTTGCGGGCGCTTTAACAAACCAAGAACATACGAACACAAACAAGTTAAGTTACATAAATGAGCGAACGTGAACACGAAATTTCGTTTGATTATGTATTCGTAAGCTGATCGTGAACAACTTTATTATTAAATGAATAAACATGAATAAGGCTTTGTTCGGTTTCGTTGAACTCGTTTACAAACTTAGGTTCGTAGGTATCTTGTATACTTGTTCATGATCTTTGTGGTAAAAGTTTACTTGCTAACAATTCCATTACCCGACTCTAAATATTACACTCAATCTCAAAAACCAAGATAAGATATAAAAGTATACTTTTTAAGGTTATTTGATATGTTGATATATTGAGTTTTGATGTAGGTAAGTATGTTTAATAACAAGTACTTATCACTAATATCATACATGTATTTCACTTATGAACATATTTTAATTAATTTAATATGTGATCTAATACTCGTCTTAAATTTTTCTAAGTTTTTCAGTCATTCCTATTGGTTTGAGAACCCTAAACTCACTATTTTTTTCAAAGTTTAATAAAGTTTTTCTTTTGGAAAATTACATATGCTTCACGTCTAATCTTAGAAAATATAAATAAATGAATCATTTAATAGGTAGTTCACTAAAGACTAAACTTTTATACAAAGTATACGGGATAGAATAATTTATGTTCTAAACAATACATTATTTTTATGGGAAATATAGTATTAACTATAGCTATTCTAAAATAAGATGGCATTTAAATTGTTATGATGGTTGGAACTAGGGGTGTTAATCATGTAGGGTTGACGAGTCGGAACATCGAACCCGAACCTGACCCGTATATTTTTATTTGTGTCGAAAAGTTCAACCCTAATTTAAACTCATATAAAATCATATCGCACGAAGATGATGCGTTTAACCTATTTTTCTAGAATGGTCAAAATAATCAATGTTAACTTAACATGAAACCTTTAAAATTGCATATAAAACGAGACATCAGATGTTATATTTTTCAAGTTTAAAATAACGTTTTTGATCATAAACTTTTTTTTTTTTTGACAAATTTTAATTGAAATTCAAAACTTAAGTTGCAAATTGAATATCAAAACTGAAAAAGAAAAAAAACCTAAAAATAACTCATCAATGTTAAACTTTAAAAAGCTTCTAATAAATTTTTAAAGATATATTATTAAAGCGGATTATCGGATTAACCCATGGTTGGGACTGTTCTAATAACAAAGTTATATACCGATAGAGTGATGAATTTCCTATTAAATATTAGTTGTAACATTTAACTAATATATTGTAACATTTAAGTGTAAAAAAGTTATGTGATATGATACATATTTACAGTTGTGTGATTATGGTTGTTTTGTCACGTGAATTACCGAAAAAACCCTTCAAAATGACAGTTTCACATATAAACAATGATTTTTTGGTCAAAGGGAAAAAGTCAAAATTGTGCATGGATTGGAATCCTATGGAAAAAAATAATAAAACTGACATTAGCAGATGAACACAACGTGGAGTCTCATCCACGATAATGTTTTTCCCATCTTATTCTTATGACAAAGATTCTGTCTTTCTGGTCCTCCAACTATTATTTTTCTCAAATATTACCCCCTATATTTTTTAGTTAAATCAATTGAATGTTAATACTTTCGATTATAATAATTTAAACTAAGAGCAATTGGCCAACGACTCTCTTAATGTTTACTTTTGTTGTCAATGACAATCTTTATAGTATAATTTATCATAAATTTAAACCTGATTACTGCTTGTATTCTACTTGATTTTGTTTGCATGTTTTCTTATTTCATTTACAAGTATCACTGTGAGTGAAAACGAGTATAAATCAAGTATAAATCTATGATATTTATGCTATAAGCATAATCTATGTTAACGCAAATGGAAGATGAAGTGTCGTTAGTTAAACCAACTGTTTGGTTTATTATCGGCTAGTGGGTCATAATTTTGATTAATAAATTGCTGATAGTTTTTAATTTCATTGTTAATGACAATCCCACTCCTATTATTATTATTATATTTTACATTTGATTTTTTATTAGATTTTACTCACAATAATGGCCATGAGTGATATAGGAAAACTTACGTTCTTTATAAGCAAAATCACATGTAAATTCAATGTAGATATATAATGTATTAAAATATAATTGTTATTAACGACAAAATGAAAACTAGAATTGTTATTGATCAAATTTTCATGTAATCGGTCAAATTTTCATAGTTTATTTCCATCCAATTTATCGCTTGATAGTAGTATATTTTTTTTGAATGGCTGGTGAAAACTATAAGTCCAGTCATCCGGGTAAATCTATTGGTGAAAGGCCACCTATGTTCGCCAACACAAACATCATTGGTGACTCGGCCCGTCCATCATTTCATGGGAAACCCACCACCCAAAAGGCCATTGTGATAAACCCATTGCTCACTTAGAACATATTGCACTAAGTAAGACTCGAATACATAACATCCGTATTGAAAAACTATGAGGTCCCTCCTATCAAATCAATTAAACTAGGCCTCATTAACGCTTAATAGTAGTATATATTCCGCAAAATTTTAGCTAAAAAATATACAAGTACACTGAAAAACAATAATACTCCACTCCACACAAGCACAATGACATTGGTGTGATTAAAGACACTAAACACATGGTCGGTCAACATTGACAAGCACACGACTTTCAAAGAAAGAATAAAATAATCTCATAATATTTTATTGAGTTTCGCATTGGTCCACTTAAAAAAACAAGTGTGAAAAACTGAAAATGTTGGGGAAGACATTAACGACATAAAAAATGAGATTACTAAATGTAATGCTTGTAAAAAAAACTTTTGTAACAATAAACAACCCTAAGTCAACAAAAAAGTAATTTATTTGAGTCTAGATCATTTAATAAAAAGGAAGTGCTAAATATAACCATAAGAGTTTCAATCATATTATTGTAGTTTTAACTATTAATTTGGAACAAATAAGTATTATTATTAATAACTTTAAGGTGATTGATAAATACATAAATAAACCAATTGTTATTAATAGTACTAGAAGTGTGTTTAGCAATATCTAAAATACAATGAGGATTGAGTCTTGATGGTAATAGATGTGTCTCTCAACCAAAAGCTCATGCATTTTAGTTTTACATCCTATATAAATTGAGAGTTTATTATAGATATTTAAAAAGAACAATGTGCTAGATAAACGCTATATAACACATCAGTTTTATTGAAATTCTCTGTGAAACTTTGTTTATTTTCTTCAAAAAATCATCATATGATAGTAATTTTGATTTTTTACTTTTTTTTTAGTTTTGACCCTTTATAAATCTCTTTCTCTACGTGTTTAAATTACTTATTTTGTTTGTTAACATTTAGTTGTGTTATGATCAACTAGATGTAGCCCACTAGCCCCCATGTTTATTGGGCTTTAGATCTTGATTAACAAGTTTGGTTAATTTTCAAACAAATATCCTAAATCTTTAAACACTACATGATTCTTAGGTCATGGAACCCTTTTTTTTAAAGCTCACCGAGTTTTATTAAGACGAGTGTATGCGAATAGCATGAACTATTAGATCGACTCCCACACTATGATCTAGTAAAAGAGGAGCTGCAATTGATACAACCTCATGTCCGTCTTGCAACTAAGTACATGAATCATAAGAACGTCATTTATTTGAATGTCAATATCTAAAAGGACATAAAATAAGAAGCTCGTTGAATGGTGACACAAACTCACTTCTACCTAGGATCTATATTTTTTTTGAACGGCAAATGTGCGACACTGCTTCGGATGATATGTGTTATTTTAATCGAGCTCACCTATCCGTTTTCCAGTCGGGACCGCACCCCAACCCCCTCAAGAGGAAACCCATTGCTGAAAAAATCTTCTGGCTCAACTCTGAGCATTTTTGCTTAGAGTGAGACTTGAACCCATTACCTCCCTTCATTTACATGTCATGAGTTTCTCACCTTAACCAGTTGAGTTAAAAATCATTAGGACCTGGGATCTATATAAAATAGCTCTAAGCTTGGTTGACCGAAGCTATTCTTAAATGTATCTTGTCTGACCAATTGTTTATACCTTCATTCAGTATCACAAGAAGACGATTAGTCATTTTTTTCTTCTAAAATCGTATTAGAGCATTCACACTAACTTCTCATCCTCATATTTACACTAAAAACACTATTTTTTCTCTTTCTTTTTCAATTAAATAATATTACTTTATATCATTATCATTACCTTTTCTACCTCATCCACTCACAACCCCTATAAATTTTCACTCACAAACCACTTACAATCATTCTCTATGATATAAGAAACAAACTCAAATAGAAAAGAGGAAGCTGCTCACATTTCATATTATTAATCAAGAAGCATCAAGTTATATAAAAAGTGGACGAACATTATATTTATTTATTTTTTTTATAAAGCAAAGTTTATAATTTGGTTCTTTATAGTTTAATTAATACTAGAGAGGTGTGATGGGGAAAGAAGCAGCCTTTGAACTAGAAAAAAAGGGGACATTCGGTAATATCGATGTGCTCATTGTTCAACGGTCATTTATAGATTTTTGGTGATTTAAATTTTAGTTTTCCTTTTCTAAATATTACTTTAAATAATCTAGTATAAGGACATATACTTGAAGGCTCTATTAAATTATTTTTATCATTATTTTTCTATTATAGTTTAAATCTTACATTTTGATATACCAAACTTTAGAAACCCTATTTTGGATAATGAATGTAAGATGTAATCAAAACTTAAAATGTAAATTTAAAAAGCTGATATCTTTTTATTTTAATAAAAAAGTGATTAAAAAGGACACCTAGCATTACCATATTTTTTCTCACAATTTTTTTTAGTTATCTCTTTTATTAAATTATTACATTAATATTAATAATATTATTTGATTCCTTTTTAAATTAAAAAATATATTTTAATAACTTAAGAAATAGATCAATTTATTAATGTTATTTTCAAAGAAACAAATTTCTTATAAATCAAAAAACTTTTTAAAATAGTAAACTTTTTTATAGTACAAAATATTTTAAAATTGGTGTTTTTAAACAGTAAAATTTTAATAAACCAAAAAAAATTAAAGTTGGGAGTTATAATAAAAAAAATTTCAAAAATGTCATTTTTTAAACGATTTTCTTTGAAACAAAATGTTAATTTTTTTTTTGTAAAAAAAGGTTAAAAAACAAAATTTTAAAAAAGATATAATTGTTTTATTACTTATAACTCATACTCGTACGTAATTTCAATCATCTTTTATCTTAAAATATCGTTTTATAATTAATTAAATTTTATTTTATTTAATATTTTATTTAATTAATTAGTGCAATACACGGGTTACTAAAGATAGTGTTAAGATATAAGTTTTCAACTCGAATATCCATAATAGATTATAAGTTAGATATTTTGTTTTATGCATTTAACTTTAACTTCTACAAAATGATATATGGTAGACATATTTGCTTAAGTATGTATTTTACTTTTATTCGATAAAGATAACTAACTTTTTTAATCATATTGCAATTACAAAAATAAAACAATTAAAAAACCTTATTTTCGTTCACCCTTGCAATTAATCTTTTAAGATTGCACATTTTAACATTTTAGTAAGAAAATTATGTTTATTTAAAAAAAATGTTGATTTGTTTTCACTAGAATGCATGGTTCAAAACACTAGTTAAAATCTTGAGAAAACCTATACTCTCATATTTCATGTTTTGAGGAAAAAAACATAAAACAGAAGACAAATATTGCTAATGTTTTACAAAATTTGATGCATCACAATCCGTATGGTCTTTCCAACAGAACACTTTTTTAGTGATTATGTTGTCTTTTTTCATATCTTATGATCCTCAACTTCACATATTGGAAATGTGTGATGTTCCCTTCAAACATGACAACCATTAACTTGTCATATAATATTCACTAGAAATTCTACCCGCTCTTTGCTACGAGAGTTTACCATTCTACATAGCAGTCATTGCTATAAGATTATACTTCTAATTATATTGGTAGAAGTTTTCAAATCATATCTAACACTTTAAAAATATAACACACCCAATCCAACCCATTTTGGCTTTCAAAATTAGCCTGTTTAGACCAGCTGAAAAATGTTGCAGCCCAAATCAGGCTCGAGTTTAGTACAAAACCTCTAGGCAAGGGCTTTGCTCCAATATTTAGTAAAAATAAAATCCATTGACTATACACATAATATTAAGCACAAACAATTGATACATTGGTTTATTTGGATAAAAAGACACATAATTAGCAGTTGCTGGTCAAGAGTATGGTTTAAGCATGATCACGACCTAAGAAAATTACCGGAGAAGTGATGCCATTAATCCAAGAGAAATCAAATCAACTCGTCATATCATAAATCTCAAAGACTGAACAATTGTAGTTTTTTTTTTTTTAATTTAAGAAAAGAAACTAACAAATACATTGAGCAAAGAAATCGCCTAGGATATCCCCATCATAGTTGTTGCATACTTGTACATAACCTCCATCACCCTTGATAGCATTAGCAGCCATATCATCAACGAGACAGTTTGCATACATGTGAATTGATACAAAAATGTTACAGAGAAGGAAACAAACCCGAGCAGCCTCTAACTTTGATCTCTAAGTCTTTCGAAAACTTTTGGAAGCAACCATAACTTACAAAATCTTACCTTCTATCATACCTTTTTAGAATAGTATTCTTTGGGCTTAGATAAAGTAACCACTTTTTCAAGTAGGTTGTGTTCATTGAGGCCTCAGCGAAAGCAGTAACGGACTCTTCATGAAACGATACAAATTTTAGACTTTTTAGTCACTCGATAGGTAAAAGGTAAGGATGTTCATGAACCGAACCGAACGCAGCTCTGCTTGAACTCGGTTTGGTTCGAATTTACAAATTCGCCGCAAAGTTCATGCTCAAACTCGATGCGGTTTTAAACCGAGCGCTCGGTTTTGCTCGGTTTCGTGTTACAATTTAAAACAAAAGTAACAATTCACTCAAAAGTTTCAACTTTCAAGTTCCAACCCTAGTATCTTCCCCGATGTTTCTGCAAATGTTCTTTAAGAACCAAATCGTCAAAGAAAAAACTAACCTCAAGTTATCGCGATTAGGAACAACCGAACAAAGTCGGACTTCAAACAAGGTCGGACTTCAGACTTCGGAGGCGGGATGCACGGCCAAACTGTTGCAGGTCGGATTGCCAAAGGTCGGAGTCGCGGGTCAGAGTGCCAGAGGTCGAGGGTTGTATGTCGGAGTGTCGGAGGTCGACGCCTCGGTAGTCGGCAGAGGTGGGGGGATATGGAGGACGGGTGGAGAGTGGTGATGGGTGAAATGGTAAAAGGATTTTAAAATGTGAAATGATAATTTGATTAGAGAATTAAAGTTTTTACATTTAGGGTTGTTGAATTTTTGACTAAATAATTAAAATAGTGGTAATTGGTAAATAACTAAATAAATTAACAAATATATAATATATAAAAACTAAATTAAAAAATAATTCGAGCGAGCGACGAGCGAGCATACCTTTGCTCGTGCTCTTGCTAGGTTCGTTTACAACCGAGCTAAAATTTGAACGAACAAAAATCCGAGCTTTTTTTTCGAACGAGTTCAAAAAAGAGAAAGAAAGGGAAAAAAAAAAGAAAGAAAGCACCATATCAAAGTCTGATTATTATCAAATGCCATTACAAAGGAAACCTCAATTGTATAGAAACTATTTAAGAAGATTAAGTTAATGACTAATAAATTGACAATAATCATTCAAGGGGACATTATAAAACTAAATGACCACTATAACAGATGCTGAAATGAGATCACTCACTTGAGAAAAGTTCAATTTGCACCGGTCATCAAACATCAATGTCAATGTCAATGGAAGTCACAACATATTCAATTAATAGATCTATATGTATATTATATTATGTAGTTAGCAAAATTATGGTTAATGAAGCTAATACACTGTCATTATAAATTAATTATACATTGTGAACATCATAATAGAGCACGATAATCTGAAACTACTAAACCCCTTGATCCTCTGCTAGAAGATTCCTACACCAAATTTGCAATTAAATAAAAAATTACATATAAACCACTTCAAATACATATTCCAAACACCAACACAACCTCAAACAAGAGAAAGAAAAAACTACAACAAAAAAACCAAACAACTCGGATCCACAATCATCATCATCGTTGCAAACACAAAGAGGCTCAGACGCCTCCATGGCTGCAACCGGAGTAACCACGCCAAGTAGCCGGCCACCATCATCGCCACAAAAACCGTCTCACGCTCTATATAGAAGACACATGGTGAGGGGTAGTACCATATGCTTCAAAAGTAGCACCATCGGCTACAGTAAACTCCCTCGCGTGAGGAAGTTGATGTTTAATAGAATATGAATGTGTATAGTTCTTTTAAGAGCATTCACAACCCGTTCCTCGTATAGATATGAGTGAGTGTCTTATATTACGGGGGATGGTTATAAGTGATTGTGAGTGAAAGATGTAGAAAATTTAAGGGGGTTGTACCGTGTTTCTCCAAATATGAGGAAACACGGTACAATCCCCATAAATTTTTTAATATTTTTAAAAATGGTTGTGAGTGGATGAGAGAGAAAATGTAATGATAAATGTATGAAAATATATTATTTAATTGAAAATGTGAAAGAAAAAATAGTGATGTTTAGTGTATTTATAAGGATGTGGACGGGGGATAGATCGTGAATGCTCTAATACATTAAAAGGTGAAAGAGGTTAATTCCTTTTTTTTGAACGGCAAACTTTTTATTAAAATAAATGAACCGGATGCTAGCAAGATGTTCAAACATCCGCACCACCATACATATTACACCGGAAAACTAGAAAAAAAAAGTTACACCACTTGTGCCATGCTAATTATTTCAGACCTGCTCTCTGTTTAATCCATTCAAATGAGAAATAAATAATCTCCTTCACCGTCCTGAGCACCGAAGAAGCCTTGCCTCTAAATAGTTTCTCGTTTCTAGTCTTCCATATGAACCATAAAGTTGCTAAAAAAATCGTGTATATCCATTGTTTCTGTTTAGGAGGAATTGCCAAATAGAATGGAATCGCAAGAAGATCGAAGATATCATCAAATTCTGCCAAGGTACTACCGCACCAACGAGAAACCAGTCCCCATACCTGCTTCGCAAACGAGCAACGTAGGAACAAATAGGCTGCCGACTCATAATGATCATCACATAAAACACAATTTGGAGAATGTAACGAGATACCTCTTACAATTAAACACTCCTTAGATGGGATTCTATCAAGTCTTAGCCTCCATGCAAAACAATTAACCTTCGGGGGAACCCAATGAGTCCATTCATGCAGAATATTATCATTTGGAATACGATTAATCTCAATTAAAGACCTAATAGGTCTCACTGAGAACGCGCCTGTTTCATCGCCCAACCATAACCAATTATCCGCACCCCGTGTGTTTGTATCTCGGCGATCATCTCATTTAAGACTTGTAATTGCAAAAGTTCTGAACTAGAATATGGTTGTCGCTTTCATTTCCAGTTCACTATGGGAATCGAAAGCACCTACATGTAACCTCTCGCTTACTTTACACATCTTATAGGATTCAATAGCAAACCCTAAGAGGGCCATAACCACACCAATTATCAAGCCAGATGGCAATGTTCTCACCGTTACCAATCGAAGCCTTCATTAAAATATCTAGATCCGTATTCTCCTTCCTGCATTCTTTACTAATATTTGTGATACATTTCCAGACCCCGTGGATAGACGACTTTAATAGAATTGCAATTGACTTACGAGGTTGAAAGTGAATAGCTTTGATTACCCGAACCCAAAGAGCTTTTTGATCACTTTTAAACTTCCAAAGCCAGTTGGCGAGTAATGCCAAGTTATAGTCCCTCAAGCTATGCACTCCTAAACCTCCTAGTGATTTCGGAGCAACCACCTTTGACCATGCCACCCAATTTATCTTAGATGCTCCAAGAATTCTCGCCTAATTCCTTCCAACTTACGAATCACCAGCGTAGGGGCTTTAAACAAAGAAAGGTAATATAACGGGATGCTTCCAAGAACCGACAATCCAAAACGATCTGTATTAGATCGCTCATTCTGGTTTCGTGGCGTAAGAGACAAATCAAACTTATCTCAACAAAACTATCTATAAAAGTAAGTTGTTGATGTGAAAACAAAACAATGAGTTATATAAATCATCATTTTATATAACTCAATTTATTTTCATAACGAACAAATCTAGAATTGTTAATTTTTTAATTTTGATTTTATTTTCAAATGAATCTTATATATGAAAAGGTAAGTTTTTCACATTGAAGAAATTAAAGTTAATATACAAATTTGTGTAATTATAAAGAATATATTAAAACTGCAAAATAATATATTTAAATTATATATCAGCTTCTAATTTTGTTATGTTAGTTTATAATTATTCCGCAATAAATGGATTTTTATTTCGTTTTATAACTATTTAATTATATTTAAGATAAATGAATAGATTTGAAAAAGATACTAAATGGTTGGTTTTATAAGATTGTACATAGTGGACAAGGAGGGAACACCGATAATGATGACTCTGTCACAATTGGGACTCCAAACACCACTACACGATAGTTAAAGGATACTCTAAACCTATAAGTCGTTATACCCTTAACGAGCTTCAAACACAATATTACCTACATTATTGCATCAATAGGACTCCAACAAGTAGTTAACCAACACACTTAATTTAAATGAGCTTTAGTGAAACGATTTCTGTTTACATAACATTTATGTGACATTATAACCAAACAACCATTACACATGGTCAGTTACTAACACATTAACACCGCTTGCTGATAAAAGTAAAGAATTTAAAATTGAATATGATGAAGACATGTGGTAAAATCTACGTGACGAGTATGTATACAACCTAGTTACAAGCCATATGAACAAAAGTTATTATTTATTTATAGGTTATTATAGATTACAGATAACGATAAAGATAAAGATCTATTTATTTTTATTTTTTTTAATATGGGGCTGATTTTTAAAATAAAAGGCCCCAACTTGGTCAATGAGTTTTCATGTATGATGAATAATTGATTTTTCAAATAAGTTGATTATCTTACAACTTGCATGTCTACATACATGACTAAATATCATGGAATCAGCAAGGCAATTACTTGTTCCAGTTTGGAAGTCCAAAGACTTTCAAGTCTTGATAATTTGTACTTATTAAATGTTTTTTCAACACATCATAGATATAGGAGATGTGACATATTTTGTAAACTTTTATATTTTAATATTCCTTTCATTTCAATTTTACCAATCTTAAGATTTTTAGAAAGGGTCCTAATATAGAAACATCCACTTAGATAAATAGACACCCCCCTATGATTCGCGTATGGGTCCATACGCAACTTATAGGGTCGAAAACACTGAAAACGAGAAAAATTCAGGGGGGGATGTCAGAGTGTTATACGCCCCGTATAGCCCTATACGACACACGTGGGGCTATACGACGGGTATAGCAAATTTCGACACTAACTACGAGGAAAAATTCAGGGGGCTGTCAGAGGGGTTATACGCCTCGTATAGGGCTATACGACCCCCCTATACAACGCGTATGGGGCTATACGACACCTATAGAAATTTGGGGTGTTAAAAATTTGAGGTGTTAATTTATTAATTTGGGTTGTCTAAATATCCATACCCTTTAGAAATGATGACGCATTAGGAATCTTGATTTGACAAATGTGAGCCGGATCAAGGTATTTGGGTCTCAAAAGCCAATGTGTGAAATGAGATCTTCACGTATGCGTGACGACGTTCTATGTACAACTAAACAAGCTTTGTCTACAATTCAAAAGCTACATCTGTCTTGTCTATTTTACATATTAGCCTTATTACCATGTAAACAATTTATAACATTTTCATATCCCCGAAAAGCATAATTTACAACACTTAAGTGGCTGGTGCAAGTTTTGACATAATGAAATTCAAAACAAGGCTTGTATAACTAGTTACAAAACACTCATTATAATGTCTAATCCAATCGGTCTTGAGGTTTATATTATTTATTCATTTTTATAACACATTAATAAGGCTAAATTAACACTTAAATGGTAATTTAGGGACCATAATTGATTACATTTTGAGGAAAAAAACATTTTAAACATAGTTGAGTGCACTGGCGAAGCTTCATAAGGGGGGGCACCCGCATCCCCTCTTTTTTCTGTCGGCAGTGTAAATTTTCGGCTCGGCAGTGTAAATTTTCGGTCCGGTAGTGGAAATTTTTAAATAAATATAGTGTTCGTTCCCCCTAAAATAGTTTACTTTCACCCCCGCACCCTTAAATCGTGGTTCAAGCGCCGCCACTGGTTGAGTGACGATGTGTATAAAAACGAATTTTCTTCAATATTTTCATAGTTGTGTAGAACTGACCGAAACATTTTATGAAAATTTGGGTTTCTATGATGTTAGAAATAACGAAATATGCAAATCTTACTCGCGCAATCATGTGCTACATAGCGGATATGGTGACTGTTGTGATATAATGTCACATGTTAGTTTTACCTAAAAACCAAATTTTCTTCTCTGATCACAAGTTCTCTTCGTAAATTAGTTAGATTTACTTCACGAAATTATCATTAAACAGTTAAAAAGTGTGATACAATAAATTCAGACTGAACACAACATAATTTAACTTAGGTTCAAAACATTAGAACCCAAAATCCTGAATTAGTCAAAGATGTGCAACTATTTGAATAATACATACACGACACACATGCATTAATAATAAGTTAAATATGTTAGTGAGAATAATTGTTCTCAAAGACAATCAAGTGAAAATCATAGTCCTCAAAGTAGTATGCAGTTTTTGGTTTCCACGTAAATTTGTGAAGATCTTAGTCTTCGTAATAAAATATGAGACAAATATAATCCAACCTATTTTCTTATTGAATTTTGTATTACTATCGTTAGTAATTTGTGAGAATTGAATTCTCAGTTTCAATTTGTTAGGGTCAATGTTGTTAACTACTTATTGTTATGATCCAAATCCTCTGTTCCATCCATATAAGGTTCATAGTCTTCAACTAATCATGCATGAGTGGAATTATGCTTGGTGGGTTGTTGTTGTCATAGCATCGACTAATCATATATGTGTAAGTAGAGTTAGCATGCTCGGCATATTAACAGAAAAACATAAAGCACAAATACTAAGTAAAACTGCCGAAATTTACAGATATTTTTTTATATTCATAAATATGTATTATATCTTGAATCTTTTTTGTTATACGTCTAATATGTAATACTAGGTTAGTAACTCGTATGTTATACGGATTGCAACAATATTTATTTTAAAAATATATATATTCAATAAGTCATCATATATTTCTCAAATACGTTTTACAAAGAAAATAACATATAGAACTTAGCATATAACAGTCATAGACTATTATAAAATTAAAGAATTGAAATTTGAACAATGAGAAAATTATAAGAAAAGATGATTTAATTGTTGAAGAAAATAAGAAAATATGAATTTTTATACAATGTAAAATGAGAAAAGCGATATATTATATTAATTATAGATATTAACATGAGAGAGAGGCGGAAAAACAATATTAAAAATGCATATAAACATAACACGTGTCTCAAAGAGTTACTCTTTTATTATATATAGAAGATAAAAAAATATCATGCACCACTTTTTATATATATATTAATAAAATGCTCCTTTATTTGTTAAATATTGAGAGTTTACATCTAATGATGTTATTTGTCAATGCATTAAGCTTCGTTCACTTGTACAATTCCACACATTCAGTAAAGGGATTCATGGCCTTGAATGAACAAACAAGCAAACGAGTTTTGGTTACAAGACTTGAAAATTATACGAGTGATTTCAATTAAGACCTTTCCCAACTAATTTCAATTACTTTCAAATAAATTTTGAGTCAAACTATTTGAACACATTAAACGTTACCTATAGGTATGTGAAAGGTATAAATTTATTCATAACATATAATGATACAACAATTAAAAAAAGCAATATTTGTGCTTCTCCCGGACACAACATGGATTTCAAACCTTAAATTCAAATCTGAACAATTCGCAAAACAAAAAGTTTTGGTCATCAATCGTCAAGTTTGACAATTTTAATCATGGGTCCCTCTACTTTTGATGTTTTAGTTATTTAATACACTTCTGTTTCCCACACAAGTGGGGGTTCAGTAGATGGAAAACACCCTAACTTACACTCGCGCATACATATAAGGGGATGATGGACTCAGTGTATCGCTTTAACGATACCCTTTGCACTTTCCACCATCACATCGTTACGAGCCACTTAAAAGCCGCCTCTATGTTTAGTACACCCTTTTCACTAATCATACTGAAAACTAAGTTCTTTTAAGTAAAATTGGTTGAAATGTCTCAAAAGGAATATCTTAGAGTAAGAGGTAAATTGATTTCCTTCTATTTGAAATATCGAGAGTTCAAATAATATAAGCTTAAAGTCCAGGTATAAGTGGTAAGCTTTAATAACAATATTCCATTTGGAGTCCCCTAAACTACCACAAAAGCTAGTTTGAACTTAAATACTCACTAAAAAGCTTTTGGTTCTTACTAATAGGTAGAGGTGGGTAAAAAAACCGGCCAAAAAACCGATCCGATTTAAAATAAAAATTGTTTAAGCCAAACCGGTTTCAGCCCGATTCGAAACACTGGTTTAGTATCTAGACAATAAAAAACGGTTTTAAAACTGCTTCAAATTTAAAAAATTGGTTCAAATTTAAAAAACTGGTTAAACCGGGAAAAGAAACCGTTTAAAAAAACCGGTTTGAGTATTCAGTTAGCAAAGTCGGTTTTTAAACCGAACTAGTTTGATCACTGAACAAAAAAAAACTGGCCCGGTTTAAAAACGAAACCGGTTTAGAAAAAAAACTGATTTGTACACCTATACTAATAGGTTAGTAGTTTAGTGACAAAAAAACTAAAAACATTCATGGATTAAATGGTCGAAATATACATAACTGGACCGATTTTATAAGCGATTCTCGATCCAACCGGCGGTATAATCCGGTTGTAAGGAGTAAAAACACTAAATAATAGATTTATTTCTTGTATAAAAACAATTGAAATTGACCAAAGGTGTCTACACGACAACGTTCCACACGCGTATTTTCTAAGCACTGAGCACACGCACCAATAAAACACCCACTCAAGAACCACCACTCATCTATAATTGGCAGTGGTCTTCACGCGCCGCCTTCACGTACACGATGTGAGTCTCCATGGGACAAGCGTATGCCTGTGCTGTTATTTTATCATTATTTACATAACCACTATCCAATATCCCCAAATTTACTCCTCCTTTCTCTCAAATTTCGCAAAAAGCTCAAAATTTTCACTGTCTTCAAGTCTCAAACAGGTGTAAATAGCTCTAAAGAATCGAAAAGAGGTTCAAATTCAAGAAAAAGATCCGAAATTGATGTTCTTGAAGTCGTCAATCGCTGCATTCTTGAAAACCCTAATCTTTGATTGTGTTTCTTAATTAGATACTGGTGTTATCTTGCTGAAAGAAGTCAAGAACTAAAGTAAACCCTAGCTTTTTAAGAACTCTATGGTTTTAGGATGCTGTTGGGGGGGTGAAATCAGTTCATTGAAGTGAGGTATTTGCTTTGGTTGCTTACCATTTTGGTTGATTTTCTTGTTTTGTGCACAATTGTTTGTTAAGTTTGCTTTCGATTTGTGTGTCTGTTTGTTTATATCTGATTTATATCCAATTGTATGAACTATGAAGTAGTTTAAGGGTAGAGAGAAAAGGGGGAAGAAGCCATGGATGGGGATGATAAGAGATTGATGTTGGCATGCATAATTTCGGGGACCCTTTTCTCTTTGTTGGGGTCGGCTTCTTTCGCGATACTTTGGGCGGTTAATTGGCGACCATGGCGGATATACAGGTACTTCTTCACTGCAGCACTGCTTCATTTTGGTTATCAGTTTTCTAATGGTTTAGGGTTGTTATTTGAAGCAATGAGGAATGCATTGGTTTCTATGGATACTGTATCTTAGTAGGGGAAATTGAGCGAATTAGTTTATGTTTTTAATAGAGCATAGGTCTTTAGAGAACATATGTTTGACATGTTGAGCTTAATTGCAAATTTGCAATTTTAGGAATGTAAATATTAGAGGACTTTAGAATGTTACTTGGAAACTTTTGCAAGCACTGATAACTATACGGGTTTCATTCTTCTTGTATATTGAATACAGAACCAAACGGTGGTCAAGCGGACACATTCTTGAAAATGTTTTCTTAGTTGTTTGAAAACTATGGAAGCTGATATGAATAAAGGAAGAACCATTATACATGCTTGATCATAAAGGTTCATATGTTTTTAACATGTTGTATCCATGATTACAGTCTCATGGACACAACTGGATAAACCTTAAAGTGGAAAAAATACCAAATGGGAAGAATATATAAGATTATTGAGAGGATTTTTGCATGACAAGACTATTCATTTGCCCATACTTGGTCAGCCAAATGCCAGTTAATGATCTATTGCAGAAAGTATATGATTGAACATTTTACTGTTTTACTCCCCTAGGGGTCTATAATACGGTGATACCTATGCCAATATGTAAAGGAACTAGTAAATCAACATCTTTAGTCTGCTTTGTTTACATTCTTATTTTATGGCTTTATGGAATCATAATTGGTTTAAGTTATTACATGACCCCTTTTTTTGCCAATATCAGTTGGATCTATGCTAGAAAATGGCTGGGTTTCTTACAAGGGCCTCAACTGGGAATATTATGTGGTTTTCTTTCCCTGTGTGCATGGCTAGCTGTCATTTCTCCAATTATAGTTCTAATCTCATGGGGAAGTTGGTTAATAATAATATTGGGGCGAGATATTATCGGTTTAGCAGTCATTATGGCTGGAACGGCTCTGCTTTTAGCTTTCTATTCAATCATGCTTTGGTGGAGAACACAATGGCAGAGCTCAAGTACGTTTTTCTTGAACTTCAATTTGTTCAATGAAAAAAAAAACACGAAAGAACAGAAATAACGTAGCTTTTTCATGTTTATATTCTTGAATAGGGGCGGTTGCTGTTCTTCTACTTCTGGCTGTTGCATTGCTATGTGCATATGAACTGTGTGCAGTTTATGTGACAGCTGGCTCAACTGCTCCACAACGGTATTCACCTTCTGGATTCTTCTTTGGGGTGTCAGCTATTGCTTTAGCAATCAACATGCTCTTCATCTGCAGAATGGTCTTTAATGGTAGGTTGTTCTTTTGGAGTTGGATTTAGTAAATATTAATTTTTGTAACTTTCTATCTTCATTGTATTTTTGGGCGTGAACTTCTGCAGGTAACGGTTTGGATGTTGATGAATATGTTCAAAGTGCATACAAATTTGCTTATTCTGACTGTATCGAAGTGGGTCCTGTTGCATGCTTACCTGAACCACCAGATCCAAATGATTTGTATCCTAGACAGTCTAGAAGGCAAGCACCTTCTTTCATTCTTCAAAGAAATAAATTGCTCATCAAAGTATCAATATTTAATTATTTATTACAGGTGTAAAATGGGTAATGGGTAATTTTTGTATGGGTTAGGTTGGGCTAGAACCCTTTTTGCAGAAAAAGTTTGAAACTTGTATGAACATTGATAATCTAGTTTATTGAACAATATGTTCGACCCGTTTCCTTTCTAGATATAGTTTTTGATTTTAATGTTCGACCAATTAGAGATTAAAATAATCTAAATCGATGCATTCATTAGTAAACTCGCGGAATTACGCTTCTAACTTTTATCATCAGAAGAATCGTCTTCTGTTTCTACTACGATATATCAACTCATAGATTTGCATAGTCCTTTCATAGTGAAGATAACATTTTCACAAATTATTCAACACTCCTTTTCTAAAATCTCTGATCATTATTTCAGGGTGACACACCTTGGGCTTCTTTATCTTGGGTCACTTCTTGTACTTCTTGTGTATTCTATATTATACGGTTTAACAGCAAAGGAGTCCAATTGGCTTGGGGCTATCACATCAGCAGCAGTTATAATTCTTGGTATATTCTAAACTAACATCAAGTAAACAATAAACTCTTATGAATACTTTTCTTACATCATTTAATATATATTCATAGACTGGAACATGGGTGCCTGTTTATACGGTTTTGAGCTTCTTCAAAGCCGTGTCGTTGCTCTCTTTGTTGCTGGCGCTTCTCGTGTTTTCTTGATCTGCTTTGGAGTTGATTACTGGTCTGTTTCTCTCTTCTACATATTCAAACATTATCTATGTTTCTTTAACCTTTAGTATCATCAGCATTTTTTTTGGTAATCTATAGGTATCTTGGGCACTGTATTAGTTACGCGGTTGTGGGGTCCGTTTTACTTGGTGCAGCTGTGACACGTCACCTATCTGTCACAAACCCGTTAGCTGCAAGACGAGATGCTTTACAAAGTACTGTGATCCGTTTAAGAGAGGGTTTCAGAAGAAAAGAACAGAACAGCTCATCAAGCTCATCAGAAGGTTGCGGGTCAAGTGTCAAACGAATCAGTAGCGCAGAAACGGCCCACCTTGGTCACAGCACACATGTCATGGGTGACCCGATCAGCTGGGCCCATGTGGAAGGCATCAACAGTGAAAAAAGTCTAGATAGTGGAAGACCGAGTTTAGCCATACGTAGCAGCTCGTGCCAGTCTGTTATTCAAGAGGGTGTGGTGGGCCCGTCAAATTTTGACCCGAATAGCTCATTGGTCAGGTGTTCTAGCAGCGGGCTCGAGAGCCAAGGGTGTGAGCCTAATGACTCTGTTAACCAACAGGTGTTGGATTTAAATTTGGCTTTAGCGTTTCAAGAAAAATTTAATGACCCGCAAATTGCATCCTTACTGAAAAAAAGAGCACGGGCTGGAGATATTGAGTTGACTAATTTATTGCAAGATAAAGGGTTAGACCCAAATTTTGCGGTTATGCTGAAAGAAAACGGGTTGGATCCAACGATACTGGCATTGTTGCAAAGAGGTAGTTTGGATGCAGATAGAGATCATCGTGATAACAATGATACCGCGATTACTGACTCAGATGATGCTAATAATGATTTGCATAATCAAATGTCGTTGTCTGAAGAACTTAGGATTCGTGGGATGGAAAAATGGTTACAATTTTTTAGATTGCTTTTGCATCATATCGCAGGTACACCTGAACGAGCTTGGGTTCTTTTTAGTTTTGTGTTTATTGTTGAAACTGTAATCGTGGGCCAGTTTCGTCCGAAAACAGTTGAAGTTATCGGTGCAACACACCAACAGGTACGAACAGGGATACTTTTTTTCAGTCAAAGGTTTGAAATCCAAAAGCTTTTATTTTTGTCTTCTAATCCTAGTATGCAAAATGCATGCAGTTTGAATTTGGGTGTGCGGTGCTGTTATTATCACTCGTTATCTGTTCCATTATGGCGTTTCTTCGGGCCCTACAAGCTGAAGATATGGTGATGACTTCAAAACCACGGAAGGTACAATAACATTATGATTTTAGTTGTGTTTTATTTCAGTCCTAGAAACATTATTCACATTTCAAAGTATGATTAACCTTCAAAATCCATTTTTTAACTGCGGTTTTAGTTATTTATAATCATTGATTTTTTCTGTGACATATGATTTATTTTTCAGTATGGTTTTATTGCGTGGCTACTGAGCACGTGTGTTGGTCTTCTGCTATCCTTCCTGAGGTACAATCGTTATTTATTTTTCAAATTCTTCCTTTGGAATTGGTCGATTCGTTTGCTTATGATGCATGTTACTTGTGCAGCAAGTCATCGGTTCTTCTTGGGTTGTCTTTGACTGTTCCATTCATGGTAGCATGCCTTTCTGTTGCAATTCCTATCTGGATACGTAACGGCTACCGCTTTTGGGTATCAAAAGATGATTTTGGAAATCAAGTTGGAAGCTATCGTTCTTTCTGGATGAAAGAGGTTATTATTATTATTATTATTTTTTTTAATTTATAATTTTCATATCTGTAAACTTGATTAATGCACCCGAGTTTTCAAAAGGTTTCACTAGGGCCACACAAATATCAAAACAACTTTATAGGCCACACACCTATCAATTTAGTTTTGTTTTATGTCAATAAGTGTAAAAACATGCCAGAAAATTGTAAAATGACAAAAGTGCCCTAGAATCTACGCTGATATATTATTGGCAATTCATTTAAAGTTGATTCTTTTGAAAAGATTTAGGAGCTTTTTTGCATTTTAGAATTAGATGTAGCCAAAGCTTTAATTTTAGGGGTGTTTTGTCATTTTTACAGTTTTCTGACTAGTTCTTTACTCAAAATTGTAATAAAAGAAAACAATCTGATACTTGGGTGGCCTTAAAGTTGTTTTCTTTTTGGGTCGCCTTAATGAAACTTTTTGAGTACTTAGGTGGTGATGTATGTGTTACTCTTAATTTTATAGCTGACTTGTTGATTTGCACTATTTTTAGGACATAATTTACCTAATGACAATGTTTCAATGTAGGGGGTGGTTCTTTCGATCTGCATATCAATATTTGTCGGATCGGTATTAGCTCTTGGTGCAATAGTCTCTGCAAAACCTTTGGAGGATTTGGGCTACAAGGGCTGGGCTGGTGGTCAAAACAGTGTCAAATCACCATACGCATCACCGTTCTACCTGGGCTGGGCCATGGCTTCTGTAATTGCTTTAATAGTTACGGGCCTTTTACCAATTGTTTCTTGGTTTGCCACATACCGGTTTTCTCTTTCCTCAGCTATATGTGTAGCCATATTTTCAGGTAAAAGAATATTTAGAAACTATATTATAAAACCAAACAAGTCTCTCTTGCTATAACTTGACTCGCATAGTATTTTTATATTTTCATCTTCATTATTCTGCAGTTGTTCTGGTTGCATTTTGTGGTGCATCATATCTTGAGGTTGTCAACTCTAGAGACAATAATGTTCCTGAAAAACACGACTTTCTTGCTGCATTACTTCCTTTAGTGTGCATCCCGGCTTTGCTATCACTTTGTTCGGGTTTGCTTAAATGGTAAATCAATCTCTCATGTTCACAACCTAAATATATAATCTGACAATAATAATGAGTTATAATTATGGAAATGACTTGCAGGAAGGATGATAACTGGAGACTTTCACGTGGTGCTTATGTGTTTGTCATAATTGGTCTACTTCTTCTTCTTAGTGCAATTTCAGCTGTTATCGTCATAGTCAACCCATGGACGGTAATTTTACAAGATTTATATATTTACCCCTTGATTCATGTATCTAGCAATATGTTAATTTGTATATTTGTTTTAAATGGTAACAGATTGGGGCGTCATTTCTTTTACTTCTTCTACTCATCGTTCTAGCTATCGGGGTCATCCACTTTTGGGCTTCAAATAACTTTTACTTAACCAGAATGCAAACATTTGTTGTCTCTTTTCTTGCATTTCTGCTGGCCCTTGCTGCATTCTTTGTTGGATGGCGTCAAGGTAAATAAAGGCCCTATTTTTTGTTGGTTTTTTCCCGTATAAAAGGTTCATAAAAGATTCATGATGCAATCTTATTTTAATTTTACAGGCAGATCTTTTGTTGGAGCTTCTGTTGGTTACTTTTCATTTTTATTTCTTCTGGCTGGCAGGGCATTAACTGTAAGTTATACATAAAAATAACTTTGATAAATAATAAATGATTGTTTGATATATGAATAACCTCGCTTAATGAATAATTTTCTTGTGATAATCACTAAATTATCTCTCTCTCTCTCTCTCTCTATATATATATATATATATATAAATAAATGTAATAAACGAACATATTTCATCCAATTAATAATATTATACTCAGAAGATCATTTGAGACTATATGTTTCACCCATATGGACTCGTTTCTGGTGGTTAAAGTTGTTATTGATTTCGAATCCTACGAAAAATTAAAAAAAAAGGCTATGCATATGAATAAAAATCATTTGTTAATAAATGAATAAACTTCCTAAATGATAAATTTTTTCTGGCCTCACTGTATTTATTTATCGAGATTACATTATATACAGTCATCTTAAATTTTCTAACAGATTAAATTCATAATACATAAATATTTTGTTTTTTATAAATGAACTCTTTCCTCTATAGGTTCTTCTTTCACCTCCTATAGTAGTATATTCTCCACGCGTGCTACCAGTATATGTGTATGATGCTCACGCAGATTGTGGGAAAAACGTCAGGTTTGCTGGAATCTCCACTTTGACCCCCTTAAAAGGCTTTTTATCAATATGTTCCATACACTATTCTTTTATAGCGCAGTTGGTCCCTCAAATTTTCTCTTTTCATCAACAGTGTTGCTTTCATTGTTCTTTATGGGATTGCATTAGCAATCGAAGGCTGGGGCGTTGTTGCAAGTTTAGTAATTTATCCACCTTTTGCCGGAGCCGCTGTTTCAGCTGTTACACTTGTTGTATCATTTGGTTTTGCCGTCTCTCGTCCATGTTTGACTCTTGAGGTTTGACCTTTGACCAAAACTTTCATTCTTGTTGACTTCATTAAATGCATACAACTGATTTTGCACTCCTGTTAACAGATGATGGAAGATGCAGTACACTTTCTCAGTAAGGACACCATCATTCAAGCAATTGCTCGATCCGCCACCAAGGTATTATTAGATTTAATCAGTGAAATAGTTTGTAGTTAATTTTTTCTTAAATTTATTTAAAGGGTTTTGTATTATTCCCTATGCAGACGAGAAATGCTCTATCAGGAACTTATTCGGCCCCACAGAGATCTGCCAGCTCAGCGGCGCTTTTAGTTGGGGACCCCGACATTACACGCGATCGAGCAGGAAATTTTGTGCTCCCAAGAGCAGATGTCATGAAACTAAGAGACCGTTTGAAAAAAGAAGAATTAGCTGCAGGATCAATTATTCTAAAGATAAAACACGGGATATTATTCCAACATGATTCAACCAACGATATGGGTTATAGAAGAGAAATATGCGCACATGCACGAATTCTTGCCTTAGAAGAAGCAATCGATACAGAATGGGTGTACATGTGGGATAAATTTGGTGGTTATTTACTTCTTTTGCTTGGTTTAACTGCTAAAGCTGAACGTGTACAGGTAACATGATTCAAATTAATCTTTCCCCGGGGGGAAGGGGGGGGGGGGGGTACCATTCCCCCAAAAAAACATGATTTTTATTCTATGATATCACATTTTCTTGTGACATTTTAAGACTTCATATTTTTTTTAAGTAACCCTTTCTTTCTTTTTCCTTTTTTGTCAGGACGAGGTTCGGTTAAGACTTTTTCTTGATAGCATCGGGTTTTCAGATCTAAGTGCTAAAAAGATCAAGAAATGGATGCCCGAAGACCGTAGGCGGTTTGAAATTATACAAGAGAGGTAAGGATATAAATCAAGATCCTTTTTTTTCCAGAAATCTGATTTATCTGACACCGTTTTATTCTTTAAAAATTGTAGTTATATAAGAGAGAAGGAGATGGAAGAAGAAATCTTGATGCAGAGGCGTGAAGAAGAAGGGAAGGGTAAAGAGAGGCGAAAAGCCCTTTTAGAAAAGGAAGAAAGGAAGTGGAAGGAAATCGAAGCTACTCTCATATCATCTATTCCAAATGCCGGAAGTCGTGAAGCAGCCGCCATGTCAGCAGCCATCAGGGCGGTTGGTGGTGATTCGGTTCTTGATGATTCATTTGCACGTGAACGGGTTTCAAGTATTGCACGAAGAATTCGCTCCACTCAGTTAGCCCGTCGAGCCCTCCAGGTAATCACCAGCCATCTTCTGTTTCATTAGAATGATGCATCGTTGGTTTTTGGAGCCTGATATGATGTCATTGTTTTGGTTAATAGACGGGGATCTCGGGTGCGGTGTGCGTTCTAGATGATGAACCAATAACGAGTGGTAGATACTGTGGCCAGATGGATCCAACCGTTTGTCTTAGCCAAAAAGTTAGTTTTTCAATGGCGGTTATGATCCAGCCCGAGTCAGGGCCCATTTGTCTGTTGGGTACCGAGTTTCAGAAGCAAGTTTGCTGGGAAATTCTCGTCGCAGGCTCCGAGCAAGGAATTGAAGCGGGTCAAGTCGGGCTTAGGCTCATCACAAAAGGAGACAGACAAACTACCGTTTCAAAGGAGTGGAATATCGGTGCAGCGTGTATTGCTGATGGGAGGTAACTTATATGCAACTTATATACTTCTAAATGTTAAAGATTTCATAATATTATATGTTTTATGTGCATATTGTTATTTACTTTCAGGTGGCATACGGTTACGATTACCATCGATGCTGATTTAGGGGAGGCGACTTGCTATTTAGATGGTGGTTTTGACGGATACCAAACGGGGTTATCGTTACGTGTCGGAAACGGTGTTTGGGATCAAGGGACAGAGGTTTGGGTTGGTGTTAGACCACCAACCGATGTAGCTGCATTCGGGCGGTCCGATAGTGAAGGATCTGAATCCAAAATGCACATAATGGATCTTTTCCTTTGGGGAAGATGCTTATCAGAAGATGAAGTTTCCGCTCTTCCCACTGCCATGGGTTCCACCGGGTACAATATGTTCGATCTCCCCGAAGACAATTGGCAATGGACGGATTCTCCCCCGAGGGTTGATGAATGGGACAGTGATCCCGCCGAGGTGGATTTATACGACCGAGATGATATAGACTGGGATGGTCAATACTCTAGTGGGAGAAAACGGAGATCGGAACGTGAAGGAGTGGTAATTGATATGGATTCTTTCGCAAGACGAATGAGAAAGCCTAGAATGGAAACACATGAGGAAATCATTCAACGAATGCTATCGGTTGAGCTCGCGGTTAAAGAGAACCTCTTGGCTAAAGGAGAAACACACTTTACTGACCAAGAATTCCCGCCAAATGACCGCTCGTTGTTCATAGACCCCGACAACCCGCCTTCTAAGTTTCAAGTCTTATCTAAATGGTCAAAACCAACCGAGATAGTGAGCGAAAACCATCTTGGTTCCAATCCATGCTTATTTTCCGGGGATGCAAATCCTTCTGATGTTTGTCAGGTATGCATGAGAAGTTTGTTTCCTACGTTTCACTCGATTTATTTGTATATTTGAATGTTGATTGATTGTTTTTGAGTAGGGCCGGTTGGGTGATTGTTGGTTTTTGAGTGCGGTTGCTGTCCTGACCGAGGTTTCTAAAATATCCGAAGTTATAATCACACCAGAATATAACGAGGAAGGAATCTACACCGTCCGTTTCTGTATTCAGGTACATATTCTATAGTGTGACCTTTTGAATACTTGAGTTGAGTGTATATACATTATACTGTATTACCGTAGTTACAACAGATGATTTAACTATATTGTCTTTATGTATGAAGGGAGAATGGGTTCCTGTTGTTGTTGACGACTGGATTCCATGTGAATCACCGGGAAAACCGGCCTTTGCCACAAGTAAAAAGGGGAACGAGTTATGGGTATCTCTATTAGAAAAGGCGTATGCCAAACTTCACGGGTCCTATGAGGCTTTGGAAGGCGGGCTAGTCCAAGATGCACTCGTTGACCTAACGGGCGGTGCAGGTGAAGAGATTGACATGAGAAGCTCCCAAGCCCAGATCGATCTCGCTAGCGGGAGATTATGGTCTCAGTTACTACGGTTTAAACAAGAAGGGTTCTTATTAGGCGCGGGTAGCCCCTCAGGTTCAGATGTGCATATATCTTCAAGCGGGATTGTTCAGGGCCATGCTTACTCGTTGTTGCAAGTACGAGAAGTTGATGGACATAAACTCGTTCAAATTCGAAACCCGTGGGCTAACGAGGTGGAATGGAACGGTCCGTGGTCAGATTCATCACCCGAATGGACGGACAGGATGAAACACAAGCTTAAGCATGTCCCTCGGGTACGTTTATAGACCAACACTTTATAACTATATGAATGATACCATCGATATTTATAAAATATATCTTTCGTGTAAATATTAATAAAACTAGTTTTTCAAACAGGCGAAAGACGGTATATTTTGGATGTCATGGCAAGATTTCCAGATTCATTTTCGTTCAATATATGTTTGTCGGGTCTACCCACCCGAAATGAGATACTCAGTCCACGGTCAATGGCGAGGTTACAGCGCCGGTGGCTGCCAAGATTACGACACGTGGCACCAAAACCCACAATTTAGAATCCGAGCCACTGGTTCCGATGCATCATGTCCTATACACGTCTTCATTACCTTGACTCAGGTAACTACTTGTTATTAAACAATTTGTTACGCTAAGTAAAATCACGGGTAGTTATATGATTCTGTTGGTTTTTAGGGGGTGAGCTTCTCGAGAACGACACCTGGATTCAGAAACTACCAATCTAGCCATGATTCGATGATGTTCTACATCGGAATGAGAATAATCAAAACACGTGGGCGTCGTGCTGCTTATAACATATACTTACATGAATCGGTAGGTGGGACCGATTATGTGAATTCTAGAGAAATATCTTGTGAGATGGTGTTAGAGCCCGACCCTAAAGGCTACACTATAGTACCAACAACAATACACCCCGGAGAAGAAGCACCCTTTGTTCTTTCTGTATTCACCAAAGCATCCATCACCCTTGAGGCCTTATAGCGCGCGATGCACGAGCCACTTCATTGGTTTAAGTTTTCACAGTTGGGACCGGTTCAATAAGTTTCAAGAAATAAAACCGATTTCAAATTGGAGGACCGTAAGCATGGTATGCAAATGCATGCCTAAATGAATCCTCTAGGGTTCCATATTGTGCTTTTCGAGTGATGCCATCGTTGTTGAAGCTCGTGGGGATGATATTTTCAGGGTGCTGAGAAAGGGGGTCGTCGCGCGCGTGTGGGGGTGGGGTTAATGGTAGTGTGAGAATGTAATGATGTAAATGAGTAGGAAAAATGATACAAAAGTTGAGTTAGATAGTGCACTAGGTGCAGTTTTGAGGGGAGGTTTATATATGTGCATCATGTACATGTTGACCAAGTTCTTTTATTGAATGGGAAATATATTTGTGTCTAATTTAACAGATGATTGTTTACGGTTTAGTGTTTAGGGTTCTGATCGTAAAATTTAAGGTGAATCGATCATAGTTTTTTCTTTTGATGAGAGGTAAAAGAGGAGTTGCTTGTGTTTATGTGAAGAAATAAGTGCGGTAAGGAGGGTTATATATATATAAACATGTGTGTGTTTGTTACATATTTACCTATATAGGCATTGCATATGAAGGCATTGCATGCGTTACGTATTTGCTCTATGTTGGCGTGTTATCATAATGTTATATACCGATCAGTTTTTTACTTTTGTCAATTTGTACATGAAATTTCCGTCGAATGTCATTTTTTCATGTATTAACTTTTCTAGTTGTCTTCTTTTCAATTTTGTTTTAGCTTATCTACTTTGTTTTCTTAGAAGTATGCTAGGTTTATACATTTCAAAAGATTTTAACGTTACATAGACTATAAAGTGAACGTTACGTAGAATATAAAGTGAACGTGTGAAATTTGTGCCTGTATTTCATCGCTGTAAAGGTAGAAAGCATTTTTGGAAATGTATCCAAAATTTTATTATTCTTAAGGTAACAATTTAACATTATTGTGAAAGGAAAAACATCACTTGTAACTTGTAAGCAATGCATTAGTATAATTACATATTCATTGAACTCTTCTATGTTCTTTTTTAAGAAACTAACATTATGTTACTTAACTTTGACAATATTTCTTAACTCACAATATCTTATCAATTCTAGAAGCTCAAATAAAGAATTAGCAAATGTGTGTTGTAAAGTAACCATGTTTTTACATTATTAATCATAAGAATGGGAGGACATTGGTGTCAAAAGTCTAAACTTAATAATCTGGACTCTTTACAAATAAGTAACACAAAGTGATAACATAAAGTGAAACAAGGACAAAAGGTAAAGCTTCCATTATTTCTTTATAAAAGTCTTCCTTTTAAAAGAAATTAAACTTTGTCCCATGATTTATCTAATCACTTTTTACCATATTCCATATTAATGAATCCAAACCGATTAAAACCAAATTAAATTAGTTATTTGGATTTTGGTTTCGTGAAATTCATTACTGGAAAACCAAGTTTATATGTTTAATTTAATATAAAACTGAGAAAATCGAACCTAAAATTTGACGAACACCCTCCTTGTTATAAGTGAGCTCTTTTCGATTTGAAACTTAAAACAACCGAAATAAACTCAAATTCAGCTTTGTTTTGAACAAATTGAATTCAATTTGGTTTTTGTGTCGACAAAAATATTATCCATCCATGGAAACCAAATCATGAACCGATGAACACCCGTAGACTGACATTTGAGTCCTCTAATAGAGATCATAAGTTTGACTCAAGCTTTAGCATAAACTCCGTTTTACCTAATTTGTAAGATCTAGTGAGTTTCCTAGCAATTAAAAAGAATTTCATTTACAAAAATGAAAAATATGAGGAACAAAAATTAATGTTGGTCCTCAACATATAAACTTAAAAAAATATCAAAATCAATTAAATCAATATAATGTACATTAATAGAGTTGCAAACTATCTCTTGATCTAATGACATTGGATATTTATCCTATAAAATAATACAGGTTTAAATCTCATAAAGTGATCAATAGATGAATTTAAAAATAGATTTTATATGTGTTTCTCCATACGTTTGCTATTATAAATGAACTAGTTTACCACCCTCCGCGAGTTGCAGTGACATAGTACGTGGCGTAATAAATATAGACTACATTTGACCTGACTTGTTTCCGAACTAAATTTACGTCGAAACATAGAGTAACTCGAATCTATACTGTTAATTGAAAATGTATTACATTTGACTCGACTCTTTCCAAACAAATTTATATCAAAACATAGATCGACTCAATAAAAAAACACGGATTTATGTCGAAACGTAGATTAACTTGGATTTATAACGTCAAATGAAAACATATTATATTCGACTCGACGTGTTTCCAAACAAAACTTAAGCCGAAACGTAGACAAACTCAAAGCGTATTATATTTGACCCGATTTATTTCTAAACAAAATTTACGTCAAAAGTAAACCATCTTAAAGGGTATGTAAAACCAGCACGAAAACGTTTATATAACCCAACTCGTTTATGAACAAAATATATAGTCATGCCTCAAAATTATATATACATAAAAAAAAAAACTCCCATATCAACAAAATATATAGTCATGCCTCAAAATTTTTATGGTGAGATACATTTGATTGTATTTGAGTTCGTTAGATATATGAAACTCTGTTTCTGTTAGTTGATTATTTTGATCTGTAATAGTTATTGGTATTATGCTATGATGTTTGAATGTTTGATTGTGATGATATTAACGGTAGTTTCGAATTGTGTGGTTAATGTTCTTGTTGAATTTATTGTTAGATTATGAATTTATATCCTCTCTTTTGTTATTAATCGCTACGCTGCTAATGTTTTTTTGAATAGTGAAAGCAAGACTTTTAAAAATTATAATTATAGATTTTTGGGGTCGTAACAGGGATATGCATAACTCGTTGGACTCGACTAAATAGTTACAGAGTATCAAGCGTATGAAAACCAAAAGCATCCACTTTGTGGTTTCAGTTTTAACTTGTTTGACTTAGTTTGTAAAATTATAGTAAAAAGATTTCTAATTCTAAAAAGTGTAAAAAGACGTGAATGAGTATGTTGAGCAATTACGTGCAATAAGATATAATGACGAACAATAAAGATACAATGAGCTGAAAACATAAAATTCTAAAACCTACAAGCTAATCCATAAATGCAAAAAAAATCATTTTTTGTCTTTGTAGATTACGAAACCCTTTTAGTCGAACCCTATACAATATCTTAAATCATCAAAGAATGATAAGAACCAAGGTCATAAAGATAGAGGCGGAGGTATAGGTGGAGAGAATCAAGGTACAAGACACAAAAGAGTTATAAAATAATCGAACCTGTAACGGAAACAAAGTTTTAGTTAGCTCAATAGAGCAAGTAAAATATGACGTCAAATTGGCTTCTTTATAGGATTCTCGTTTGATTGGACAAGAGCGTATGCACCTTACAAAAACCAGAAGATCGTATGGTCGTACAAGATCGTATGCACCTCTCGTTTAAACTAAAGTAAGTTGGCCGGCTTGATTTTCACAATTTGATAGTCTAGTTGTTCTTTGATTTTGAAATGGTCCATTTAAACTAAACTATCAATGTCAACTAGTTGTTTAGTATTTATAGTTTCCTATATAAATTTTGAAACATGTAGTTACGTACATGTATTGTATTTATGAATCAATTTTATCATTTTATATTCTATAAAATAATAGAAAGGTATTGCTTTTGAGAAAAAAATAAAACCTGGTTCAAGGCATTAAACAATCAAAATCAAACTCTCTCACGTAGGTAAAACCAACCAATTTCGTCTGTAAATTCCTAAAGCTATAGTTAGTGGTTTGGTTCAAATTTTTTATTAAAACCAATCGCAACAGATCATAAACACCCTTTAAACTATTTAAAATTGTGTTCGCTATATGTAATCAAAAGAATATGTACGAACAAAAACCAAAAATTTGGTTACACAAATACACGTGAAAACATTTATGCTAAACAAGTGAACATGTAGTGTTTTAATTACAAGGGACAAATTTGCTAAAAATTCTAGCGAATATGTTAGACCGAGCCCATGAACATGTCACATAAACTATATAGAAAGAAGTTCAAATACAAAGTGTATTTTTGCTACAAAATGTGAGAAGACACTGAGTCAAAAAAATCACAAAAAAAATTATATCTCACAATCTAAATCGAATTTCAAAAAAGTAATTCCGAGCTTTTGTTCCCCTAGCCGTCCTCACTAAGAAAAAAAATAATTGAAAAATAAAAAAATAAAAAAATTAACATTTTTTATTGTGTCATTTATGAAAGACACAATCACGTAATTGTGTCATTATGAAAGACACAATGGAATTTTTTTTTCTGAAAGAGGACGACGAGAGGAACAGAGACTACGAAATATTTTTTTGAAATTCGATTTACATTGTGAGATGTAATTTTTTTGTGACTTTTTTAGACTCATTGTATCTTCTCACACTTTGTAGCAAAAATATACTTTGTAGAATAATCTCATCCAACTATATATTATCCTAACAAAAATTCTAACTAATAAATTTGATTATGATATGATAAATAATTTAATTGATTTGGTATTTATATAACAATAATCTTCATATTTATTGATTAATTACATGAACTTCTTATAGAAGTTATCTTCATTTGCCCTATTTTAAGCATATGGACCCAATAGAATACATCCTTACCGCTGAAGATTTCATACGATATATTGCGTTCACTTGACGCTTGAGCACGGGACTTGATGACATAGAAAACCAAGTGTTGTAGCCACTCATTTGAAACCCGATCGGACCGACTAGTTATGAAGGGAACCACAATTGCCGCTGGTTTGTTTACAAGCAAATATATCGTGATCGAATAAAAAAAAACTGATAAAATCTAGAGCTGTAAACAAATCAAATTAACTTTCAGCGAATTGTTTGATAAAAGTTCGTTTATTTAGTAAAGAAACTAGCATGAGCAAGATTATATATTGATTCACTAAAAATAATTAATAGTTTCTCTATATTTTGTTTATGTTTGTGAATATTCAAAACCAGTGTTCGTTTTAATAATATATTTGCACCCGAACGTGAAGAAACATATAAGAAAAATTAATATTATGTATTCTAACTTTAATATTTATTGAGAATATATTTTCTGAGGATTTCATATTTTTCCATACATGTTCATTATTTTATATTTTTCCATATATGTTCATTTAAACATACTTTTTTTACGAACAAACACGAATAAAACAATCCAATGTATAAGCATTCATGTTCAATCATTCCGCCAGTTCTATTCAAATTAACGAAACAAACAAATCTTTGTCCTTATAAACTAGAGTAACCACGAAGAAAAAGGATTAAAGTTTGTGATGTGACAATCGGTTTCGAGAACGGATCAAATCAACTTTACGAAGTACAAAGTAACGTTATAATGCCAAAAATCAAAGGTTCATATTATTATTGCATTCAAAGTTCAAATTAAAGTAGAGTTTTTGAGGTTGTAAACTAAAGAAAATCTAGAAATTAGAATTGTTGTTATGTAAAGTTAGACACCATCATCATCATGTGAACTATCTTTCCAATTAGCACAAAAATCAAATAATTATAAGAACTCTAATTTGGACTATCACTTAATAGTTAATACACCAAAACATAGAAACTTCGGTGGCCCTTAAAACCCACAATACATACATTTGAAAAATGTATACAAATTATATTATGTAATGATTAATTTCGATTTGATAATTTGAAAATTAAAAGTACAAATGGGTAAATAATATATATAAAATGTTAGTAGGGTTATATGTAATAGAGTTAGCATCATTAGAAAACTATTTTTTATTTTTGAAACCGAAATACCATTGATTCACATAATTATATATTTAAGTCAGGTGATACTTGAGTTAATTTACATATATGTATGTCAGACATGAAAAATAAATTATGTAAAATAATTAAATACCACAAGCTTTAACTTACATTTATGTAAATCAAAGTTTTGTAATTTATATTTATATAAATCAATGATTATTTTGGTTTTGAAAATAAAAAATGATTATGTAAATGATCCTCACCCATATGTAATAATCATATATGCACGTAAAAGGTTATTAAAAACAAGTAGATAATTGCATGTTTTCCTGCCAACTAGTCTTTCATTAGTTATAACTTGAAAGAATGTAATTCTAAAACACTTATAACACTTTGAAAGTCGTTGTAGTTACGTAATTAAAGCTCGAAAGATGTTCAAATATACAGTGTATTTTTACTACAAAGTGTGAGAAGACACAACGAGTCAAAAAAAAGTCACAAAAAAATTATATCTCACATTCTAAATCGATTTCAAAAAAGTAATTCCTAGCTTTTTTTTTCCCTAGCCGTCCTCACTAAGAAAAAAAATAAACGAAAAATAAAAAAATAAAAAAAATTAACGTTTTTTTATTGTGTCATTTATAAAAGACACAATGACGTCATTGTGTCATTATGAAAGACACAATGACGTCATTGGGTCATTATGAAAGACACAATGAAAGACACAATGATGTCGTTGTGTCATTATGAAAGACACAATGACATCATTGTGTCATAAAAGACACAATGAAATTTTTATTTATTTATTTATTTTTTTCTGAAAGAGGACGACGAGAGGAACAGAGACTCCGAAGTACTTTTTTGAAATTCGATTTAAATTGTTAGATATAATTTTTTTTGTGACTTTTTTAGGCTCATTGTGTCTTCTCACACTTTGTAGCAAAAATACACTTTGTAGAATAACCTCACCTTTAAAGTTATACTTTAAGAAAAGAATGTTTTGATGGTTATTAATCACTAACAAATCGGATAATGTACTTATCAACAAAAAATTGGATCTTAGTTGTAACTTGTAAGAAAAAGCTTTATAATAACCCCGACGACCAAAATATTCTGGATATTTGAAATATTGTTTCGCGATACCACTAGAGGAGTAAACGAGCCGAGTCAAACAGGTGTAGTCTAAGTTTAAGCTCGGCTTGTTTATCTAAAAAGAGCTTGAGTTTGACATTTTTTTGAATTATTTAGAACTTTATTTTTAAAAATCGAGCTTTGCTCGTGAATAGTTTTTCAAGCTCGAGTTTGCTAGTTTCTTATTTATTAACTTCTTTTTTATTTATATACATCTATAATAAGTTTTTTATAACTAAAAGTTTTATGTATAATATAATATATATTAATTATTTCTATCACAATTCTATATATAATAGTTATTGTTATGTGAAAATATAATTAATATATTAAGTAAAAGTGATATAAACAACAGTATCCTCTAAGCTTACACACCTAGCCAAACTTGATTCGTAAAGGTTAAACTATAGCTTTTTATGTTAAGTGAGTAGCAATACAAGCTTGAGTTTTCTGATAAGATGTTTTTTGGTGTTATATAGAGAGTAAAAATGATACGAAAGCACTCACAACCCACTTTTCATCTTTATTTTTATAATTATATTAAAAATTATCATGCTTTATCTTTTTTTTAATTAAATAATATTTTTTATATCTTTATCATTATATTTTCTCTCTCCTCTACTCACAATAAATTTCGAAAAATATTAAAAAATTAATAAAAATGAATAGTATTTTACAAAATATAAAGATAAACAGTAATATATTTTTTATCATCCACTCACAATCATTTTTTATAATATAAAGAAAATACTCATATATATATATATATAAAAATTGGGTTGTGAATGCTCTGAAGAAGAGTATAATATAAAGAAAGTACTCATATATATATAAAAATTGGGTTGTGAATGCTCTGAAGAAGAGAAACAGAGTGAGTGAGGGTTGAAGTTCATGGCTAAAAATTGTACCTTCTTGGGTATGTGAGGAAGAGGGAGGAAATTCTTCCAAAATATGCATTTAACTATTATTTTTACACAAAATATGCATTTGACCACTACATTCAACTAATGTTCACACAAATTCTTCCAATATTCTAAGGCTTATGTCCGTATTTTAAAAGCTCTTGCCCGTGTTTGTGAGGCCGGATGCCCGTGTTTGTGAAGTTGGGCGCTCGTGTTTAGCGCCCGTGTTTTGTAGTTGAATGCCCTGTTTTGAGGCTGGACGCGCGCCGTTGTTTCTAAGTGCGGGCACCGGCGCCAATATTTTAAACTCGGCCCCATGTTTATGGGACATTTTATGAATAGAGTTAAAAAGACAATTTAAAATGCAACTCCAGTTAAATGTACATTTTAAATAATTATTTCTATTTAGTATTTATTACTTCAAAACAAAAAACAGACATTAGCTAATAATACTAACTTGGTTGTTAGTAATGGTCTAATGATCCAAAAAGAAGATAGGAAGCTTTGTTTCTCTTGAAGGTCATGTCTTCAATATTTGAC
Source organism: Flaveria sonorensis (assembly GCA_025506505.1). NCBI lineage: Eukaryota > Viridiplantae > Streptophyta > Magnoliopsida > Asterales > Asteraceae > Flaveria > Flaveria sonorensis. The sequence continues at coordinate 46,084,642 of CM046431.1, read as the reverse complement.
ATTAACGAATAATTACCAACTTAATGTTACTAACTATTAACATGTCGTTCAAAAATACAAAAGTCGAAAAAAAAGAACTGGGCAGCGGTCAGGAGCAAGCGGGCAGCTATTATTATTCTCCACTACCACTAGTATAACCCAAGTCTTTAAAAGCTTATATTCCCCACTATCTACTCTCACAATATTATTCTCCCACATACATTTGTTACACACTTGAGTTGCAAAGCTCTTTCATGGAGGCAATGAAGGTGATGAAGCTTTTGGCCCTGATGACAGTGATGATGATGGCGGTATCCGTCGTCTCCGTCACCGCAGTTGACGCCCCTGCTCCCACTCCGATGTCCGACGCCACCACCGGGGTCGTCCCCACCGCCATTGCGTCTCTTTCGGCGCTAGTTTTCGCCTACTTGTGCTGATTGTCTTCTTCTTCAGTATGATCTTCTATCTATAATTTCATTCTGTTTGATAGAATTATGAAATTCAGTTGGTGATGTTGATTTATTTGATCTGTCTGTTGCTATAATGTAAACAGTGGTTACATACTATTTTGTTTCAATTTGTTACGTTGTTATTTAATTTGTGACTTTAGTGGTTTTGATCTATTGATATGCAATAATATTGGAAATTGTTGGTAGTTTTTGAATTTGGGGTGTTATGGTCTGGTTTGGTCGGTTTTAACGGGAATTCTGAGCTGAATAACTAATAACGGTTTCTGAAAATGACAAACCAAACCGACAGGGTTGATGAGTTTGTTATTTTTGATGGTTTGACGATACAGTCATTGGCGGAGGATAGCTAGGGCCGGGGGGTCTCTTTTTTTTCGTCGGTAGTGTAAAATTTTAGTCCGGTAGTGTAAGTTTTTGGCCCGGTAGTGTAAATTTTTATATAAATATCGAGTTCGCCTCCCTTAAAAAAATTAATTTTCCCCCGCCCCTCTACGGGAATGTTCAAGCTCCGCCACTGGATACAGTTTGATGATTTTAAACTGACATTTAAAAAGGTAATTATGTACCCGTAATTTAAAAAATGATAAGAATTTTATGGATATAACATGTTATATAGCTGGTTTGATTTACGTTGCATGTTTTATGTTTCAAACTATAAACTAAACCACATACGTTTTAAAACAATCAAATCAATCGACTTGCTTCGGTTTAATAATTCGATCAATTTTGTTTATACTTAGATGTTTGATTTTGAATAGTGGTATTCAGATTTCAGTTTTAGAATATTCTTTTATTTCTATTAATTGTGGTTTATATTCTCTTAAACGTATATCAAATCTTCATACGGTTTGTTCCTTATTCGATATATTGATTTCCCAAATTATGCTTTGAGAATGACATTCTCACTTGGTTACTATTTTTTTTTGACATCTAAAAAAAAACTATAAGTTTGGTCACCCGAGTAAACCCATTAGCGAAATGCTACCACGCCGTAAACACAGACAACCCTGGTGACTCAGCACGGCCACTATATTCCAGGAAAAACCCACCACCCAAAAGCTCACTGTTGTAAAACATCTTACCCACTTAAAACATATTAATCAACTGAGAGTCGAACCTATAACTTCCGCAATGGAAAGCAATATAGGGCTCATTTGCGGTGACTACTTCAAACCTTCCATTTTTATTCATTTAAAGGTCAACTAAAATTAGGTAAAAAGTAATAACACTAAGATGATCATCACATATTTCTCATTTTTGCATGATTAACTCAAAAACAACCAATAATCCTTAGCCCAACTGGTTAAGGTGAGGTACTCATGACATGTAAATAAGAGGAAATTGTGGGTTCAAGTCTCACTCTGAGCAAAATGCTTAGAGTTGAGCCAGGGGGTTTTCTCAGCAATGAGTTTTCTCCTGAGGGGTTTGGGGGTGAGATCCCGTCTGGGATACGCATAGATGAACCCGATTAAGATAACACCTATTTTCCAAAGCAGGGTCGTACATTCGACCTTCAAAAAAAACTCAAAAACAATGATTAATAACAAGGAAAATCACTTTTAAAACGGTCACCCAATTTGTTCATTAGTGCGCGCATATTATCACACTCGAAGTGTACGAAGAGACAATTATCTTTGTGCCTGTAGCGAAATCATTAATAAGATACAGAAAATGTATATTTCTATTATTATTATTATTATTATTTCTCTACGTCGGTGGACATAGAGGATTTTTAATTTTTTTTTTGTATATTATATATTATATATAGCAAAATTGAGATTTTTTTTGTATATTATATATTATATATAGCAAAATTGAGACGTGGAAGGACATCTAGCTTGCTGGCTTGCGAGCTCTTTCAATATACATAAGACCCGGGTTCGAGTCTAACATTCACTATACTTTGCATGCTTTCTTAATTAACCCATATTTTGGTTTCTCATATAAATAATAGTAGTTCAAATTATATCTATCTTAAAAAACGTTATTATATAATACTACGTATTTATTTTTATGTGTAAATTTTGTTTGGAATTTTGTATTACTATTATTACTCTATGTCGGTGGACATAGAGGATTTTTAGATTTTTTTTTTGTATATTATATATTATATATAGCAAAATTGAGATTTTTTTTGTATATTATATATTATATATTGCAAAATTGAGACGTGGAAGGACATCTAGCTTGCTGGCTTGCGAGCTCTTTCACTATACATAAGACCCGGGTTCGAGTCTAACATTCACTATACTTTGCATGCTTTCTTAATTAACCCATATTTAGTTTCTCATATAAATAATAGTAGTTCAAATTATATCTATCTTAAAAAACGTTATTATATAATACTACGTGTTTATTTTTATGTGTAAATTTTGTTTGGAACGAGTTGGGTCAAATATTATAATTTTATTTCGTTGGTATAAATTCGAATTACTCTATGTTTTGATGTAAATTTTGCTAGGAAATGTGTTAGAGCGAATGTAATCTATGTTTTATCATGCCGCCTATGGCTTCCCCGCACTTGCTTATTTTGATGTACGTTTTGAGTTGTTCTACGTTCATTCGATGGTACTAATTCGTGTTACTCCATGTTTTACGTAAATTTAGTTCGGAAGCAAGTTGAGTCGATTATATTTTATACTTGATCATGGCACGTACGCTCGCCGCCGCAGCAACGCGCGACGAGTTAAATAACTAGTTTATTCATATGTGAATTAAAAAATTATCTATCTGATAACTACTTTTCTTTACTTATATTTGTTATTACCTAACAAATAACAATTATCAAGTAATGTCTTATTATTAAATCACAATTTGTTAGTTTGCCCAAAGAATTATACATAAATGGTAATTTATTTTTACGTTTTCTAACCATTGTTTAGTGTTTTTCATATATAAATAACCATTTGTTAGAGAAAATTAAAATTAAAATATTTTTATTGCGTTTTTGGTTCTATAGGTTATAATATTTTTTTGTCTCCAATAAGTGAATTTTAAAGACCATCGAATATATGGGTTGAAACATATTGACGTGGTCCTCTTTCATCCTCAAACTTTCTTCCAATATTTTTCTTTGAATATAGTAATTTTTAAATATATTCTATTTTCAATTCAATAAGATCCCAAAATAAACAAACGATTTTTTTCTAATAAAAACAATATTCCCTTTCTTTAATTAGTTTATGAAAATCATCACATTGTTTTTTCCTCCAAATTTCACTACAATGATGATAAACAGTAATGCATGTTGAAGGTACGTGTGTATACTCTTATTTAATCTTCTTACAAACCAAACACAAACAAGAAATGAAACTTGTGCTTAAACCTATCAAACATAAACTTATATGAAGGTGTTACAAGAAAAATCATTAAATACCTACCGTCTAACACGTATACTAATCAGAAAAAGCTACATACTAATTCAAACAAAGTACTGGTTTTCTTAACCGCGATACGTGACCCCTTTAGTCTAGTAAGTCTATTAGGTTATATATATTTATAATGATAATGATATCAATAAAATCAAGATTTTTTGATGAATAGACTTGACCTAATACGTTGATGTAACTTAACAAGTATTATGTAAAGGGTATGCAAGGGACAAATGACTATTTGGCATCATGTGCAATGCACATGGGTTAGAGGGCCAATCCCAAATTGGTGTCTACACATTATCATGATTTGGGCACCATCAAAAAGGGGTGGTTGGTTGGACCTTTGGCTCTCACATGGGTAAGATTGGCCCCCATCCCATGTGATCATCTATTTCAACCTCACATTCTCATTTGTAGCAAGAGCATATGAATCTAAACTTATGGTTATAAATGTTTGCATATATAAAATAATAAGCCATACATTATAAATTGTTTTTTAAAGGTACTTAAAAATCGTTGAAAGATGTTTTCAACACCAGAATCATGAGGAAAATATCGAACTTTCTAGACATACTATCCTAGTATTAGTTAGTTGGGATCCACATATGATTACCTAAAACTCAAAATATCCTAAATTATAATCCTGATAACCTAGTGAAATGGTAAGAGATAGTAAACTTAATTTTAAACATGATACAAAGTAGTTTATAATATAATTTAGAAGTAGTGTTGTTTTGTTATTTAAAAGAAAATACATGATATGCCGTTAAAAAAACAAATATCGTTTATTTTTAATACTAAGCACTCAACAAACTTTTTTTTCTAGTAACTTTGAAAATTGAAAACCAGTAATCAAAAAACTCACAGAGGTGTTAGGGTGCACGGGTCGGTTTAGGTTGAAAACCAAACCGATGGCAAAAAACTCACAGGGGTGTTAGGGTGCACGGGTCAGTTTAGGTTGAAAACCAGACCGGTTGATTTTTGGTTTTACGTATGGTTCGGAAACTTCGGATGAATTTAATACTTTTGTTTTACATCTGGGCTTGAAATGTTTAGGCCTATAAAGACTGACTTTTTTGTTTTACATCTGGTCTTGAAATGTTTAGGCCTAAAAAGATTGACCCAAAATAGTAAACTCAGGCCTAAAAGTTGGGATATAAAAATTTTTGTTAGCCACTTATTAATGAATTTGGGTCTTGAAACTCTTAATCCAAGATAATAACATCATGTCGTAAACCCAATAACAAACATTCAAATAAGTTTGTTTCGTTTGTGGCGATTCGCTTTTACAATGAGGTATAAGTGAAACCGTAGTTTGAGTCCTCATTTTGATGCGGTTTTATTAGAAGTTTGTTTCGGTTTGGTTAAGCGACTTTTCACTCACCCCTACCTTGTGTTGAGCATGTAGTCTTCAACGAGGTTAAAGGCAAAAAACAGTAAAAATCAAGTATGAACCTAAGACATTTTAGAGAGTAAAACCAGCCATGAATGTTCATGTATTGCTTGAACACATATATTCAAGAGCAAAACCACTACAGCTTCATGATCAATGTACTAAGATTTCCACTGTTTCTCTAACCATTCTAGAAACTGCCCCTGATAACTAAATACTACAAATATGCGTCTAGTTAGATAGTACAACTATTTATGCACATATAAGGGCATTCACTTTAGGCTTTTTATCTTTATTCTTATAATTACATTAAAAATCATTATTTTTTTCTCTATATTTTTCAATTAAATAATACTTTTGTATATCATTATCATTACTTTTTTTTTTCTCATCTGTTCATAACCACTTTAAAAAATATATAAAGGATGAACAGTGTTTTCTTAAATTTACAGATGAACGGTAACATTTTCTCTCTCCTCCATTCACAACCACTAACAACCATTCCATATAATTTAAAAACTTCACTCAAAGTTTTAAGGAACGTAATGTGAATACTCTAACATCTCTAATCTTTTGATTTAACAAAACCTGACAGTGTTCTTCGCTGCACAACAGATTGTACAATCATTTCTCGAATTTTTCTAATTTCAGTTTTAAAGTTAAATACAAATTCAAGAAGTTCATATTAATAGAGAACATACGGGTAGTTTGGTTATTTTACTCGAAAGACCAACTAAAAGTGCAAGCAAATAATGAACTAAAGGGACCCCACTTCCGTAATTTGTTTTGAGAGATAGATATCCATAATTTTCGTCATACCACGGATGATTTTTATAGTTATTAGACGAAAACTAATAATCAACGATTTTTATAGTTATTAGACGAAAACTAATAATCAAATGAATTCTAATATATTGTGTAATCCGGTAAAAATGATGTGAGAACTTGGTCAAAGCAAATCTTCACAAAATCTCACAAGAAAATGCCCCACGTCAAAACTTGTATAACTATAAAGTAAATAAACTTCAATCGTTGAATTCAACACTCAACAGACAAAATCTCACTAGAAAATGGCTCATATGCTAGCAAGCCACTGCCAATCCTCGGTCAAACCAATTTCATGCTTTTAACATCCTTACAACTCTAAACACCCATTACCCGTCTAATGCTAATGAGTCGTCTATTAGAGGGAAAGGAAAGAGTGGAAGGAGAAAGAGCAAGATCATGGAGAGAGTGAGAGACGCATAGGCGGCTTAAGAGAGTGAAATAAAATAAAGGCTTTGAACCCCAACTTCTCAAAGGCCGTCTAAATTCTAAATCTTTTTATGTAAAAGTAAGAGTTCTGATATGATAATATTTTCCATTTAATTTTGTCTTCGTTATTCCATGTTTTTAGTTCCGTTACTAGGTATTAAGATCAAACTTTTGGTAAAGGTCAATATAACCAAGAGTTCATGTTAACTAAATTTTGAAAGGGTCCTAATTTCAAATTTTGTTTTAAACCTAAAAAAGGCTGAGCCAATCCCGCACACACGAGAGAGAAAGGGGAGACACCGAAAGTTTTTTTTTTTTTTTTTTTTTTTTTTTTTTTTTTTTTTTTGTTGAGATAGTTGGTATTTGAAACAATCAATGGTTTCTAGGAGTTATTTGGTTTTTTGATAAAATTTAAGTGATACGTGAAGCGCGATTACATATCTAACTTAGGTGGCATAAAAATATGAATAAGTTTGGTCACTTCACCAGATTAACCACATACGTGCAGTGGCGGTGCTTGAACATTCCCGTAGGGGGATGGGGGCGAAATTAATTTTTTTAAAGGGGGCGAACTCGATATTTATATAAAAATTTACATTATCAGACAAAAAATTTACATTACCGGACTAAAATTTAACACTACCGATGAAAAAAAAAGGGGGCGCTCGAGATTCTGTTCATACGTGAATGGCAGTCATGTATGTTCTCAGATTCTGTTAACTCACTAATACTAAACTAACGCTTGAGAACTTGAGCCACCAATCTGTCATCTAAGTGTGACATAAGTGAATCCTATTCCGCATGCCTTCAGTTTTGCTATAAAGTTTGCAGTAAGCAAACAATGAATTGCTTGAAACCACTATCCATCATATTGAATTTAAATCCTAAATCAGTGTCCAATCAAGAATGTAATTTTATTTTTGACATATAAACATCGTGCAAACAATTTGTTTAAAAATCCAACTTTGGGAAATCCATTCTCGTTGAACATTAGACGTAATAACTAAGGTTTTTGGCGGGAAATTACTAGAAGATATGATCTCATCATAGATAATGTTAGACGCTAACATGACTGGGTTCGATGGATCCCTGATTGTGGCCTAAGGAGTCTTAATCATGCATTAATCAAGGCGCTATTAGAAATATGACGTTCAGAGACCCACATGTTTCACCTACGTGTTGGTGAGACTACGATAACTTTACAGGATGTTAATATTTTGTGAAACTTACCAATAGAGGGTGAGTATATGGGGAAGAACCACCCAGGAATCAAAAACATAAGTAGAGTCGTAAAGATGTCAAAATTTACTAGGTTTTACACCTCTTCATGAATTTAAGGGAAATTAGATAAAACCTCTTGATTTCGTCCAAGCATCAAAGCTTTTATGTTTTGCATCCCTGATATCTTTGTAGATGCTACTCATCTAAAGAGACTTTATAAGGCAAAGCCTAGATTGCATTTACAGAAAATACAAACAAAATGTTTTTGCTGATGGCTTACGCAATTGCGTACGAAGAGACGGTTGATAGCTGGGGGTCATTGGTGGCAAGAAACAAGCGATTCAAGTTTATCTAACGATAGGTAGGGTTCAATGTGGATGAAAAGACGGCTCACAAAAGGGGTTCAAGAGTTTTGATTCAATTTTTATTAAATTCATTTTGAAAAGATGTAAAACCTACTAAATTATTATAACATTTCTACATTGTTGTTGGTCCATTGGCGGTTCTTCCTTAAATACTATAACACCCTCTATTGGTAACCCCCACAAAATGTTAACATGTTATAAAGTTATCATAGTTTCATCAAGGGGTAGGTAAAAAATATAGGTCTCTGGATATCATCTCAATCAGTCCCTTGATTAAAACACGATCAAGATTCCTTGACCCACAGTCAAGCCTTGTCATGTATCGTCAGACACTATCTGTAATGAGATCATTTCTTTTAGTAAATTTCCGCCAAAAATCTTGATACCTACATCTAATGTTCAACGATTATTAATTTCTCAAAACCAGATTTCTAAACAAACTATTTGCACAACGTTCATTTGCCAAAAACAATACAATGTTCTTAATTGGACCAAGATTTAAATTAATTATGATGGATGGTATTTTCAATCAAATATGAACAGAAGATGGTAGTTTGGTAGAAGGTTTTTAATATATTGAAACGATGCATGCAACATGGTTTTATAGGTTGTAAGTTATGTTAGTTAAGTGAAATAAATATGTTAGATTATCTTCGTCTTCAGAGTAATTTGAGATGACACGTGGCAGCACCACAATCATTCTCATTAAAATTTTCCCGCCTCTCTCTCAAATTAAATAATTATCTTAATTATTAATAATATTATTTAATACTTTTTAGATTTAATAAATTAAGAAAGAAATCTATTCATTAATGTTATTTCAAAATAAATAATTTTTTTTATAAAATAATAAATTTTTCTAAAGCATAAAACTTTTTTAAAAATACGAAATATTTTAAAATTGGTATTTTTAAAAAGTCAATTTTTAAAAAACCAAAAATAATATAATTTTAGAGTTATAATAAGAAAATTTTTAAAAATGACATTTTTATACGGTTTGTTTTAAAACAAAATGTTTATTTTTTTGAAAAAAATTTAAAAATTTTTTTTAAAAATTAATATCACTGTTTTATTATTTATAGTCATTTCTCATATGTAATTTCAGTCATATCATATCTCAAAATATTATTTTATAATTATTAATGTTTATTATATTACTATTTTATTTATTCAACCCGTGTAATACACGGGTTTACTAAATCTAGTAATTAAATATAATTAAATTGGGCAGGTGATTTTTTATTACAACAATTAATATTCTTAGACTTACCATTTCAAAAAAAAAAAAAAAAAACACTTATCCTTTCACTTATGACACTAGAGCTTCACTAAAAACACACGTCTTTTTGCTTCATAGTTATAGTTCACGATGAAAGCTGCTTTGAATTTAACTAAATTAACAAGACAATTCTCTACCACCTTTGTGCCAACATTAAAGCAAAACAAAAGGCACACATGAATGGTTCACGTAATTCACACTTACACGTCAGTTAGGTGGCTCGTATTAACAAGCTTTAGTTTGGTGTTAGTGAGTTAACAGAATATAGTACCCCCCTCGGCGTTGGAGATGATATTAACATTCATCAAAGAAGAAATGTTACAAGTTTCAACTACTCAAACAAAGAGCAAAATACACCCACAAAACTACCATCACAAACACAAACCTCAACACTATAATTCATCAACATAAGCCTACAACACACAAGAAATGGCATTTTCGATCCCGCCTAAAGCTACTCTCAAACTGATCATACCATCATATGATCATAACATAACCAGATGTCCAGATGATCAAACACACCACTTAAATCTAAACACTCAGACCGATAACAACTAATCAATGATACTGATGATGATGATCAAACTTAGTAAATGCAATCACAAACACACAAACATACAAACATACTAACCTTCTTTCTCCAAATTAGCAGTTGCAGTAGCAAGATCTTCATCCAACTCAATATCCCAATCTCCGTCCCACCGGATAAAGAACTCCGTATCCTCCAAATACTTCACGCGATGCACATCTCCGGCCGGCGTAAACAGATAATCTCCGGCGACCAATTCAACCTTCTCACCCTTACTCAAATTCCACACGATCTTCCTCCCCTTCATCACCACCACATCATGCCCATGCCTATGGTGATGCGCCGGCTCAACGCTCCCTCCGGCGAACCTCACCACCGCCGACGTCGGAGACTCCCTAACAATCACCATACTCCCCCCCGGCATTATCTCCACCGGAGCAAACTCACGGCCGCCCGATAGATTACAGATCGAACATGAATTTGACGATATCGAACTTGAATTTGACGAGATCGAACTTAGATTTAATGAGATCGAACATGAATTTGACGATATCGAACTTGAATTTGACGAGATCGAACTTAGATTTGATGAGATCGGACTTGAATTTGACGAGATCTGACATGAATTTGATGAGATCTGAATATTGGATCCGATTTTGGGCATTTTGGTGAGGGATTCATCGAAGAACGATTGGATGTTATCAGGCCAGGGTTTGTTGTTAGACGCAGGGCAAGGGGATTTGAATGGCGTGTTGAGGAAGTTATCGAGGGTTTCGATGGCGGATTCAGGGGAAGAAGACATACCGGAGAAGGCGATGACGTTGCAGTTGTTGATGGATCTGGCGTTGATGGCGTCGGAGGGGGTGAGGCACGTGGCGGCGTAGACGCCGGGGAACTTGTTGGCGAAGATGGAGACTCCGACGCCGGTGCCGCAGGCGACGAGGCCACGGATCTCGGTTGGACCGTTGGCGGAGCTGACGGTGCGGCCAATTTTTTCGCCGACGGTGTAGTAGCTGTCGGTGCCGATGTCTTCTACTTCGATGTTGAGTGATCGGAGGTGGGAGACGAGGGTGTCTTTGAGGGCGGAGCCGAAGGCGTCGGCTCCGGCGATGAATTTGAGGCGGTGGTGGTCGGAGTTTTGCTGCATTTTCAGGCGGTGGTAGTTAGTTACAGTACTGTAGCAGATAAGGGGGAATAATGGAGCACACTTTATTGATAGAGATGTTTTAAGGGCGGGGGGGCGTCACGCCGGAACCCCACGACGGTGGGCGGCGCAGCGCGGCAAAACCTGCCGCTAGTCACTATGGCGCACCGTTCGGCCATTTCACGGCATCCACACGTCGGGACATTTCTCCCCGTTTTGAAGCCAGTGTTTTTTCCTCACGCTGGCAACTACTACGATGTGAGCACCCCCTTCGCATGACATTATGTGGTGTGGTGTGATGTGTCAAATTGTGATTGGTGGATGTGTGGTGTAATCTGATGTGAATGTCGTATGCTGTGGGTGCCCCACCACCCTACGTGTGGTTGTGGGGCGAGACGAGAGAGAGAGGAGGATCTGTAGACGTGATGAGGAGAGAGGGTGGCGGCTAGTTGTGTGGAAGGCCGTGTTCGTGAGAGATGTGGGTTGGTTTGTGTGAGAGGAAGGAGAGAGGAAAGCGTGTTCAAGAAGGAGGATAGAAGGGTAGTTTGTGGCCGGTCGATACGGGCAATGCTCTCGTGAAGACATTAGTGGCTCGCTTGCGAGAGGTGGTTTAGGGGTAAGTAAATGATGAGAATTCAAGTTTTGTTAAACAAATTGTGTGGGTTTAAAAGTTGATTTTGTGTCTATGCGAGTTGATTATTTTAGTAAAAAGGTATTATCTTGTGTATTGTAAAACTTATTAGCTTGATTATAAATTTTTGTATTTTGTATTGTATAGAACACCATACAATGTTAGTAATCTCGTATGTGATTAATGAGTAACAACTACTGGCTTGTTTGTTATACTCTTTTATAATTTTAAAATATTATTAAGAATATATATTAACTACTTACTTTGTTATAATTAACAGCTAAAGTTGTGCATCCGGTGAAAATACATTTATTTTTAATAAAAATAAATGTGATATTTCGTTTTCAATATTTGGAAGTTCAATTTGGACTATATAATATAATTCTTTTTGTCTCTAGTGTTTGTAAAACTGCAACATGTTAAATAATTATCACTAACATGATAGAAAATGTTATTAAATTCACGTGATGAGTACATGTTTAGGATTGTTTACTTATTAATTTTTGAGAAGTTAAAAAGTCAAAAAAAATGTATGTTAAACTCAAAAAGACTTTTCAGACTTTTCATATAGGATAAAAATAAGGTTTTAAAAAGTAAAAAATGAATTACTTATTGACTTTTGAAAACTTATTTTAATTCAATTTCCTATTATACCCTTCTACTATTTGCTATTAACTGCCTTCATATTTAAAAGTATGTTATTTTTTTATCATTTTACAACGTTTTAGTTTATAAGTTGATCCAAACACGTTTTTGAAAAGTCATAAGTTAATAAGTTCTTTTTATCAAAAGTTCTTTTCAATCAAAATAAGGAATCCCAAACATGGCCTAAGTCATTATGGTTGGGCAAATTAAAATTTTGGTTTTAAATTCTAAAAACTTATGGATGTGGTCTTAAGGTGTTTTCTAATTTAGCAAACAATAGTCTTTCTGTATAGGTATGTGTTCCCCCTTGACGTCAGGAGACGTTACTCTCCTAACGTCGAGCCAACGGATTTCATAACAGTTTCATGGCTATCTTCGTGGGAGAATGGAAGTTGCTCAAGTGGGTTGTTAGGCATAACTAATAGAATCACTTTTCAGCTTTAGCATGGGCTCATGAACAAATACCTTCAGCAAATATAATTCGTTATGTGACATGATTCTATACTTGTATTAACACTTTACCACACTAATCGTCTAGAAAGATAGAGTCGTTCGGTTGATACCTCCAAAGCAAACACAAAAATAGTAAAGCTTGAGCCTTTACCAAACAGGATCTATGGTTGATCCTTATCGACATCAATGGAACATGACACGTCAAACGAATCAGACAAGAAACAAATATTGAATACACATGTAATATAAGTTCAAACGCACCGATAATTATGCAAATAAAACTGAACCCACTCCACATAGTTTTGACCTTTTGTAACTCAAATTGAATCATAAATGGCACAATCCAAGAGCTGGATTCTTGCTGGTAAGTTGGGGGAAAACCCCCCCAATGATCAATCAATCCTAACCTAAAGAAGTGTAGTTCAAATGACATTACAACAATTCTACAGTTGCATCTCGAAAAAAGTATAAAAACTCAGTAAGAACTTCCACAATTTTACTTGTGTAAGCGACCAAAATCCGGTATTATTTGCTTGACACCAAAATCCTGTTTCAAATGATATCTTTATGTTTCCTGCAACATAAATTACAATCCAGCTTTCTTCTCCAGTTTCTGAATTTGGTTGAGGAAGATCCATGTCATCTGTAAGACCGAAAATTCACCAATCAGAAACCACGACCTTTCAATTTTAAAATCAGATCTGCTGACTTCCATTCAAAATTTAATAATATCCACCAATGGAAGGACTAGAATTATAGGGACTTTTAAATCGTATAAAGAAGGAACTTGTTTTTTTTTAAGAAAAAGGATATAATCATGCAGAAAAGGACTTTTTTGGTGAAAATAAAAGGACTTTATCATTAGGTTAGGAAGTTAAGGGACTTGATATGTAAAAATAAAATCTATCGATTTGTGTCATGTGTGCAAAAGTCTTTCGACAGACAACAATTGCCCGACCAAATTTAAAAAAAAAAAAAAAAAAAGCTTCCCAAAATTTGGTTTTTGACTTTTGTGTGACTAAATGTCTAAATCCCTTAATTTCTAAAAAAAATCATAAAGGGTCTATTGTAACAAGTTAAAACATTTAATCATGCAGAAACAAAGTTTAGGGACTTATCTGCACAAAAAGTGAAAGCCCAAAGGGATTTCCTAAATCATACCCTAGTCTTAGAGCTATTGTCGAAAAAACCATTGGACTTTTGAATTGACACATGAGAGTTGAGACCCTGGATTTTAACTTTTTTTTTATGTAATTGAACCTTAAAACTTTTATAGCTTGATAACGAGAGAGTACCATGACGTGTGGCGCAATCCTAACACAATATACTGGAAATCCTGTATAGAATTTGAAGGGCCCGCCGGCCTTGAGGGTTTTCATGGCACAATCCATAGATCCTGTGTAAGGATATTTTCCCGCAGCATCTGGCTGCATTTTTTGTATTTGGGTTTTCACATAATCAAAAGGCAAACTGCATGCAGCAGCAAAGAACCCTGATACAGTACTGGCCCCTGCAGAAGAGAAAAGAAACATAAACAAAAAACCCTTTTACCTATATTCCAAAAAGACACAAAATTTACTACATAAATTAACAGCAATAATCACAATATCTTGATAGATTAGTGCAAAATAAAACCAACTTATAATGTATTACAATTGTAGCAACCTATCTCATTTTAACTGATTTTTCGTGTAAATTGCTGATGTGGCAACGCTAGTCATCATATCAGATGCACATAAGTAAAAAAGGCTTATGTGATTAAAAGATATTATTTACAAGTTTGAAGAAAGTAACTCAAAAGTCAGATCAGCTGTCACATGGCATATACACACTAAAATGACAAATAAGATGTCATGGTTTAACTAGGCATTCATTGCTACTAAGGAATAAATGTATCTTGGTTGCTAAAAACCAGTAGCAATTTGTAAGCTGGTTTCTATGTTGCACCTAATTTAAAGTTGGTTGCTAAAATTGAAGAAAAAGTTATAAGTTCTTTTCTAGTTCGTGCAGTTTGCCCAAATTAGAATTAAGTAGCTCAATCTTACCTAAAATTGTAGCAGCCTCACCAAAGCCAAGACTGTCCTTAAAGAACTCCACACTTTGATCATAAGAAGCAAGCATTCCCATGTTCAATGCCATAGCCCTTACAACGGTGGGACCCGCACCTTTCCAGAGAGCCAGCACCCCTTCATCTGCCGTAATCCTATACAAAGCATGGAATGCATTTGTGTAGTTACGGCGTTGGGCAGCAGGTAAAGTTGCATCAGCCTGCATACGAATCAGCGCCAGATCAGCAGGGCTTCCCACACAGGCTCCAATTGCTCCAGCTGTCAGCCCACATAAAGCTTTCTGATATAAAGGCAGGGGCTTTCCGTCATTGGCCTCAAGTGCCTTGTTTGTCAGAATCCTATCAAGTAATTAAAAGGTCAGATTGATAACTACAAGAGAATTAAAGTAATTCACCTGTTACATATATAACAGTATAATCATTAGTGACAATACCTAAATGTTCCAAGTCTGGCGGTAGTATATGTAGCTTGCCTAAGCAATCCAGCAGATAGACCCTGCTCAAATAACACACTTAGTACAACATCAAATGTGTTATGAAGGTAACACTAAAAGTATGATAAAGAAACAAAAGTGATAAAGGAAGAAGACACTTTCCTAAAGAATAAAGGACATTGCTGATAAGAACAAAAAAATTAGGCGTGTGAACAATAATTGTGATCATCCATAAGAATTCATCAATTCTCGACAGCAAAACACAAGAATCAGTTTAATTATACTGAGCAGTGAAAGCTAGGGCAAATGTCATGTGAGCAAAACAGCTCAACCGTCTAACCCTTAACTGATGATCTTTTAATCAGATATCATACTTTTGATCATCAAAAGTAGTAAGTTAGTAACAAACATAAAAAGATCGTATGAGACATCATGCCACTGTAAAATGGTACTATTTCACAATATCTTTCATAAACTCAATGATCGTGTGTGTGTGTTATATTGCAACAGGATAGTAAAAATCCTAATAAAACTGCAACCTCACCAACAGACTTTCTTTATCATTATCAAATCAAAATAGAGAATACACACACCTATGTTGACAATTTCAGCTCTGAAGGACCATAAAAAGAACAAACCTTATAAAAAGAACCAATTCCCTCATTCTTCAGCATAGCTTTTGTGACCTCCCCTGCAGATCCTTGACCCAATTGAATCCTCACCTATGAATGCACATCACATCACATAAATAAGATCAAACATTACACAAATCAAATTAAAAAACAAAAAATTCATCCAACTCAAACAAAGAGAGATGCCAGATATGCCCCCCTAAATTAACATGGATTGTACATCAAACAATACCATGCTACAATTAAACCACCACACATCTCTAGTCAAAGATAAAGTACACAATTTATGTTAACGCATACTATAAAGTATTCTAACGAAGTCAGTTGGCGCATATCGTCGAACACATTCGATATTCCAATCCATTATGAAAAAACACTACAAATATAAGATCAATGCAAAACTCTGTCATTCCAGATACTGTATATTAATATTACAGTGTATTTATATCAACATCAAGGAACAAAAACCATAAGATCGAGCACCTACAAGCATCTATCGCTGAGGAGCTAAATCACCAAACAACTATTGTGTATCAAAATTACAGTTTATTAACATCTAGGAACAAAAACCTAATATAAGCTTGAACACGTACAATAATCTCCCACTAATCATCAAACAACTACAATCACGAGAGCCCAATTGTCATCTTAAGAACAGATCTGAAAAACCATTAAAAACTCAAGAACTTCAAATGCAAAATTTACACTATATAGTTACTATAAAGTATTCCGATGAAGCCAGTTAAATGATATCGTCGAACACATCCGATCCATTATAAAAGAACACTAAAAACATAAGATCAACACAAAACTCGTTCGTTCCAGTTACTCTGTATCAAAATTACAGTGTATTAACATCAAGGAAACCCGATACTAGATCGATCACCAACAATAATCTACCACTAAGAAGCTAAATAACCAAACAACTACAATCACGAAACTCCAATCGTCAACATAACAACAGATCTGAAGAATCGCCAACAACTAAACATAATAACAACTTCAAATGCAGAATTAACCGTATACATAAGACTATAAGCACACCTTGATCACATCGAAATGATGTTAAAAAAGATAGTCGAGAGAATTAGAGTCAACAATATTACAGTGTATCAACGTCAAGCAACGAAAACCTACTATTAGATCAAACACCTACAACTATCCATCACTAAGGAGCTAAATCACCAAACAACTACAATCACGAGACTCTAATCGTCATCATTACAGCAGATCTGAATAATCTTCAACAACTAAACTTAATAACAACTACAAATGCAGAATTACAAGTATACATAAGGCTATAAGGCATAAGCACACCTTGATCACATCGAAATGTTGTTAAAAAATATAGTCCAGAGAATTAGTCAACAAAACTACACTGTATCAACGTCAAGCAACGAAAGGTCGAAAACCTACTATTAGATCGAACACCTACAACTAACCATCACTAAGGAGCTAAATCACCAAACAACTACAATCACGAGACTCCAATCGTCAACATAATAACAGATCGGAAGAATCATCAACAACTAAACATAATAACAACTTCAAATGCAGAACTACGAGTATATACACAACTATATAAGGTTATAAGCATACCTTGATCATATCGATGGGCTGGATGACACATGTAGCAAGCATACCGGAGGCTCCGCCGTTGACGAACGGCTTGATCGTCGGCCATACGCCTCCGATCGGCTTCGGTTTCTCCTCTCCCATTGTTGATGAGATTTGGGGGTGATGAAGAAATGGAGAAAGAGGAAGTAATAGTGGAGGTTGATGAAACAATGTGGAGATAGATATTTATACCATGATAAACACCACACTTGTGATGTGATTTTGTTGCAATGTTCGTTTATGGCCCTGTGATTTCGCTCGAATTACGAAAGTGACACTAGTATTTTGTTCCCTCAATAACATCACAACTACGGGTTCAAAAATATCCGAATCTGAGAATTCGATTTGAGAATCCGTAAATCCAATTCGGATATTCGAAAATTCGGATTCGGATTCAGATTTGGATTCGGATAGTGATTTCAAAAGTTTTGGATATTCGGATATCCGATTATCCGAAAACTTAAAAATATTTTTTTTATTTTTTTTAAATTTTAGACATATTTTTACTTTAGATTGAGGTTTTTAAGTGTATATTAGAACTTTTTTTATATGAGTTGTTTTTTATATTATTTTATAATAGCATACGTCTAAATTTTCGGATACGGATACGGATACGGATACGGATACGGATAGTGATTTCTACTATCCGAAATTTTCGGATATCCGAATTAATTTCAGATATCCGACTTTGAACACCCCTAATCATAACATGTAGCGTGTAAACTTAAAAATCTTAATTTTTGGTTGAGAAACATATCATTTAATTATCAGAGTTCTTTAAAGAAAATATGATTCAAATTTTATAATAGGCTGGTTTAGAAGTGAGAGTAATGGATGTGTGGGTGGTCATTCTAAAACTGATCTACCAATTTTATTAGGATAAACTAAATATACCCGCTTTTAGTTATAAGAATGTCAAATCAAACGAACAAACATTGTTTTTAGTGTAAAAGAACGAGAATATAATTATGCAACAACTTGAAAAGTGATACAATAAATGGGAGTGGAATTATCATGCCGAAAAAATTTACAATTGTGTGATAATTATCACGTAATGATCAAACTATTACTTAAACGGATGAAATTATCACACAATAATTTCTTATGCATTGCCCCTATATATACAATACATAAAACCCGTTTTTCATACAATTTCGTTATACGTTTTCCTATTTTATTTACAATTATCATCGTGAGTAGAATCGAGTGAATATCAAGTGTAAACCGATGAATGATTATGCTATTAGGATTATGTTTGGCAGCAAAAATGAAAGTTAGGATCATTATTGATCAAATTAACAATATAGGTTATCATTACCAGCCAATAAATAATAATTTAAATTATTAAAATCCAATACGCATATTTCAGTTTAGTAATAGTTTAATATTTTGAGTTTATTTGAAGTAAAGTTGAAACACAAGCCTTTACTTGTAGTGAATATCTTCAAAACTCAAGGGCATAATGGTCATTTCAATGTAAAGGGTCTCATGCCCCATGGGTATGGGTTGGAGGAGTGGGCCTTGAGGGTATATTTAGTGATTCCTACGATGTCAACTTGTGCATACAAAGCAATTGGCGATGGTCTCGGTGATATGTTCTTTGTACAGTAAGGGTAGTTTTGGAATATCAGTATTTGGGCCCAATATAGTGGTCGCTTTTATTGAGGAGTCCCACTACCCCATTGGATGTCAACCACTCATGTAGCATCATCTACCAGGTGAATTTCCAACAATGCCCTTGTTTTTATAACCAATAACGGAACAGCCTTATTTTTGAAATCCACGTCACAATTTTGTAGTTTGTTATCGGAATAAATTGCATTTTTCATTCCCTACGTATGTGTTAAATTTCACTTTTCATGCTTGAGTTAAAATAACAAAAAAAATGTTTCCATATGTTTGTTTTATATTCCACTTTAAATCTTTTCTATGGATTTTGGATCAAACCTAGTGTGTTTAATTTTAGTTGAGGTAGATTAAGAAAATTTATAACACAGTTCGTACATAACTTAAGATAAAATTGAACAGATAAGTGATGAAATTGAACGGATAAATGCTTAAAGTAAAGAATTTGGAACATGTTGATGGATTAATGGCACGTTTAAAAGCATGTGAATACATATTCAACATGCTTAACCCGGTTATAACATGTATAACATGTGTTTTATTTTAAATGATGAACTCACACACTCATTAAGTTTATTTTAGAATTTACATTATGTGTACGCAATAAGACTTAAACTTTCATCATTTTGGAGGAATATTATTTCAATATCTTGGTACCATTAGACATAACATGTTTATCATGTTAAACAAGTTAACAGGTCGACACAACAAGTTTCTACCCCATTTTTCAAAATGACGTAGTTTTATTAGTAGATAAATATTATTATTATTATTTTTTTTATTTTATTATGTTAAGAATCTCATCATTTCGTAATCATGTCAACGCTTATGTTAAACGTGTTTGTATATTCGTGTTATTGAAATGATTATATTTAATCATGTGAAACGCCTTGTGTAATTCATGTTACTGAGCCGGTTACAGTTTATTGTGTTGAGCGATTTGAATCTTGTTACACAACCTGTTTATTAAAAATGTTCATTTTATTAAAAATGCTCACCTAAATAAAATGTGTATTACCAGACTTATTAATTGGCCTATGACACCCCCGCCTCGGAAATCCGTAAGAGGCAATACGGCTTGCTCGTTTACACAGTCAAGGACTCAAGGCGAGATGTTCGAACTACTATCTTTATCCCAACACAACTTTAAGCTCAAACCCAGGTCTAAACCATCGATCCTCGTCGTGGGTTGGTCACCCTAATATGTTTACCCTAGTGGTGTTTGAACCCTAGTCTCCTTTGAAAAATCCAAAAACCAACCATCAGGCCACCTTAGGTAAGTTAAGGGTGGGCAAGGCACACCCGCCGTGAGGCCACGACATGTGCTGGCGCCAAGCAGCAACACCGCCGCACCGCCCCTCTACGCCATGTTTTTCTTTTTTCACGACATATACTCATCGTGAACTTTTGTGTGTGTGTGTGGTATAGAGGTGCGGTGCGGCAACACCACCGCCGCCAAATATGAGGTTGTAATGTAGTGTGATATGGTGTGATCAGTGACCTATCTACACTTTGATGAAGGGGGCAACTGCCCACCCTAATTTTTTTTTCCAGTGTTATATGTATGTGAAAATTCCGACGCCCCCCATAAAATTATGTAATCGCACCCCTTAAATTTTTGAAACTGAAGAGAAAGTGACGCAAATACATTGTCAGGGGTGGAACTACAATAAGACTACAGTCCAACGAACTATATTTTCTCGTTAACCGGGGTCTGTAACCTAGTAAATTTTAGTACTTTTACACTCAAATAATCAAGTAGGTAGTAGAAAGAAAAAAGATTATATCGAGATAAATATTTTTTACTATCAAACAAGCTAAATCTATATTGGTAACAAGACATGAGAGATTAAATGTTATATTTAACGGCTGACATTGTTCTCAAACATGTTAAACATCATAGGATTAAAGAGTTTGGAAACCATTTTAACGATAAGTATAATTGTTTTAAACATATTACATATCATTAATTTTATGAGTATAATTGTTTTAAACATCAAATATAAGTATTTTTATGAGTGTAATTGCTTTAGTATATTTTATAATATATATGCAAATACAAGATTTTAAGGACCATTTTAGTGATATTTTTTGGTAATGAATCGGATCCGACCCAATTTGACCCGAACCGGACCGAAAAATATATTATATTGTGATACCCAAATGATGCTTAAAAATTTCTGCCCCCTATTAAAATATTTCTGGATCCGTCACTGGGGTGATATGATAAAATATGATTGGTAGGTATGTGATGTAGTGTCATGTGTATAGTGTGGGCATCACTCCCACCCCAAAACTGCTCATTTATAAGAACAACACGTGTCGTTTTAAAAACTCCCGCCAATTATAAATACGAGTTAAAGGCTTGAAGCCTGTGTAGGACAAGTTTACCGGGCCTTGAAAAAGTGATGATGATGGGCCATGCCCACTTTCTTATTGGGCCTAAGTGTGTAACCAATTCAAACTTCTGGGCTCTTTATATGCTGTTTGATAGTTTCTTGTTGGGCCTAAAAGGCGAAACCTATTTCAAACTTCTTTTTACAACAGGAGCCTAAGAGCCAGGAGATTCTTCGATAACCTTTCTTTCCTAATATGATTTGTCATATTTGTTTTGAATCAGTCAAGATTGCAACGTTTGATTGAATATGCAGGTCAACCTGGATTGCATTGGCTATTGGTAAAAGAAAACAGGAAAATCCTCAAAGATTCTTTTGATTAAAGATTCTTTTAATCAGAGTAAATTACCATTTACATTCCTGACGTTTGTCCATTTTAACAGTTTGCACCCCTATAGTTTCAAAGCCTCGATTTGCACAGTTTGCATCCCTATAGTTTCAAAGCCTCGATTTACATACCTGACGTTTATAGTTTTACCCGTTTGCATCACTAATGTTTTTATTATATAACCATTTGAATTAAAATGAGTAACGATGTTAGTCAAGTTTGTTAACAGACCCCACATTATTTGTCTTTTGTAAGGGTATTTTTGTCATTTTCTTTTAATCCTATTTTTTTTTATTTGCATAATTCCATCCATTTCCAACCCACCTTTATCATCTAACCCCACCTAACCCCAATCCCAATTCAACCGCACCACCCCACCTTTATCATGGCCACTCAACAACCACCGCCATCCAAAGGCGGATCTCGCCGGATACCTCCATCGTGCTGGTTCGACGGCGAGACGGTGGCATTAATCGAAGTGTACCGTGACAAATGGTACTCCCTCCGGGGAGGGAATCTCTGTGCCCCCGACTGGCAAGAAGTCGTCGACGGCGTCGCCGCCCAGTGCACGTTAGCTGGCCCACCGAAAACCTCGATTCAGTGCAGACATAAGATGAAGAAGCTCAGGAAGCGTTATCGTGCGGAGATTCAGCCAATCGGAACACATAGCCCCACCCACCGCCTTCTTCTTTGACGCCTCCAGCTTGGGGCTTTGTGTTTCGAAGCCACTCGTTTGGTTTTAATTCAGATCTTGTTGACGTCTAAAGGGATCACTTTTAACCCCATTACCACCACCACAACCACTCGGTCTCCGCCACAACATCATCCGCTTGAAGAAACTGTTGTTTGCATCTTGATTAGACATTGTCTTTACAATTTTAGGGATTACTTTAGCACTAGGACTCTTTGATTCCAATTTTGGTGTGGTCTTCATCGGAAAAGCTCAGGGCTTTAGGAGCTTTTCCGGTGGCGCCAACAGCGGAGGCGGCGGTGGTGGTTGCGGTGGAAGTGGAACATTAGGCTTCTGCAGATTAGAATGCAAACGGGTCATATCAGGTGCAGGTGGTGGTGCGGCGATTTTCGCCCTTCTGGGTCCGTTAGTGATCGCTAGCGAATTTCTCCCTTCGGGTCATATCAGGCTTCTGCAGATATCGCCGAAGGAGGCGGCAACGGCGGAGGTTTATTCAACGGCGGGAGTGGCTGCAGTTCAAGGCTGGGACGATAGTATCAGATCGTTTAATCGAGTTCAATTTGTTATACGGAGACCCATTTGAAGCCCCATTTGTCGATTCAGTAGTTATTCTTGAGGGTTCAATAGTTCCAATGTACAGAAACGTCGACGGTGGAGAGATGGAGGAAGCGAAGAGAAAAGAGGAAGAAGAAGGTTTGGGTGGTGGCGTCGATGGGTGGTGGGTGGTGGTGTCTATGGGTGGTGGTTGATGTAGGTGTGTGTTTATGGTGGTCAAAAAAGAAAGAAGAAGAAGAAGAAGAAGATGTAGGTGGTCTCACAATTTTTTTGTTTTTATTTTTAATTCTTAGGGGCATTTTAGTCTTTTTATAAAAAATTAACGAAATAACTAACGGTGTTAGGGTTTTGGGTACAAATGGATATAAAAATGAAACATTAGGAGGTCATTGGCAATTTTGAAACCGTAAGGACGCAAGTGGTTAAATTGAACAAATGTTAGGGATGCAAATAGTAATTTACTCTTGTTTTGAATCAGTTAAGATTGCAACGTTTGATTGAATATGTAGGTCAACCTGAATTGCATTGACTATTGGTAAAAGAAAACAGGAAAATCCGTAAAGATTCTTTTGATTAGAGTTAAACTGTCAGTAATCAATCAGTAATGTCATGTCATCCAACATTGATGGTAAAGAATTTACTTTAACAGGTTTAACCAAAGGGTTCTAGATCACCATCGATCAGTTGTCATGGCCGTGGCACGTTTACTGTCAGTATGAACTAAGTTCGTGCCGATACAAGCCATCCTCTGATAGCAATTGAGTTCGTGTTGACGCAAGCCATCATCGATAGTTTGTCAGCAATTACAGCTAAATGTATTGTCAGTGATTATCCGCCACGAATAATGAACAATATTTATAATAAAAAAAAAGTTTATTTCTGTTTTTTCTATAATCCCATGCGTAATTACTACGGTTTTGAGCCATAGTCAATTTTCTATCGTTTTAATCAATAAGATATTATATTGCCAATAAGCCCTACATCAATTGGTTTAGGAGAAGACACTCATGACTTCCTAAAGTGTAGGTCATGAATTCGAGTTTTACTTGATGCAATATGTTTCAAGTGAATCAGGGTTTTATCACAGTAAACTTTTAGAAGTATTTATTAGCTGTTAAAAAAGAAAAAGGTTGTATATCTCTACCTGTAATTAGTGACAAGACAGAATGAAGAAAATGAGCAGAATAACAAAGTAATAACCACTTGTTTTTAGAATATAAAAGCGGACTTTAATTAATTACGAACAAATCACCTTCAAGATGACATCCAATCACGTGGGGTTAAAATAAATGCCACGTGTGTGTTAACGACATAACGAGAATAATGTGGATGGTGTACAGCGAAGCAGTTATGGAGACACGTAAGTGCCAGTTCATCACCCAGTGGTACTTCCCACATGCACTTTCCTATTAGTGCCTCAAATTCATCTTTCCCATTTTGCCCTTTGCATTTTCATTATTTTAACAGGAAGGGTTTTTAACACCCCGTAACAAGCACCGGCACACAGATGGTAAATGAACCGAACGTTTAGCGAAAAGTTAGTGAACCGTTTGACGAGAAGTTCGTTCTTTTAATAAATAAGCGAACATGAACAAGAAAATTCGTTCCTTTAGTTTAACAAACGAACATGAACAGATACCGCGTTTGTTCATTTATGTTCGATAATGTGTTCGTTAACGTTGTTTGTGTTCATTCATTTAAAAGTTATTTTTGAGATAATTATGTTAAGTAGTTATTTATATTCAGTGGATATTCAATAATGTTTGTGATTTTAATTATAAAATCAATATGTGATGGTTTGTATTTTTTTTGTTTTAGAAAATTTGGTTTGTGTTCGTTAATGTTCATGAATA
This sequence comes from Flaveria sonorensis, assembly GCA_025506505.1. Taxonomy (NCBI): domain Eukaryota; kingdom Viridiplantae; phylum Streptophyta; class Magnoliopsida; order Asterales; family Asteraceae; genus Flaveria; species Flaveria sonorensis. The sequence goes on along the minus strand of CM046431.1, from coordinate 46,059,708 downwards.
TTGTGTGCGTACGCTTACCTTCGTTTATGGTCGTGAACAGATTCATTTTCTTAATGAACGAACACGAACAAGAAATCTCGTTCGGTAAATGTTCGTGAACAATTCATAAACAACATATTTTATTAATGAACAAACACGAACAAAACCCCGTTCGTGTTCATTCGGTTCGTTTACAGCCCTAAGCACACCCCTTAACGCCGCATTGGAGCGGTTTTTCACACCCTTAATACGTCCAAGTCAGATTTAACGCCCTTGGTGTTAGGTTATAACGATGGGCCTTAGATCAAAATTCTGTAATGCATACATACTTCTTATTTTCAAATACGATTGTCATCGATTATAAAACTATTAAATGTCATTATTGTTTTCCTTTTGGGTTTGACCTCTTAAATTATTGTTGAGGGAGTATTAATATCATTTTAACAATTTCTTTCATGTTCGTTTGGATTCAACTTTTATACATTCTACTAATACTTAAAAAGCAAAGGTAGTGACCAATTGGATTGGGCCACCCGACTTTGCTTTTACGATATATAGAAGTTGTATAACTAGCATAGTTGGTTAAGTTCATGGGATTTTAAACAAGGGGTGCTCGTTTTGATTCTTTGCAGCCTCATTTTTAATTCCTCTTTTTAGTTTCTTCCTCCCAACTTTAAAAGCAACTAATTAGATTAAATTACACGGACAGTCCCTGAGGTATGCACGTATTGCAACTTTAATCCCTACTTTCAATAAATTACAGATGCGTGCCTGAACATTGCATGGTATGCACATCGGCAGTCCCCGGCACTAACTGAAGTTAAGTTTCTCTGTTAAGTCAATGTAAAATTACTAATATACCCCTGAATTTAAAAACTAATACTTTTGTAATAAAACCCAACCTACCCCTCCCAAACCCCACCCATCTCATCTCACCCCAACCCTCCATCTTCTTCTACCATTTTCATCCCCATCTTCATCTTCATAACCACCACCTCTTCACTATCATTTGAGAATTCAAGCACCAGTACCACTCCATCATCACCACCATCAGGACTTTATTTAAGTATCTCTTTCCCTCTCTTTCTTTTTAGATTGCGTGGTGGTGGGTCAAGGGTGTAGCAGCGGCGGCGGAGGTGGTTCGAGGGTGTAGCAGCGGCGATGGTGGTGGTTCGAGGGTGTAGCAGCGGCGGCGATGGTGGTTTGAGGGTGTAGCAGCGGTGACGGTGGTGGTTCCAGGGTGTAACGGCGGGGTGGTTCAATGGTGTACCAGCGGTGGCGGTGGTGGTTCAAGGGTGTACCAGCGGAGGCGGCGGTGGTTCAAGTGTGTAACAGCGTCAGCGGCGGTGGTTCAAGGGTGTAATAGCGGTGGCGGCGGTTCAAGGGTGTAGCAACGGCGGTGGTGGTTCAAGGGTGTAGCAGCGGCGACGACGGTGGTTCAAGGATGTAGCAGCGGCGGCGGTGGTGGTTCAAGGGTGTAGCAGCGGGGCGACGGTGGTTCAAGGGTGTAGTAGCGACGGCGGTGGTGGTTCAAGGGTGTAACAGCGGCTGCGGTGGGGGTTCAAGGGTGTAGCGACAGCAGTGGCGGTAGTTTAATGGTGTAGCATCGATGGCGATGGTGGGTCAAGGGTGTAGAAGGAGCGGTGGTAATGGGTCAAGGGTGTAGTAGCGACGGTGGTGGTGGGTCAGTGTAGCAGCAGTGGTGGTGGTGGGTTGAATGTGGAGAATTATAATGTGGAGAATATAAAATAAGGGGTATTTTGGTTTATTAAAAAAACCAACAATGAAACTTAACTTCAGTTAGTGCCGGGGACTGCCGATGTGCATACCATGCAAAGTTCAGGCCCGCATCTGTAATTTATTGAAAGTAAGGACTAAAGTTGCAATACGTACATAGCCCATGGACTGTCCGTGTAATTTACTCTAATTAATTAATTTCTATCATCCGGACTCCCAAAAACATTTAATTAATTCAAAAGATAATTTAACAATTACAATTTTTTATTATCTTAAAAAGAAAGGTTCAACTTTCACCCCTCAACTTTTGAATTTTACATTTTTAACTATTCAAATTTTATGAGTTTATAAAATGTTACTTTGACTTTTAAAAGCTTCAGGATTACCTTCTCTATATTTTTACATAGAAAAACATTATCATGTTCTTATTTTTATGCACGTGCCAGTATATTGTCTACGTTTTTATGTAAAATAAATTTAGAAAACAAATGATACAAATATAATTTGTGAGTTAGTTTACGTTTCGATGTAAGTTTTGTTTGAAAACGAGTTAGGTCAAATATGATATGCTAGCATAAATTTGATTACTGTACGTTCTGACAAAAATTTAGTTTGAAAACGAGTAAGGACAATTGTAGTCTATACTTTATCACGCCACATACGGCGTACATGCTAATTTTTATGTGTGTTTACTACGTTATCATTTAACTATATAAATTCGAATTACTCTACGTTTCGAGTACAATTAGTTCAAAGATGAGTCGGGTCGATTGTAGTCTATACTTTATCACGACGCGTACGACATCGCCGCAACGCACGACAGGTAAAAAACTAGTATACGTATAAAATGGAAGGTTCAAGATTATGTTTTATTAATATCACTCTTCGATAAGGATGAGTGAATCAGTGTCACTCAGGTCTTGGATACATGTACGCAATAAACCAAGATGCTATATAACACATAAATTCTTTTTACTAGTATCACATGACATCCTAACTACATATGTGTGTCACGTAGATCTACTCAGGCGTGACAGAAGCAAAGTCTTAATTCAAAGACGGAACGCAAAAATGCTATATACTTTGAAAAACTAATGAAGTCTTACCTTTTAAGATAGAATTAGAGGGTGACTCGGATCCGACCAACATAATATTTAGAGCCGCCAATCCCTACTCGTAGTCAAGAAAACATGTTGGTATGGGTCATCTTAAAAAATAGTTGGATTAGTTTGGATTTTTTTTAACCAACGCGTTAGAATAAACTAAAATGTGTTCATCTCAAAAGTTAAACAGATCCAAATAGGTGGACTATTTTGTCTTTAATTTCTCAAATTATTGCTAATAAGTAGCTGAAGTAAAAATATGAAAAGTTGTAGACATAAACTTAATAAAAGTCGGTACAATCACAAAATCATTATTAATAGGTTCATAAGAGATTAAAAAAGATATCAATAATTGGGAAGAATTTAGAATAGATGGATTGATATGAAAAGCATGTGTTGTGATCCGGTAAGCTTGGCCCACCCATTTGCTCCAACCTTTCAAGTCCCCACTTGTTTCATTCATCATGGCCCCTTTATGCAATTGACACTTTTGTCCTCGTGTTTCTTTGGATTTTTCAAGACCATTTGTTTCTAGTAGGGTGTAAATGAAGAATTTGTCAAACATGGTTTTATTCATAGATGTAATTTATCGAGTGTTAAGCATAAAAGTAAAAGTTTATAAAGATGAGTTTGAATGAATGCTTGACTCATGGGAGACAAATAATATTAATAAAGTCTTGCGATGGTTTTAACTGTTAAAACTTAAAAGGAAGACCTATATTTTGTTTTGTGGTATTTATGAGTTAACTAAGTGTGAAATGATGACATGTAAGTTAGTAGTTATGAGCGGTAGAAGTCTTGCCTCATGGTATTGTGGCATGTCACTCGGTACCATACTATGGCATGTACGTAATGGTAGGGAAATTAAGGGGCATAACGTAGATCATTGTTTGAACTTGACTTGATTGGCCTTCATCTAACTAGACTTTACATCTATTACCCAATCATTTAACGCCAGAATAGAATTAATGTACATGTATTGGATAGTACTATTTAAGTTGGTACCCCCACTCCTTCATGTTGGACTTGTTAGCTAGGACCAACAACTTGCCATTATTTCAGCACTTTTCAGCACTTGAGTGAATATACTCAAAGGTCTTAAATTGAATTTCGCTTGCCCATTGTGGCTTTTAGCACCTTTTACCGTCATTGGTTTGGTTATGGTACTGTTGATTGCCTTTGCATACCTCGTACGAGGCTATGGTCCTATATTCGATGCCAACCTCTTTTACCCGAGGCCCGATGCCCGATGCATGACGCTTGATGCATGTATATCATTATTTCTGGTCGAGGTTAGGTATCATGGCTCAAAACAAACAAGCTAGAAGGAACAAGCTTATACAAAGTATGTTCTCGAACAACAAAAGCATATTCTGTAAGAACAATAGGAGATCCGCCTCCTACCATGCTTGGTATACCTTAGAAAGTTATTGATCGTAGCTTAATTACATACATCAAATATACAAAAGTTTATTCTTGCCTAACGTATAAATTAGGTTGCGAATTTCTGACTCAAAACTAAAAAATGATACAAATCTAACATGAAGTTTAAATCTATCCTATTATTTAAATGAGTTCAAATCAGATCGAACCCAACATCAAATTTAACTAAATGGGTTATGTTTGAGTGACTTGACTAGTTCATAGGTTAACCCATTTTACCCATTTGTTTTTATGATTTTTCTAAAAAGCATGTTTTTAACCATTACTTAAAGTAATTTTGTAGTTTATGACAGAGTATAAAAGATAAATAACTATCGTGTTTTGTAATTTAAGCTTACTTATTTTACATACATTTATATCTTTTTATTGTAAAATTGTAATTTTTAAGTATTTATATAAACAAACAGACGTACCTTCACTATTTCATTTATAATGTTAGGTCTATAAAATATCAAATGATGACATGCCTAGCCAATTATCTCTGGAATCACCTCCTAATAACACCCAACTCAAAATCCCTAGAATATTAATATACAAAACATAAAATAAAATAAAACTTTTGTTTAAAAGGGTCTTATGTTGTTAACACGTGATATTAGACCAGTTTTGTAATTATGTTAGTCCAGGGAGTACTATTGTATAACATCCTTCTCTATATATGAAGATATTGTTTGTGATCCTATCGTCATCTCTTTTAATTTCAACTAGCTTTCAAGGTATTAGTTTCAACGTTATTTTCCTTTGTTGTTATTCAAGCCTGTATCCAGGGTCGCCTCCATCGTCACGATAACCAACGTTACAATGCTCTCATCTAAACTCCAGCGTCGCTGTGATCGTAGTAGGCACCATCTCATCTTCAAAACACCACCACCCACTATCAACTTATTTGCACTTAGGGTTCACAAAACAACTTGCCTTCTAACCCTAGCTGTCACTCAAAATTTTCATTGTCCACAACCAACCGTTCACGACCGCCACACACTGCTCCACAACAGTAACTATTCAAGAACAGTTCCATGCGCAAGTCACACGTTTATGCGAAAGATACAAGTGCACAAATGTTACAAGTCTCGTGTGGCGCTTCATGTGGAACCCAAACTTTTCACACGAAAGTTGGTGGTTCGTGATGAAAGTCATTCAAAAGTTGCTTTTGAGTGAAAGATATAAAATCCATGCGGAAGTTCAAGCATTAATACAATAGTTGCATATCAGCTGCCACCACAGGTCGTTCATGGCAAACAAGCGGAAACAACCTGCTTTCATCACAGTTTAGTTCGCCAACAACCACCATTCACTACAAGCCACTGGATTTGTATATCTATCTTTACGTTCCAATATACAATCGCTTCCAAGCTACAACCGTTTCTCGCGCGTAGCCCTGAAGAGGATTATTAGACCAGTTATGTAATTGTATTAGACATAGTTTTAAAAAATAATAGAATGTAACATCTCTGTATAATATTATACCAGTTATGTGGTCATATTAGTGTAAAGGCTGTTAGAATATATAGATATATTATTTGTAATGCAGGTACACATGAAAATTATCAAAACAATACAGCCATAACACCAACATATAAATATCTAAAAACTTAATTATTTCTTATATCTTCTTAAAAACTACAAAAAAATACCATAATGATAGAGACAGAGTGTACAACTACACACTCTTCACAAAACACACATATCACTCTGTAATTTCTATATATAAAGTCTTCCACAAGTCGATAATTCTTCTTCATACCAAAAAAGTAGAACTAGGGTTCATAATCATCAACCCAAAAGCTTCGATTCATACACAAAGATGAGGGAAATCATCAGCATACACATAGGTCAAGCTGGAATTCAAGTGGGTAATTCATGTTGGGAGCTTTATTGCCTCGAGCATGGCATCCAGCCCGATGGCATGATGCCAAGGTCTGTTTACAGTTTCCCTTAATCACACCCTTTGAATCTTCCATCAATCTCTGCTAATTGTGTGTTTAATTGTTTATGTATGCATCTGCAACTTAATTGGATGTTGTCAGATCACCCGATTCGCCCCTTTTGTGTTTCTGCTTGAAATGATTGTTTTTCGACGATTTTAACGTCGTAGTTTCATACTGGAGTGATTATTGTTGATGATTTCGGTGTTGATTGAGTGGATTGATGGATTCGAGTTAATTGGTGTGTGTTTTTGAACTTGCGATTTAAGGATAGCCCTAATTTCTCGTCAATTTCTTAATTCGAACGATTGAGGTTATGAATTTGAGTTTGTGAATCCTTTTTAGTTTGTAGATTCACAAATTCTGCTCATAGATGAGTGGATCTGGTTGGAATTTGTGATTTTAGTTGTGGTTGACTTCCATGATCTGTTTTCTTGTTTCATTGATTGCAAAATTGGTACTAGACTGAAGACCATAATATATGAACTGCTAAATATCATAAATTATGAGTTTTAACAGTTGAGAAAATAAATATTAGCCATAATCAAACTAGTGTCATAATATATGAATTGCTAAACTATTATGATGTTCGCTAGTCGGATGTTGTTTTTAGCTGAAGTGTTGTTGGATTTGCAGTGACGAAACAGTTGGGGTTGGGCATGATGCATTCAACACATTCTTTAGTGAGACGAGTGCGGGAAAGCATGTGCCAAGAGCCATATTTGTGGATCTCGAACCAACCGTCATTGATGAAGTGAGGACGGGGACTTACCGACAACTCTTCCATCCTGAACAACTTATTTCAGGAAAGGAAGATGCTGCGAATAACTTTGCTAGGGGTCATTATACGGGTATGTATAAGATTGAACACTTGGGGGATGGTTGGGACTTCTTATTAAACTCTGCTTATTGTGTTCAGATACAATGATAAATATACAGTTTGAGAGTGAATGGGATTGTTAATATGCCCTAAGAAAGGCAATAAGCAGATAGACACTTAATGGGAAATCCCAAACACGTTTAAAAACATGTAATTTCGTTTGATTATAAACAGATTAGCGTAAACATTTCTTTTATTCAAACACTCAAAAGTGTCTGCCTGCTTTAGAAAAACACAATAATTAGATAAAGTTGTTTAAACAAGAAAACTGAAATACCGTTATACCCCATTAAGAGAAACGTATAAAGATAAACAAGTTGTTTCCTTTGTGTTTTCTTTGGACTTTCTGTTTTAATTTTGGTAATATTTTCAGTGGGGAAGGAGATAGTCGACCTTTGCCTTGATCGAGTAAGAAAGTTAGCAGATAACTGCACAGGTTTGCAAGGGTTTTTAGTGTTCAATGCTGTCGGTGGAGGTACTGGTTCTGGTTTGGGATCCCTGCTTTTGGAACGCTTGTCCGTTGACTACGGGAAAAAGTCAAAGCTTGGGTTCACCATCTACCCTTCTCCACAGGTGATTGTTTATCTAAGTATTACAACTTCAAGTTACAGTAACCAATTACTTGTGTTTAATGCCCAATTATGTATCCAGTTTTGTTTATACCAAATTTGACAAAAACCATGCTGGATGACGAAAATTTTCTTCATTTATATGACTTTTGGGTAATTTTTACCTTATATGTGTCATCCAGCCTGTGTTTTTGGCAAATTTGGCATGTATGGAATTAAATTCATATTTGTGTGGCCTATAAAGTAGTTCCAATAGTTGGTGACCCACTTAACTAAATAATTAGTTTGATACTAAACATGAGTAGATTTAAATTTAAACCTTTTGTTTCATCTATCACTTATATTATCAAGATATTTAAACACTCAACACACATTTATTGGTTTGTAGGTGTCAACTGCAGTTGTGGAACCATATAACAGTGTTCTGTCTACACACTCTCTTCTAGAACATACAGATGTCGCAGTCCTATTGGACAATGAAGCCATTTATGACATTTGTAGGAGATCGTTAGACATTGAGAGGCCTACTTATACAAACTTAAACAGACTCATCTCTCAAATTATATCATCTTTAACAACTTCTTTACGCTTTGATGGAGCAATTAATGTTGATATTACAGAGTTCCAAACGAATCTTGTGCCATACCCGCGCATTCATTTTATGCTTTCCTCTTATGCCCCTGTGATATCAGCTGAAAAGGCATACCATGAACAGCTGTCAGTACCTGAAATTACAAATGCAGTTTTTGAGCCTGCAAGCATGATGGCTAAATGTGACCCGAGACATGGGAAATATATGGCGTGTTGTTTAATGTATCGTGGTGATGTGGTCCCTAAGGATGTCAATGCTGCTGTGGCCACAATTAAGACCAAGAGGACCGTTCAGTTTGTTGATTGGTAAGATATTAATTATAGTTGCTTATTTTTTATAGAGGGTGCGTAAATGTGTTTTATAGAAATGATTTTCTGATTACTGGGTTTGATTCTGATTATTTCACTATTTAAGTGTTAATTAATCAGTTCATGCAATACTTTTTGAACAAAAAAAAACTTGTTAAATACTCACAGAAATGATTATCTTGATTAATAGAACTTCAAACAACCAAAATACATCCAAACACCATCTTGTGTGCCACATGTGAGTATCTGATTGTGAATATATAGTATCAAAACACACATCCAAACACTCCTAAATAGTTCGAAACATTGTTAAATAGAGTAAATGCAAGATTTCATAAGAATATTCACAGAAAAAATGTAACTATTGTAATTGATAACAGGTGCCCCACTGGTTTTAAGTGTGGGATCAATTATCAGCCTCCAACAGTCGTCCCAGGTGGCGATCTTGCTAAGGTGCAACGAGCCGTGTGCATGATAAGCAACAATACCGCGGTTGCAGAGGTTTTCTCACGCATTGACCACAAGTTTGACCTCATGTACGCGAAACGTGCTTTTGTTCATTGGTATGTCGGTGAAGGCATGGAAGAAGGCGAGTTCTCAGAAGCCCGTGAAGATCTCGCAGCTCTTGAAAAAGATTATGAGGAAGTTGGTGCTGAAGGTGTTGATGATGAAGGTGATGGTGAGGATGATGAGTATTAAGTAATTAAATTGCTGCTTGTTGCTTTTAAAATTGTGGAAAAACTTTATTTTGTGGATTGATTTCTGAAATTATGCATGTGTTATTGTGTTACATTGAATGTGAATGTTGGTTAAACTTATGACATGGTAATGTCATATGTGGTATAAGTATATATAAGTTGATGTTTATTGGATGAAAAGGGTTATGTTCTCCTTGTATTTATGTCTAATTTGATGTTTGTTAGATGAAAAGGTACATCAACAGGGTGGCAATTGCAATTGCAGTCGGTTTACATGTTTTTTTAGCAGGTAGAAACAAGTCAAACAGATTGATGAGTCGTCATGTTATTATAATTATATAAAAACAAAACGAGTTGGAGGGTCAAAATAAGAGTTGTCATGTTATAATTATATAAAAACAAAACGAGTTGGAGGGTCATAATAACATTGGTTAAACATTTTGTATGTAAACAGTTGTATGTCTATCTTGTCAATTACATGTATGTTGTGTTCTAATTTTAAATGGTTTTTGGGTTAATTTTTATTTAAGTAAGTCAACTCAAACATGAATTGTTTATTAAGCATGCGACGGCAACATAAATCATATAAACAATCACAAACGCACGCTCTAAGAATAGCTTCATGTCATATCAAACATAATAGCATGTAAAAAGCGTTAATGACTCATCCATAATAAAGGTTTGCGGCCTACGAATTCATACGTCCAAGTACACGAAGGCATATCACGTTGTTTTGTTTTATGTCGTCATCATCACTCGAATACAAAAATACATATAATTTAGTTTCTAAGCCATTTCATAGTAGTACATTTAAACTGCTATACTTATAAAATTGTTTTATATTTTAACCTCCTCAAACACATCCCTAATGCCTATAACTGTAAAAACCATCCTAAACCTACTCATTATTACTACCTCTTTCATTGCACACATTCACCAATCACAACACTTGAACATTCTGAAGCCTCCCATTTGATATGCTATTTAGTATTTACAAGATTTATGTCCAACAAGAGCAGTTCAACCTGCACCAACAAAAAAACTTATATAATGGCAATAATATTCATTAAATATATCGCGTTTGATCTTGTCATTTACCCAAAAAATAAAAAATTAGAATCTTCGATCAAGAATATCATACCGTTTGATCGTTCTAATTCACTGCCAAAATCTTCAAAACTTAAGTTGTCTGGTATTTCCAGCCTCTTATTTTCTCCTGAGAGACAAGAAAATGTTAGTAACCATTTTTAACATCAATAAAAGCACGGCATAAAAAAAATATTAAAAAAATAAAAAAAAAAGAATGAAAAAACTACCTTGATGCTCTAAGGTGCTACTATGAGAATCCAAGAAACTGTCTCTATCTGATGATAGAAAAGCAGACCTAGAGAAGTTCTCTAGCATGTCTGAAAATTACAAAAAAAATTAATTAAAAAGTAAGTGGCTATATCTAGAGATGGCGAGGGTGGATGGGTTGTACAACGGGTCAAAACATAGTCATTTAAAAAGAGTCAGACGGGATGTATAACGGGTCAAAACATGCTCATCTGAAATGAGTCATTTTTTGTACGGGTCATATCGGTTGAGGTTGACCCACAAAAAGAATTTTGTATATCTTTTGAAAACTGATTATATTTAATGTGTTTATCAAGATTACAAGAACAATAACATTACTCCAATAAGAATCTAAAATTTTTGAATAGCAATGATTTAGGAGGTTGTATGCAAAGTTCATAATATCACATTTACCCTTGAAGACACTTTAATTCTCATATTTATCTCTTATAGTACATAAAACAAAATCAGTTAGTTATAACAGGCAGATATCCGGAATAGTCCAGGCGGTGAATCATAATTCATATCATCACATGACCTTCTTTGTCGTTTATCCAACAAAACACGCTGTTATAACTTATAAGGTGAGAAACGAGTGTCGTACCAGAACTATTGGTGAAGTCCGCGGTCGAGTCTGACAGACCAAAGTTTTGAGGCATGGGTCCCAACATACCAAACAAAGAACCATCATTAAGGAGTGCACCATTCAGCTGGTGTGGGTCGGATTCCAAACAACTAAAAGACGAAACAGATGCATCACCGATTGTGGGCCGTGGTTCTAGAACATTGGCATCGGTTCCATACATAAACCTTGAGTTTCCCACATAATTTGATTCGGCTTTCACTGATACGCCATTTGTCATTCCAACATTTGAGTTGTGGGCCAATAACATAGTCGGTTGAACATCGATCCTTCTAGAATGAGGTTGTGGGTCCCCTGAGGGTATTGGCAGTCCACAGTTGTTAAATCCTCTTGAGAAATTGGTCATGCTTTCTGTCTTCAGAGGGATACCAGTGTTTTCGGCTGCATAACGTGTTGAACTCTGATGCACTGAAAAAAGAAAAACCAATAATGAATGTAAAATATTATTTTTGCATACTCCAACAAATATTTGCAAGAAAGATTTAATAAAGTTAGTTGCGGAGGTGTTTGGCATTGCCTTATGAGAGTGATCATCTGATTTCGTGTTTTCGAGTCACAGATGATTAGTTTAGGGTAGCTGCAAAGAAACGTATTCTGATTCATATAGGGTAGGTCATTTTACATGTAATTCTTTAAATAATCAGAATTTGTCAAACACCTGATTGTCACAACTTCAAAAAGTGAAAGCAAGTCCAGACACATCTCCTAAGAAACAATGCCAAACACCCCTTAAAAATCTCTCGATATATAAGAACACTAGAAGCATAGTGGTTGCAAACAAAGATAAATTGAAACCATCTAGACATACAGAGGGTCAAACTTAAGTGATCCCGACATCTCATAGTCAACAAAGGATGTAACTTTTATTTATGTTGGCTCGGCTAAGTGGAAATTGAGTCGTAAAAATGCTTACTTGGCGGCAAATGAGATCCATTAGACTTAGATTGGAAAGTGACTCCTGTTGGGCCCAATTGCTGCATCAATGCAGCCTGTCTATCAAGCAACTTATTAAATTCCATTATCTGATCTTTCACCATCAACCTCAAGTGGTATCCCTTAAAAAACTCCTGATTTTGTTCTTCCAGTTTCTGCCAAACTAAAAAAAAAAGAAAACTTTTTTAGATTGGCATAAACGTGCTAACATGTACGATGAAATCAAATATAAAAAATAGTCATAAATTACACACCAAGCTCGGTAAAGCTTGGCTCTATTTTCTCTTGCTGATAGAGAATATCTATAACCTGTTTCTGAGTCATGTAATATGGCAGACATTGTTCTATGAGATTTTGAACCTGAAACCAAATGGTTATGATGCTTTAGTTACATTTTAAACGATAAAACCGTGATATTTAAGAAAAAATACATGCGGCTAAAAAATGTTACCATTTGAATATCTTCAGGTGATATGTTTCTAATCTCTCCGCCTGACATTCTCTTGACAATCTAACTAAAATACTGCTTGTCAAGAAACGTATATAACCTGTTTTAAGAAGCATAAAAACGTCTTTTCTCATAAACTTGTCTTAAGAAATTAAGCAAGAGTAAAAACATGTTCACGTCGTATATCTTCAAGATTCCTATTTTAATGCTCTTGACAAACATACTTAACAATTTTGAACACTTGGAATTCATTCTAATGATCTAGTGATTTATGATAAAATCACAAAAACGACAATCTTTGGCTTCAACTATAGGTGAAGTGAACAAATATCGCGCATCCACTTTATATTTGAATATCACCATAAATGTCTTGAAATTTACAAACCTGGCCCAACTTTTAAGAAAATAAAGTAGATACATGAAATAAAGTGTATACAGCACAAATGTATACATGCGAAAAGAAAGACAAAATTTCGTCATGTTTGTACATTCCAAAACATCTATGATAACATGGGAAATTGCTTATTCCATGGTTATTGAAGTAAAAGATCCTTGACCCTAATGCGTAGATATAACCACAAAATGATTATTCTTGCGAGTGTTCTTAGAATATGCATGATTGATTGATCCATTTTACAATTAAGATAAGGTTCAACAACCTACTAAACAACTAAAGCATTTGTAATTGTAGATGTTTGGGGATAATTTGCACTATTTAGTTGCATAAATTAGCACTTACAACAACACATTCAAATCATAGCATGAACCCTAGAAGAACAACTACATGAACACTCAAACAGTCCATATAATCAAACATTGAAATACACAAGAACACCAAATTAAGTGATCATATCATCTTTTCAAGAAACACAATATTGGAATTCAAGAACCTGCAAATCAACATAACACAAACAAATTCACAATACCCTTTAACCAAAATCAAAAGAACAAACCCTAAAGATGTTATAAGAACAACCCACAAACAAATCAAAAGGATAACACACAAATCAAGATTCTTGGTATGCAGGTGTAATCATATCTTATGAAGAATCAAATTGAAGGTAATCAATCTGCTTGCATATATATTTATATTATGATAAAGATTGAAGAAATTGAAGAGAGAAATAATAATAAGATTACCATAGGAAGATACAAAGGAAGAATCTTTGAGTGTGGGTGTTGTTGATTTGTTTAGAGTCATTGGTGACTCGTGTTGGACTGCGGGAATATAAAGGAGGTGGACACTGGGATCCACATCAGACGGTGGTTTTACCTTTTTCTTCTTATAATATTCCTTTCATATCTTCCTTCTTTTTAAATTTATATTTTTTTTAAGTGTTTACATATGTGTTAATCTTTTTTTATACATTAAGAGAATCACTGATAGCTAGATTATGGAGAAATTGTATTTCATATAGTATACGATTCTGCTTCGAATGATATGTGTTATTTTAGTCGGGACCATCTATCTGTTTCTTAACCGGAACCACTCACCCAACTCTCTTATGAGTAAACCCACAACCGGAGACAAACCCCATAGCTCAACCCTGAGCATTTTTACTCAGGGTGAGAGTTGAATCCAAAACCTTTACATATTTACATGTGCTAGGCACCACAACTTAACCACTTATTACTGACTGAAACTATCGTAAGGTATATACTTGTCTCACATTAGTCGCTTGTGCAGTATATACATGATTTGTAGATTAAATGGACTCATCACCAGACTAGTCTTTTAAAATGAGTTCTTTTGTCTAGTTCATAACACAGTATACGCCCCTTTGATATGTGGCCGGGGACAATTATATATGACGTTTGTGAGAGAGGGAGGAAAGGAGAAGTGAGAGAGGGTTGCGTTCGCCTCTATCTGTGGGTCCTCATCCGGGGGAGTGAGTGGGTGCGTGAGCGCACATAGAAGAGCTCTAGCGTTTTTTAAAAGTGTTTAATATCATAAAATGAATGTTTTATTGGCTTTGATGAAAAATGTCTACATTTTAGAATATTAATATACCTAAACATGTAAAAAAACATGAAGAAATCATTCAGACTAATTGGTAAGACTGTTTCTCACGACTTAAGCTCTATGACTTTAAGATATTAAAACAATAAATTTATCAGTTGCTCAAAAGCTTCACTTGTGATATTTTCAAAATAAACTGAGAAAATCATATCATCAAATTCAATAACCAACTCATTAGAGACTTAGAGTTTAGACAATGAAAAGAATATATTGGGCCAGGCCCAAAAACTCTTAACTCTATCTCTATATACAATTATACAAACTTAACAAGCCTGTCATAAGAATAACGTGGCCCAGACCCAGATAATAACGGGCCATTCATGAAACAACAAGCTCCTTTCGAAAGTTCAAACTACCCAAATTTACTAGCCCAACTTTCACCAGTTTTATTACTAACATTTGTTACTTACAAAAGGGCTTGTAGCCCAGATAGAACTTGGAAGGGTGTTACACCTTCCTCCTATGAGTTCAACATTACTATGTATTTTATACTTTAAAAACCAAACACAACATTCTCACTGCATAAAGTACAACTTCAAATGCATGACATTGATTTCCGTGAGTTTGCTTTGCTTTCAACTTTGAGTTTTGAAATTATTATTTTAAAACCAAATATAATACCCTCACTGAATAAAGTACAACTATAAATGCAAGACATTGATCCCGTGAGTTTGTTTTGCTTTCAACTTTAAGTTTTATATTTATTTGTTTATTATTATAATTAATGTTTATGTTATTTTGTTTTTTTATAACTTTAAAAATATAGTGTTTTTTTAAATATTAATACATCGTTGCGACGTGCTGAATTTTATCTACGTTTAAGAGTAATTTTCGTTCGAAATCGATCGGAGTCAAATATAATACACTATTAATATTTTCGCAACATATATTTTTTTGGAAATTCCAAGAATATTGTTGCGACGTGTTATCTCTACGTACATTTCGATATAAATATTATTTAAAACCAATCTCCCGTAACAAGCGGCCAAAACCCGTGATCCATGTAAAATATATTTTTATTTTTTTTCAAAAATCATAAATGTTTTCTATGTTCCTAATATACCGTTAGTTTTTCGATATGAATTTTATTCGAGCCAGCGCAACGCGCAGACAAAAAAACTACTTAGCGTATATTTTTAAAAGTAGAATTAGATGGGTGTATGAGTACTTTGATCTAAGCAAAAGTTATTAATTTGATTAATATAATCATATTAATTTTGTAAAATATTGTAATGAATTCAATTTTTGAAATGATTTTTTATTTTATTATTTATGTTAAGTAACGTTATAAATTTTATAAGAATTCCATGCATCTTACCTAAACTCATAAGATATCATACTTTCTCGAAGAATACGTTTTAATGCACAACATACAATGTATTGAAGCATGATTAAGCAGATTTTTAAAACCTTAAAGAAACATATATTGAAATAACAATAAATATTAAAATTAATTACTTTATCTCATCAAATACGTATACCCACATCACCAAAAACCCATCTCACTTCTTACAAAGTGGAAACAAATAACATCAGTAATGAGAGGTCGTCATGGACCCTTTTCATATCATTGGGTCTGATGGCTGAGAGGTCATCATGGACCCTTTTCATATCATTGGGTCTGATGGCTTCCTCTCGTCAAAATTAGACTCGTCATATTCTTTCCTCAAAAGTCATGAACCACTTTATATTTTTTTATTAATTATTTTAATTTTTTTTTTATAACATGTTGGTTCTTCTAGGTTTTCAAATTTCAAATTCGAATACATACTACAAAATAATAAGTAAAACAACAAATATAATATGTGGTTGTTTTTATCTAAATTGGTTTAACATATGAATTCCCAAATGAAATCCAACCAAACAGTTTGAAAGTTTCACAAAATTGATCTATATCAGACCAAACTTGTTAATATGATTTGATTCAAACTTAAAGATAATAAATCTTCCAAATCAAATCAATAAAAACATAAATTGATCCCCTAAGTAATTGGGCAGAACATCTGTGACAACAATGGAAAATCCCAATAAGAACTATTGTCACTGCAATCTTGAAGAACATTCTCCCAATATTCATTCACTCCATTCATGGCATATAATGATGCAGATATCTGTCTTTCAACCTTCATCCTCTCGAAATCGCTCGTGCTTACGTCGTCTTGATCATCTTTTTTCGAAATCAGCCCGAAATCAAAGGCTGTAAATTCTGCCCCAATGTTCAATGGCAGCAGATCAGACTGTAGTTCATAGCAAGAAGCACCACCAGCACCACCGATCCCAACACCGGAGATGCAGTTTGACAAATCTGGTTTGTACCCATCATCAAAAACCTCAATTCCTTGATGCCCAGGTGAAAAAGTTTCAATCTTGGCATTGTTGGCTTGTACCGTACAAGTCGTTGATGCATGACCCGAGGCGTCCCGGGAGGGTGTTTTTGTTTGAGTGTTCATGGTGTTGGTGTTCGTGTTGGTTTTGGGTTTTGGTTTGGTGATGGAGTTTTGTCTAAGGTATTTCTTGTGGTTGAGTAAGTTTCGGATTTTGAGAGAAAGAGCAGAGTTGATGGGTACATGATGGATGAAATTAGTTCGGGCGTTGGCACCTCGGAGCAGGTAAGCCGCCTCATCATATGCTCTGGCGGCTTCCTCTGCGGTGTCAAATGTCCCGAGCCACATCCGGATCTTCTGGGTGGTGTTCTTGATTTCCGCCACCCATTTTCCAGATGGGCGTTGTCTAACACCAACAAATTTGCTTCTATTCGAACTTCGCCCATTATATGTTCCTTTCTTTGCTAATGATGAAGAAGAAGAAAAACTATAATTTTGGAAGTTCAACTCCATTTGTTATTGTTTAAGATGAAGTTTAGTTTGAGGTTTGACTTCTTGAGATGATTGAAGGGGTTTAAATAGGGGTTTGATGTTCATGGGGACCTCATCTTTTTCTAACTTAATGTTTATAAATCTTTGATTTCTTTTTTGGATGGTTGTTAAGTAGTTGACTGACAAAACATAGCTTTAGGATTAGGAGTGGAGGTTATGTCATTTAACTTCATCAATGATTGATACTAAACTAAACTTTTTTCAGTATTTTAAATACGACAAATCGATTCAGTTCAGTTACTCAGAACGTATTTAACATCTTTAGATAGTTATCGAAATATCAAATCCGTCAACGTGTTATAATAATATATACTCAAAGCGGCATACCTTTGTATATGTTGATTTCATGTCATCTACATCAAATGATCATGATGATCTATGGATGTTGTGGTCAAATGGATACTTGGTCAACTTAACATGAGTTGCCATCACGAAGGCCTGCTCTTGCCTCCCACTCCTTGCCTTTTACTTATTATTTTTATAAATTATCTTCTGTGTGTTTAATAACGACCTCAAACTTGTCGATTGTTAAGCAACAAAGAGTTTTCGGTCTTTTTGTACGCAGTATAACAATGACGAATTTAGAAATTTTCATTTGTAGAGTCAAAAAAAGGTCAACGTTTGATAACTTGTATTGAAAATTCAAATATGTACATAAATCATAAACAAAGACAACTCTATTTGGAAGTAAGAAACATATTAGGCTTGTATATTAGACCTGTTAAAAGTGATGTTTAAATTATTATCTGTTAATTTACTATACAACTAGGGAAAAATATTTTTGGTTGAAATTTGGTACCATACAAAACCAATACCAACCAAACGTAATAGGTACTAGTACCTGTATTTATCTTTCATAACTTCAGTTTCGTTACCCGCAATAATACTAGTACCGAACCTATAATTTGACCCATTTTTCATCTTTAGCCTCTAACTTGGTCTTAGCTCCCAACTTGACCCATCTAGAACGATGAGTATTTTAGAAAACAATTCGATTGATAATTTACTGTCCATTATGTTATCATTTAATATTTAAAGGTTTTGAACTGTGAATAAAATTTGACATAATGTATGTTAGAAATGTTAAAAAGTTAGTGATGTATCGATAGAGACCACTACCAACCACTTGGGGACAAAAACGCCTTTTGAATGTAAATGAATATATATGCTTTTTTGGATTTTTATAAGTAGATAATTATATAACTTTATCATATTTTTATTTACATACAACGTTTGAACGTTTAGGGTTTCGATTATTCAAATCAATTCAAGACACGTCTATGTCTAGCTTGTATCAAATTAACATATTAGTTGTCTAGTTGATGTATATGCTCTATATTTTAAGATAAATAAACCCTTTAATACTGAATAAATAGTCTTGGGATAATAGTTACTTCGAAGTGTTAGTTATTATCGTTTTTTCTCTTGCTCACAACCCTCGACTTGCTCTAGTGAAGCTTGACGGTGTAATTATTCGATTTAGGTCTGAGAAAACAACAATAGGCATAATGAAAGAAAACAAAAGTTAGATATTGATTTAAACAACTTCCCAATAACATCCTTTTGATGGTTGGTTTTATTCGAAGATTGTCATCATATCTTCAAAGTGATACTAGGGTTGGCGAGGGAACTCGAACCTTATAAATCTTAGGTTGAATGATTATGTGATCAAGCAACCTAAACATCTCGACTTGATTAATAAGTTTCTATGTTTATGTTTTTTGGGTAATTTTCATCCTCTGATGTATTAAATAGTAGACTATAAGCATTATTTTTACTAGATGTTGTAGACGTATACGAACTTTTTGAACTTAACAAGTGAAGTTTATAACTTCCACTGATTTGGCTTTGAATCCTTAACGTTATGTTGCACAAACTTTTGTTTGGTTTCAAAGAATTTGATATGTTGATACCCGTTTAGTCATATGATTATGATCTATTTAGAATCGTAGATGTTTTTAAAAATCAATTTGAATGATAATTTGATGTTCATTTTGAAATATTTCATGCCCAAACTTTAAAAAACTAATGGGAATATTGATGAGATTGGCACCTCGCACTTGTGGACAAAAAATGCCTTTTCTTCAAAAAAATATTAAATATCTCATTCCGGATTTATCTTTTATGAATGCATCAAGCAAGACATCACTAAATTTGTATTTTATAACAAGTAGTCAAAACAATTTGAGCATCTTGATTATTTTATGAAATGACTTTTAGTGTAACACACTAGTACAAACTATGACATAAGGATCGGTGTACATCGATTAGTATTAATTTCTTATTTTTACTTTTATTGTCTAAAAGATGGTGTGTCTAAAAAAACTTGTAAGATTACTATTTTGTGATCTTAAAATCATGGGTATAAGTCGCAAGAAACAAGCTACTGCATTAAGTGTTGGGTAAGGTTGTGTCCATCAGAGTTTAAAACGATCTGGTTATAAACCCAGGTCCCTATAACTTCATCTTCATATTCATTTTAGAAGTTCTATAAAACTGCTAATCCCCTTTCCTTAATCATACTCATACTTCACAAACATCATATTTCTCGAATTATAATCATAGAAAAAGAACAATAAAAAAAGAACACCCGCTTAGAATAACCAGATAGTTATACTTATAATCACATGTGAACACATCATTGAAATACTCTTAACTGGTATAAAAATAAAAAAGAAAAAAAAGCAATAGAACACTTTTATGAAAAACTAGTGTTTCACAAATGACAAATCAAAAACTTTAATAAACTTATCATCTTGTCATTCATTTACAATTATTCGAACTATATGTAATTTTTTAAACCAATTTGAATGAAAATATTGTTGCTAATTTTTTTATGTTCTAGAAACTTTGGATTGTTCCTAAAGTTTGAATTTGTTTTTCTAAATTATTAATTAAACTAGTTTATGTACAAATTTTAAAATTAAAGGATTAGGGAATATAAACGTGACAGATTACCTGCCCACATGAGGACAAAAAATACCTTTTATGCTAATTAATTATATATCTTGATTTCCAGATGAAAACTTATTTTGAATTTTGAAATGAATTTAAATAAAAAGTTTTTGGTGCTGACGTCAAAAGAAGAATCTTTATAGGCACGCTTAAAGTTAGAGCATCTTTTGGTTCCTACTCAATTAAGCTACATAAAAAATATAATTTGTGATTAAACTATAAGGGTACGAATAGGCCAAACGATGGACCAAAACCACAAGAAAAATGAAATTACACGAACCGAAAACCAAACAGTTATAACTTATAGACCAGTATAATATCATCGGTAAAGGACTAGACCAAGAAACCAGATTTCAAAGTCGATCTTATCCAACTCATGTGATTATGTCCATAGTGCACCATACAAGTTTTTTCGGAACAGCTAATAACCCCTGGCATAAACATTCATGTTGTTGGAACAAGTGAATACACACGGTCACTAGCCCCAACCTGAATCTTTTTTAACATCAACACTCTATTCTGCACCTCTTCTAAAATCATCACACATCATACAAAATTTAACCGCCAACCATTTGATTTTAACTTTACACCACTTTACCGTCAGAATGACCTCTTAGAAACTTTTATTTTACAGATATTTGATAAACAAAAAAAGAGAAATAAAACAACAATGTCATTCGTATCAAAAGAAGTGATAAAAGCCAAATGAATAAGTTGATTAATTTATGTCAAAACAATAAAATTGACCCAAAACTCGCTTTGCTGAAACAACAGAAACCTCACAATCATAGATGACCCACATCTACAATAGTTGTACAATATACGAAGAAGCTGTCAATAGCAACTTTCTTCCCACGTTCACACTCGACCAAACAACCCGTCCGAGGTTGTCACATGACACCACGCTGAAAAAATGAACACCGCGCAAAGAATTGGTGACACCAACATCAATTTCCACAAAAGACAAGCAAGCCCATGTTTCTGGAAGCTTCTTGTGTATTATGATGTAAGGTATGATTGTATTGCAAGTTGTTGTTGTGGCTGCAAAGATGCCCATGTTGATGCAAAGGTAGCAGGCGGCAGCGTTTGTTGGAGTTGTCTCAATAGGTTGACTATTCGGCTAATAGTTTGTTCTGTTGCTAGATCTTTGCCGGCACCAAGAATCTATAATCCACAAAAGTTGATATAAAAAACAAGTTCTAGAAAATAAGGTTGACAAAGTAAGCAGATGATGATATTGGTTATGATGACATATACGTTAAATACATCCGATCAAATTGTAGTTGACCAAATGCAAGTTGTCGAAAAAATGAAATGAGAGAATTAACTTAAAAGTTCACCTATCGAAATCAAAATATGCTCTGGTATTGGTTTTATTTGTTTTTTTGGGAAAAAGTCAACCATTTTATATTTTTATCATCAAATGCCTTTTAACTAATAATTTAACATCGAGAAGGAAGCAACTGTATAGTAAAAAAGCCAGGAAGTCAGAGTCACTAAGTACTTATAAACGAGGAACTTTTTAAGAAAGGTGTATGGTGTAACTAGGTTTTAAAGGTTCTAGGCTTGTTTTAAGCTTAGTTTAGACATGTGCCACGCCACTTTTAGTAGATGCTTCAAACCAGTTTCAGATCCTCGCCTGTGCACCATGATGAACACAAGACAGTATGGTTGCGCCTCGCCTCGGCGAGTGCCTTCGACTACATAGGTAAAAAGTAGAGAAAACTATATGGTTTGGGTCAAGTGGGTTGGGTAACAGGCCGGATCAAGTAGGTTTATACACACTTTTTGTCCAAACTTCTATTATTTTGATAAACGATTATGGTTAGAAAAAATAATTTTATTTCAACCAGTTAATCCTATTTGGCTTGTTCCTTTATAGACGGTTTTATTATTTATTTTTACCCGTTTGACCCATTAGTGATAAATCATATCTTGAATCGACCCATTCATAAGTAAACGGGTCAAAATGTGCACATCTAGCAACACGTAACTGAGATAAAACTAGCTTGATGGAGGGCAACTAACCTCAGCAAATACAGAAACAATTTTGGGCACATATTGGTTGTTGGGGCCCAAAAGTTCCATGTCTGACCTGTGGTATAGAGATCTAAGTTTGTTAGAAGCACTACAAAGAAAATTGAAAAGGAGAGCCATAAGCATGCAGTATACGCTTACCTTTCAACCATTGAACAAAGCAGCTCATGAACAACTTTAGCCTCGATAAGATCTCCTTTGATCGGCAAACAGCTTAACCATGCAGGAATAATCTGCCAAACAACAAAACATTTTATTAGGCGGGTAACGGAAACAAACTTAAACCTTTGCCTGCTTTTAGCAACCAACTTAAAATTTAAGAGCAAAATAAAAACCAACTTGCATTTTACGACAAATTTAACAACCAAGATACATTTTACTGCCAAGTGTTAAAATTTCAGAAATTACTGATGTTGCTCTCTTATTTGCATATATCGTGTATTCATGTCACATGGCATCTTATTGGTTGTTGGGTCCCAAAAGTTATATTTAACATATATATTTAAAAATAATAATAAGTTTCTAGTATTGTAAATAAAAAAATTATAACATTTTTTCACATAAGCATGATCTGCAGATGAACATATGTGGCACCTAATGTGGTGGCCAGCATGGCATAAACTGTATGTTGGTATATATATTGTACCTAATCTAAAGTTGGTTACTAAAATCAGATAAAGTGTCAATTTTGTTTTTAATTGTTCAGTTTACTCTTGTTTATATGTTGGTATTGATTTCAAAAAACCTATATATATATATATATATATATATATATATATATATATATATATATATATGGTCCTAATTAGAACAGCATACACCACAGCTTGTAAATGAATATATTCACAAAGTAAAATAAAGTATTAATCTACCTGGGCAGAATCAATACTGTCACGATGAAATTGACATATTTTCCCCAGAGCAGAAACAGCATTATCGTATGCCATCACATTTTCAGGCTGGAGAGCACTAGGGTGTCTAATTACAACATTGAGTCTTGAAAGAGCCTCTGAAAATTTTACACAATTATATATAAAAACTCAAAGAAGAAAGGTTCATATACACCCTTCTAAAAGCTTAAAATTTTCATATTTAACCTTTCTAATTTCTAGATATATACCTTTAAAAATTATAAAACTCTCATATTACATTCCATAGTAATTCAGATTAACTAAGTTATGTGCTCAGAGAATACATTGTAATAAAATTGTTTTCCTATTCGTTGATTACTGGAGGCGGTATCCTATAAGCAATTGATTTTATTTTATTATTATGAAATGCATAAATATGAGAATTTTATGTTAGAAATTAATCTTGATGTTCAAGGGTGTATAAAAGTGAACCAAGAAAGATGAGGGTGGAATTAGTTAACATATAGAATATGTTAGTCAAGGTTAATATTAAAAAAGTATTGAATGTTTTGGCTGTGAATGGGCTGTCATTCCAGCTGTGTTTGAGCTGTGATTTCATAGTAATTAAGGTTCGAAGTAGTATAAAAGAGGGTCATTGTATAGAGTTTAAGGTGTGGTCTTTTGTTCTTCATATTTATAAAAAGAGTCGTGGTAGTTCCCACAAAATACCGAGTTTTATCTTTGTTTTTTCTGGGCCAATATTCTAACATTTTATGGTTATGAAAGGGTAAATTATTATAGAACTTGCATGGATATATATAAAAAATTGGAAATTTTAAAGGGCATATATGATATTAATTAAATGTAAAAGCAACCCCTAGCTAGGTGTCATTAAATGTACCTCCAACAAGTGGTTTTATGACAGAACCACCATACTCTGCGCACACTCCAAGTCCATATACAGCTGCCTGAATTTAGAAAAAAATATGTATATAGTTTAAATCATTCGGAAGTAATGAGACAATCTTGTCCAGTGATCATGCTGACCTGTCGGACATCTGGATTCTCGTCATTGCATGCTTCAAGAAGGAATGGAAGATATGTATCATAATACTTTAGAGCAGCTTCACGGCACTGCTCTGCCACATCATCAAAGATGCAGATTGCAATCCTCCTTTCTTCAGCTGTTTTGTCCTTGCCCTTAAGGTAATTAAAAATGGGAGTCATTAACTCATTATTAACTTAAAGAAGGCTTTTAAACAAGGTATAACCGAGTTTAGCATTTGAATACAGGGTTAATTTCATCTACCATTTTATAAATTTAAGATCTTTTGTTTTACCCTCCAACTTCATAACTTTACACGTCAAGAAATTAAAATTGTGATATTTACCCGTTCATAGTAAATATGATAAGAATCAGCTACTTATAAACTTACATTAGTCTGTTTCACTGAATAACAAATAGAAAAACAATGTTATTACTGTGAATTATTTAATTGCATAATGGTCTCTTCGTTTATTTAGTGAAACAAACTGCCTATATAAGTAAATGTTTTTAATTTAATTACAATGAAATGGGTACCTATGAGAGTTCTGGTGTTTATATATGATATGAGGAAAATTGAAAGGGTAAAATACAAAACTTGAAACTTTTAGAAAGGTATATATGAAATCACCCCATAAAACAGTACTAGCAAATCCTGATTAATGATCATTAACACGATTACTTACCCACATCGGCATCAAATATGATGACATCTCATCAAAGAAAGGCAAGAAGGAGGCTTTAAATGTTTTAATCAATGTTCCCAAGATCTCACCAACCTGGAACAGCGAATTAGTGAGGCATGAAATATTAAAAACAGTATGACTTTTAGCCTAAGAGTTTTGCTAACCATAACCCTTAGGTATATGGTTAAAAGTATAACTATGACAATTAAGCTCTGTTATGAAAAGATAATACACACGTACACACACACATATATATATACAAATCTGTATGTGTATGTGTGTATATATATATATGTGTGTGTTTGTGTGTGTGTGTGTTTGTTTGTATAACATCCACTAATCTTACCATAAGTATTAACGATTATGAGAGAATGGTTCGTTTCTAACCACCAGTCACCTCATGGTAGTTATAAATTGTTATGCTCTTAATTGCAGCCCTAAGAGCTATGTTTGGCAAAACTCTTAACTTAATTATATTCAATAGAGGGAAAAGGGATGTGGACTAAGAACCTGGTCAAAGACTTCTTCTTCTTGCTCATTTTCCTCTTTAAGCAATTCTCCTTCCTCGGCATCAAAATCCTCAGCTTTAGCCCTTTCTGCTCTTTCTGTTTTTCTACTTGAACTTGCTGTAATTACCTGTTTTATTTCATCCACAATGCTTCTCACCTGATTTTCATCTAAGAGTGGCCCGGATACCTAACACCATGTTGAATAAACACTTAATAATAATTTTCCAACATTCTAAGCTATAAAAATTATAATATTTAGTTCACATGTATGAAGAAGAATATATTAGCTATGGAGATTACAAAAATAACAAAATAGGAACAAAAAGGAATTAACCAACCTGAATACATTCGTTTAAAGCATCAAGCATACTTGCACAGATTTCTGTATCAGGTTCCTGCAACGATTAAACCAACACAGTGATCACATTCTACCACAAGCATATGAAACACGAAATACTTGAAATTTCAGAAAATTGATTTCTGATTTTACCAATTGGATTCTAATTAGATTTGAATCAAATCATATCAAAAGGTTTGAATTGAATACAGATCAATAAATCAATATGGTAATTTGATTTGTAGAAGTTTCAAACCACTTGTGTATCTGGATTTGTCAATTCTGTTAAAAAAATTAAAACAGCTGAACATTATATTTATTGTTTTATTTTGATTTTATCATTCTGACTCGTGTAAAAGTATTAACTTTGACAATTAAGAGTATAGTGCTAAAGACAACTCAAATAAATTTATTAGAGGTTGCAAAATGGCTAGGTTGGGTACCTCCGTGTGCTTCTTGTTTAAAATTTTAATATTGCATATAAGTAAATAAAGAGTCATGATTAAAAATTATATTCTTTTAACAAGATTTTAATTTTGTTAATAAAATGGTTTAGGATGTGTAATGAATTGAAAATAAATGTCAAGTGTTGACTAGTTCGACTCACTTGGCTAGTTTTCTTTCAAGCTAAACCTTTTTTTTTTCATTTTACTCGTTTGACATGTTAAAGATACAACATATCCCCCAAACAGGTCAAGATTGCCAAAATCTCAAAATTTTGTGAAAGAAATGAGCATTACCTTATGCAAAGCTTCAACCAAAGAGGGAACTATGTAATCAGACAGCTGTTTTATATAAGATTCATTACGACCTTGAGCAAGCCCTTTCTCAATGGCCAACTTTGCAGACCGTAACAACTCCGGCATGGCTAAAAACATATAATTACATTGAAAGTTACTTATACATATGGAAAAAGGTAAAATATAAAAGAGGTAGGGTTGTAACAAACCAAACATTCAGCTGGAAATTCATTGATGTTCTTTTATTAAAACAAAAACAAACAAGAAATTTAGTGGGTTTAGTTATAGACGAACATGAACAATGATCTCATTTGTATATTTACGCTCGTAAACATTCATTAATCCCTTTGTTTATCTTTGTTCGATCGTTAACGTTCAATTTTGTTTGTATTTTATATGCCTATGTTAAAATTTAGTAGCAAAATTATTAAAAAATAGAAAGTTGAAACAGTCAAATGGTATCGGAGTGAACCTAGTTGTGCATCAAGTAACAGACTGACTTGATTTCTTGAATCAATTTTACAGTGTTCGTTCTTTTAGCATTTAAAAAAGCTAACAGACAAAAAAAGGTTATCTTCTTAATGAAGAGATACAACACAATAACCCATTCCTTAATCCATTCATTGTTGCTCGTCTGTTGAGCTATACGAACAAACATGATTAAGCTGTGTTCATGTTCGTTCGGTTCGTTTACAACCCTAAAATGTATTATATAAAACACCTGAAACAGCTGCTTTCCTAACTTCTTCATGGAAATAAAATTTGAGAAGTGGTACCAAGGTTGGGGCAACCTGCAATGGTATATACATTAGCATTCATTCATACCAAAACAATAAGGTGGTGTATGGTTCACCGCGAATCAAAGTTATGCCAGTCAACAATCGTCAACCCCCCTCCCTTTTTTCTTTTTGCTTTTAAGTCTAGTTAGATTTAATAAATAATAGAAAAACAAAACGTGTGAAAACCAACCTGATCAATCCATGGGTAAAAACCCTCCTTTAACTCATCAGCATAGCAACACAACATGTTGCAAGCAGTTGCTTTCTCCTCTAGAACACTAGTTTTGATCCCGATTCTTTTATCACCAAGTGTTATAGTCTCCATACTACAAGGCATGCAACTCTCAATATTGTTCATATAAATTTATATCCTAATTCAGGAAAATGTGATACCTTTCATCATCTGATTCATCAATCTCATTATCTGAATCTGCTGAGGTAATGATGACATCAGGTTTGAGTTGAGCAGATTGAAGCAAAGGAGGCATAACAACGCTCATATAAGGGAGAAAGTCTTGTCCTAAGCATTTGCATAGTCGGGCCCATGCCTACAGTACCAAAGAGTGACAAAAGGGGCCAATAAGCATAAGCTTAGATAATATAAACATCACCATAAAAGAGACAAAAAATTGAGAAATTGTTGAGAAAACCCTCTAGACTTTCACCACACATAAGTCCTTAGACTTAGAATGATTAAACCTGTAGACTTCTAAAAAACAACAAAAAAATTCTTTTTATCTCTTTAAAAACATTATAAAGGGCAATTTCATTATTCTTTAAAAAGTTTAAGGATTTAAACATGCAGATAAAGACTCTTTCAAATTTAGTGAAAGTCCATAACTTTTACAATGGCCCTAAAAATAACACCTACTTGAAGCATGTAGCTGGTAGTGGGATCATCAGTCTCCATTTGAGATCCTTGCAATGACATGAGCACTTCCATCACCTTAACACAAAATCAGAAACCATCACCAAAATTATTCAGAAGTTAAGAAGCAAGTTAATAATGCAAAAAATCCAAGTCATAAATTAAAATGCAACGATAATGATGTCAATAAGTTCCATAGTGGCTGATATATTATATATCAAAAGAGAATATGAATAACAAACAAATAGAAGCATACCTGCTTCGCATCATCTCTAAATTTTTCCTTCCCAACAGCCATTCCAACCAAACTAATGCATTCCATGGCTTTAGCTCGAAGCATACGATTAGCTTTATCATTTGCATTAACTAATATAGCTTTTAAATAAGGCATAACTGCATCATAGTACTTTTGGAAGTGTTCCTGTTGATGCACAAAGTATCTGAGTGACAAACTAAATGTAAAGTTCTAATTCTAGAAATAATGTGATGATGTGTAAGTAACCTGCGATGAATCAGCAACTGAAGCTAGAGCGGTCAAGGCCCCTTCTTGAACCATTTGTTTACCGTTCTACATAAAAGCAACATTAAATCAATTCAAAGCAGATTTAAGGTCTTATTCTGCTAATCTAAATTGCCAACATCCACCGCATCAATTTACCTGTAGTAATACAAGCAACTTGCTAACTATTCCATCCATGTAAGGGGTCAATATATCAGGAGTGCAATTCTCACTGAAATTTAGCACTGCTGAAGCAGCATGTGCCTGCAGAACAAAAGTATTATAATAACAGAAAGTTAGAATCACAGATAAACAGATCCTTTTGCAATGAAGCTGTGTCAGCCTCA
The DNA here is from genome assembly GCA_025506505.1 of Flaveria sonorensis. Classification (NCBI taxonomy): domain Eukaryota; kingdom Viridiplantae; phylum Streptophyta; class Magnoliopsida; order Asterales; family Asteraceae; genus Flaveria; species Flaveria sonorensis. Next base: position 46,030,566 of record CM046431.1, on the reverse strand, counting down.
CCACCATATCTGTTTGTAAGAAAGCAATGTAGGCCAAAAATTCTAAGATGTCACACAAATAAAAAGGCTACCCAAGAGCTAAATATAATATAAATGATGATGATGATATAACTGATAACAAGCAAACAAAAAATTGGAAGTGCATTCAAGACGTAAAATGCCATTTAATTTTATATGTTTACAAGCCATATTTAACTAGTTGAGAATATACCATGCACATTTACCAAAACAATCTATGGAGAACAAGAGAGAAGGGTGAGATATTTCGGACAAGGTAACGGAACAAAAATGAAAACTTGTGGTTGGGCATATTGTATTTATTCAAAATAGTGTCGCTTAATGGATCAAATAAAAAGACCTTGAAGTTGGGTGAATAATATTTATCCAAACTAATGTCACTTCTCAAGTCAGGTGAAACTCAACTTTGTTTCTTCAATAAATACTTAAAACAAAATCCTCCCTTATTTAATGTGCATTACAGAGTAAAATTCCTTTATGTCGTTGAATGAGCATTATTAATTCAAACTAGTCTTGTTTACTTTGCACGTCAGGCAGCAATTCGACTGTCTCATGTAAAAAAAATTAATGGACCGCTAAAATTCCCTAACTTACATTAGAACTTAGAAAACAAAGATCTTTTTGTTGTCAGATCATCAATATTTACTAAGACTAAGCATGGTAAATTCACATGTGGCTTTGTAGCTACTTGACTTATTATATCTAAGAAAATACTTAAAATGCATTCAGGTTCCTCTCTTCTTTAATGGGTATCCATTCTGCTAATAAAACTCAAAGATTACTATACCAAGTAGTAGGAACCAGAAAGCAAGTTCAGTATCAAAATGATCAGCTTCCAAAAAGATACAATCAATAAAGAAATCAAACTCAACGGATATGAAAGTACAATGCTAAACCAACATCTATATGTAAGTTCTATGTCTCCATATATACCTCTTTAACTCACAGCAGACCAACATATCTAATTAATAAACAAACAAACCTGCACTCGTGGATTATGAAAGTCATCCATAGCAGTAGCTAAAGCTGGCAGCACTCTTTGGTGGTATTGTACTTGCAAGTCCGGGCCTAAATCTGTAGCCAATTGTCCAATTGCGTTGATTGCAGCCCATCTGACACGTGGATGAGGATCTTGAAATGAATTTAGAACCATGGAAACCACTTGCTCCAAATTCTTGATCATCACCTGCAGCACCAAAATATTCAAGTTTCAAAATATCAGAAGCGACAGAGAAAGCAATATTGATCTCCAAAACAGCATGAAAATAACAAACACAAGCATACCTTTTGTTCATATAACATAGTTACATAAAAAGCAAAAACTGCAAAAAGTATATCGGGCTCATAGGTTCATTAATATGTTTGCAAGCTAGTAGAGATATACAAATGGACTTATTTGCATGTTAACCAATACTAAACTAGCTAATTAAAGTAATAAACAAGGACAAACCCACAATAAACAAACTCCGTCAACATTTTTACCTTTGAGCATCCCTCGGCTATCTGTGCAAGAGCAATAAGTGCAGCATGGTGTTTCTGCCATTCAGGAGCAGCTAAATAAGCCGGCAACTGCTCGGATGCAACAGGAACAATCGTATTCCCACCCAACGCAATAGCCAACCGATCCAAACACTCCTGCCCCACACTATAATTACTCGACTCTCCAGCATCCTCATCCTCATTTTCCGCAGTATGCCAAGCAGGTTCATCCTCAATATCCAACAACATCCGCAACAAAATACCAAACAACCTGCTTATAAACTGCGGCAGCTTTCTCATCATACCAGGAGCCCTCTCCCTAGCTTCCGCTAATGTAATCACGAACTCAATCGCCAAATGTCTCGTCCCCTCTTCTAAGCTCTCCGCCTCGGCTATCTGCAACATAGAGCCAACCACCTCCACTAACTGCCTCCTCAAAAACCTAGGCTCCGTCCCAGCCAACTCAATCAACAACTCCAACGCCTCTTGAGCAGTAGCCTCCTGCCCACCATTCAAAGCCTCCGTCAACGTCGTCATCATCGCAGGAAGCAGATCCTGAAACCTATCCCTATCACTAGAGCTCAAACACTGAATAAAGTTAATCACCGCACTCAAAGCAGCAATTCTCACATCTGAGCTCCCAGATGTAGTCAAACACTGCAAAAACACCCCGTGAAGATGTTTAATATGCGGAATCAACGTCTCCCCAATGTACTGTGACAATTGCGCAAATATCAAAAACGCCGACTCCTGAAGCTTAAACGAATCCGACGATACACACTGAAACATAAACGGTAACAACTCCGGCCAACCGTTATCCGGTAGAATACTCGACGCCAGTTCCGAGATAGTATCACACAACTTCTTCATTATCGTCTTCGCTTCTTCCTGCTGCACACAAGTTAACAGTATCGATTTAAGCGACGACTGAGTCGCCGGAGATAGCCTGTTCCAAATCAGCAAATCGTCCTGAGTCAACTGCTTCCGTAGCAGAATCGCTGACATCGCACGAGCTTCCATGTGAGGCGAAAGTTGCAGCATCTGACCGAGCTTCAGAAACAGCGTGTTCGGATCGGTTTGTTTGCAGAGGTTGAACAGAAGCTCCGCTTGCGATCGCTGTTCGTTCGATGATGACATGAGGTGCGATATTAGGGTTTCGAACGGCGTTGGATCGGCGCCGAGTATCGCCGCTAGTTGTGCTTGTTGGACCTGAGGATCCATCGCCGGTGGTGGTGGGGTGGCGGTGGCGGTGGCGGTGGTGGCGGTGGTGGTGGCGGTGGTGGATTGGGGATGAGTGATTAGGGCAAAGGGGTGTAGAGTGGTCGTAGGGGTAAAAGGGTAAAAGGGGAAGAGAGCAAATGTTTATGCTCGAAATATTAGAGGGAAATTTATTGCGGGAGTTGGTTACAAAAATGGTCCTTTGGGTGTTATTCAATTGGTGATTCTAGTCCCCTTAGATCTCCCGAAGTGTCCCTCGGGTGGTTTGATCAAGTACTTCGGGGTATACTGGTCCGTGTACCCTAGGTATGCCTGTCGGGTTGGTGGTCGGGCTCATACCTGCTTCAAATTTCAAAGTAGCCGGTCAGGATTTAGGGTATTTTAGGATAAATTTGATGTAATAGATTATGCTTTGATGGATTTTAAGATGGTTAGGATAGTTTTTATGATGTTAAAGTGGCCTGAAGTAGTTATTGGCTTATGTAGACGTATAATTTCAGCATGTGTAATTGTATGTATCAAATATTGTTGGATAGAAATATAGTGTTTTTTTAAGTGTCCGTAATCAAATGATAAAAACAAATGTGTTAATTTATTGTGATCTTTGAATTTATTTTGTAAGTAAAAGAATATTAAGAAGTTTGGTTTTGTTGCTATTAAAATTAATCTGAATTCATGTTGATTTGTTACATGTTTGTCTAGGGTTTTTGAAATTTGACTTAAATTAAACAGATAATATGATACGGTTGAAGGAAGTATTACATATAATATTACTCAACGTACGCTCAGCTTTGCTTACATATAAAAATTATTGAACTTTACTAATTACGTTTAAAATGATTGGTATCACTTTTATGTATTTATATGAACTATTAACTTTTTCCTCTGTACAAGTATGTCATTCTATGCTTTAAATGATAACCCTAAATTGATGGGCATTGTATTTCAGAGGAAATAAATGAAAAACTCTATTGACTTGCAAATCTTAAGAAAAACTTAGAATATTTGGAGATGCTTTTGGGTGGATTAAGAATTTGTCCGAATTTTAGTAACCAGTTGTCAAAATTAGTTAGCTTAAAACATTAAACAAATTAAAATAGTTTTATGTTGATGGTTTGGTTGACAGATCGAGCAAACTTGACTTTTCTGATCAGAGATTCTCTTGTTTAATATTGTTGAAGAACTCGGATGCTCCTAGACCCTAGCTTGATTCGCATGTTGTTAGGGGTGTTTAAAAAATTATAAATAGAAAAAAATCGTAATCCAATCCTCATCCAAAATTGAAAAAACCGATTTAAATCCTTATTCAAATTTCAGATTGGATTTCGGACATCAAAAATAAATTATTTGGTTTATTCGGATATTCAATTAAGCATAATAAAAAACCCATTGTATCTATCCTAATACCTATTACCTAAGTACTTATTATGTTTTTAGTACAATACTCAAAAGTTTTGACATCTTTCATTCCTCGGATCCTATTTTTCAAAAAAATTATTTATCCTTAAATTATATGATGATTTTTGGTTAAAATTGTGAGTTCTTATATTACCAACTTACTATTTAGGGAAACTCATGATAATAAGCAAGTTTAGAAGTATTCTAATTAGGTCATTTATATGTTTATTTGTTCAATCATGTCACTGATATTTTTATTTGTTACAAACAGATCACTAAAGTGTTAAAAATATTCAAATTAGCTCACTCATAGTTTCTCAAAAATTTTAAATAATTCGTAAAATTTTAAAATAATTCGGTCGTTAGATTTATTGTTAATTTTTAAAACATTTCATTTTTTTAAATGTTTTAACTATTTATGAGTGATCTAATTAGAATAATCCTAAAATTTTAGTGACTTGATCGAGATAAAAAAATTTACGAATGACCTGATTGAGACAAAAAAATTATGAGTAACCCGATTAGAACAAATAAATTTTACAAGTAACCTAATTAAAACAAAACTGAAACTTGATTATTATTTTATAAAATCATCATTACTATCTATACCCTACAATTCTTTTGTGATTAAAAGGGAGGAAAAAAATAATGAAACTTGAATAAAGTTGTATTATTTAACCAAATATATAAATAAATATAATGAGTTAGATGTGAACGAGTTTGTAGAAAATGAAAAAAGTTTAAAGATAATAAATTATAACTTAAAAAAACATATAAACAGTACTTTGAATGTTCTAAATGATATGTGTTAAAAGTAAATAATGTCGATATGGGTTTTAAATATTCTCACATATATGATTCATCTACGAGTTCTTGTACATGTAAACTAGCGTGTTACGAGAGACATTGGTAATATTCCATTTTTTATAAAAACCAAAATCATGAAAAAATCCACCTCCCAACGTTGACTAAATTAAGCACACCACAATAGCAATTTAAAAATTATATAAAGCATCATATTGCAAAAGTTGTAATAGTAAATAAAATAATTATATGGAAACAAAACCTCAAAACAATTCCTATGACTTGAACGGTTGAGATTCAATTACTTGTTTATGTCTTGTACAATTAGGTTTTAAATAAAATTTACATTGAAACATAAATAACAATAAGCTTGAGCAACGATTGGTCCAAAGGAAGAAGAAAAAATTAAAAAGGGCTATTAGAGAAAAACAAATAATTGTCATTGAGCCACATGTTGTAACCTGATTGGTCCAAAGGAAGAAGAAAAAATTAAAAAGTACATGACGTAAATGATAACCTTAATTGAATAGTGAGGTTTCTATTATAACTGACTAGTAATTAAACCTATCTGTTGTCGTGGAGTTTTTCTTGCTACATCTATGTCACTGGCCAAACAATCGGCTTCTTGTTACATTCATCAATCTAGCATTATATGATATTTTGATAACATGAAATTCAATCAATGGAAAAAAAAAAAAAAAAACAAGTGAAGATGCGTAAATGCAACAAAAATAAAAGGCATTTGTGGGTATAAAAGGCATTTGTGGGTATATGATCAATAATGTAAAAAAAGATTGAAATGATAAAAATATTCTTTGTTCATCTCATCCCTATCACATACCATTCAAGATTTAAAACTATTTATATGCAAATATCGAGAAAAAGGCATACGAGCCACACAAAACCAAATATATTAAAGAAACCATCTGGGTATATATGTAAGAATGTAAGAGAATAAATGTACAATAAGAAACCATATCAATTGGTTAAACCTTAGACAGAAATTCGACTAGTAGTTATAATAGGTCACTCAACAGATTATAATTTATCATCGAGATTGTTGATTTACATTGTGTTATTCGAAGGGGTGTTGTTGCTGATCGTCATATTCGCCATTTTCTTGTTTCTATCTTGCAGGAATTACAAATCGTCATATGCATCAATGCCTATAAATATAAGTGTGTGTAAAACGACTCATTATTTGCCAGTGATCGAATGGAACTGAATGCAGGAGGAGGGTTACGTCGAAAGTCTCACCACCGATGCCTTAGTCAGGCGTGTAACGGATGGAGCCGAAGGTGGGGCGGCACCTCAAAGGCCGCACGTTTTGTGAAAATAAGAAAATTACTTTTTTACTCACTTAATCAGGTGTATTATATAGTATATAGATTTGTATCAATTCTATCAGCACGTTAACAACGAAAAAATGAGTTGTACAAATCACCTCTATGTTTATGGACAATTTGTATATTTATGTGAGTCGACAGCTTGTAATTAACAGTAGTAAGTATAATTCGTGAGTCATGTCTTATTTGTATTTTTGTTTGTATAATATATTATTTGTCGTTTATGCTATTGTTTAAAAGCAAATTGGTATTTGCTTCTAAGAAAGTTATATCGAGTTTGAACCTTTTGTGAAAATTCGAAAGTGCCATCACATTGTAATATTAATATATACTTTTTATATATTTTAAAATGAATTTTTGATTGAAGTACTTCAGTACTACGGGATAGTACACTTTAATTATGTTTTAAATAACTATTTTTAAACGATTAACTCAAATGTTTTTTTAATTCTAATTAATGTGTATACATTTATGTCTATTTTGAACTTAAATCCTCATTAACTTCACGGTAAATATATTTTTAACACATATTAATATCGTTCAACCACTAACCTTTGATGTGTTTTAACTAATTAAGTTGCTTAAAGGCCGTCAAAGAGTATGACATGATGCAGTTAGAAAAAGTAAATAATATACATTGATGTAGCGTCGGTTTGTGTAATGCATCAACTCTAATGGATAAGAAATATGCCCACGAACGTAATGTGGTGCAGTTTCAATATGATACAATAAGTTGTCCAATGGTGATATCTAATCGACACATATTATGAAATAGGATGTCTTGAATTCAAGTCTTACTCTGAGCAAAAATACACAGGGTTGAGTCAGTGGGTATTCTTAGTTGTTGGTTTCCTCCTGAGGGGGTTGTAGGTATGGTTCCAGCTGAAATATAGATAGGTGGGTCCGATTAAGATAACGCATATCATTCGAAGCATAGTTATACATTTTTCATTAAAAAACATATTATAAACGTAGAATGTGAAATGAATGATTTCAGATATGTGAAACACTTACTTTAAAAAATGTTAAATTTTAATAGAAGGTATACATCCTACCCCTAATTTGTAACAACGATGTATAACATATCGCATTATTGGATCATGGTTGAACACTTATTGGATCATGATGTATAATTATGACTTCACAAGTTATTGGTTAGGTATTATGGAATGCCATTGTAGCTCTATGATTTTGTTATGTTTACTGGTAAAACGGTTATTATCGTCTAAAACCTACCATCTATCGCATAGCTCATGTATCTTTTTTTTTCTTGGTTGGGGGGGGGGGGTGTGGAGTTAGTATGATGATAGTATTTTGATTACTTAGGATACTAGAGTCGGTTTCCTTAAAATGGAAATACATAAATCCTTATTGGGTTGGTTCAAACAAAAAGTTATAACAGCATGAACAGTTGAGTTGTTAATAATTGTAAATAGCTTATCAAAACTATACAAGATTGTGGTTTTGAAGCTTCAGGATCATGGTTATAGGTGGCTAAAGTTACCAGGGGAACGTCCTAACTGTAAGTAGTCTACTCTCTAACCAACTAATTATGGTATATACTTTGTATAAGTGTAGGTGTGACGATTTTAAACTTTGAGCTAGTTTGTTTGGAGTGAGAATGTGTGTTAAGTATTTAACGTACGTTGCATGGTGGTGTTTGTTTGGTGTTTAGTGGAGGATGTATGATATGATGATGAGTAGGTGAATCGTGATGTGTGATGAAAGAAATGTGTTCTTAGAAAATTTTAAGATAAATAAACAACTATAATAAGATCATCGTGATGACTATAAGTTACTGTTGTCGGCACGTAACACACTTGATATAAAACTCTTGACGTTGTTAAAACTTGACGATGAAATAAGTATGCATTCTTTTAAATCAAGAATATATATATAATTAACTTTTGATTGAAAAGAATCAATCTTCCGTGTGATAATATATACCTTTTTCTATACGTCCACTCGTTACATTGTTATTTGTGACCAAATTTCAAAGTATCTAAGATTAGCGACTGACTTCATGAGATGAAGAATTTCTGAAACAAACCTTAAACCGACATGAAAAAAAAACATGTTTTGGGTTTGACAATACAATCCGTTTTAAAAAACAAGGTGGGTTTGGATTGTCGGGGTTTTAAAAACAAGACAGGCTCGGGTTGAGGCACTGGAAAACGGATCGTGCCGTTAACCCATTTAATAATAAATGCATTAAAAGTTATTATAGGTCTATTAAATCTTTCATTGATAAATTGTTTTTAGATCTAATTTTTGTTTAAAAGTTAAATTTACAACTTAAGTTTCTAACATCATTTTAAGTTTTTTTGAAAAGTAAACTTTAACTATTAATCAGACGGTCTTATTATATATGCAATTTGAAACTAGAACTTAATTTTCATTTCTATTGATTATTTTGACCTCTTAAGAAAAATGTGTTACACAGAGTTGTTGAATTTTTTATATGAATTCATGTTAGGGTTGAACTTTTTAAAATGAATAAAATATAGATCGTGTTTAGATTTTATATTCCAACCAACACGATTGACACCCCAAATATTAACATATATTTACCAATGATAAACAAAAGACGAAGTACATATCTACTATTATATTTATAAATGTATACTCTTTCATTTTCTATCCCGAAATAAAGAGTTTTATGTGTATCTTACGAGCTAAAGTTCATGTTAAGAAGGTTTGTAACATAAGAAATAAGAAATGATAAAAGTATGAGTGACCACATAAATTATATTAAGTTGAATATATGTGTAGCGTTAAATGTTTTTAATGGGTGTGAATATATGTGAAGAATTAATTCACTCTCAACAGTCATTATTTTCGTCATCAATACTATAACACATTGACCAAATTTACTAACACACAAATTTTCACTATTGCTCCTCAAAAATTCAAATCAAACGGTATTTTTTTTTTAAATTTTCTTTTCAACATTTGTTTTAAATTAGTTTTTGATATTTATTATTTTAAATACTTTTAAAGATGACAAAAGCTATAAAGTGACCGGATAAATAAATACTTATACATCCACCCTACACATCCACCACCGGAAAAGGAGGCGGTGTATCTGCTCCACCCATCTATCGTAACAGCCGCTCAACTCTCACCCTTCATAACATCCTGGCCACTACCTCGGTGAGCTTCCATTGGGTTTCGTCCTTCCCGACCCCAACCTCCTCGTTCCTGTTCACGTATCGACTCCTCGTGCTCTAACCATGAAATTGAGATAAAACACCAAGCCACAATTACAAATAGTATACATAAATGCTTTAAAAAAACTAAAATACATCTAGTTAGAGACAAAAAATAATAAAACAACGTTACATTTCATAACTATTATCAAAATAGAGTAGAAGGTTGAGTTTAATAGCAAACTCATTTAGAGTTAAAGTGATAAAACCCTACCTTCAAAGGTTTAAACCACGTCCATGGCAAGTTAATATAAATAAGTTGTTGTGTAAAATTAAAAACAAGTTAGATATGCGTGTAAGGACTGTTATGTAATCGGTGTTTGTTTCATTAAAAAATCATCTTTTAATAGTTTGTGTACACTCTTAGTACGTAAATTTCACAAAAGATTTAGAAATAATATTTTATTCAATCAAACATCTTAATATAAGATTATCAAACAAAACATGGAGTTTCCGTCTAGAAAGAAAACTTTTAATTTAAATAAAAACTATCAACCTTTGACTAAAAACACATAATATTCAAAAAAGCACACCTTCAACAACACCTCCCAAAAACCACCACCATTTATAACCCAAAACTCCCCTGTTCCCCTTCATCTTCAAAACTCCTAAATCAAAACCCTAATCCCCAAATCAAATGGGTTCATGTGCAGGAAAACCCTCAAATGTCGCTCACGTCTCTTCAACACAACTAATCAGTACACCTTCATCTTCACCATCACAAATTTCACAATCCACACACAATTGAACTTTCATTGCTTCATAATCTGATTCAAATTCTGTTGTTACAGCGGATGCGATCAATCACAGGGAACAAAAGCAACAATCAACAACAACAACAACAAAATCAAGTAACAAGAAGGTGTTGAGACGATCGGGGGATGAGGGTTTGGATGTACGGAGTAATCTGAAGGCGTTTACGTTGAGTGATTTGAAGGCTGCAACGAAGAACTTTCGGTCGGAGAGTTTGATCGGAGAAGGGGGGTTTGGGAGAGTGTATAAAGGGTGGATTGATGAAACGACTTTTGCTCCGGCGAAGCCCGGTGCCGGAATTGTGGTCGCCGTTAAGGTGCTGAAGTCGGAGAGTCGTCAAGGTCACAGAGAATGGCTTGTGAGTAAATTGTTATTATTATTATTGTTATCTTTGACACCGAAGCATTTGGTTGAATGATAGTCTAGTTACTTCTGTCGGAGGTGATGAGTTCGAGCCCTATTGGTTTTCACCAGAATTGATGTTGATATGCTTGGGTTACACAACTGCATGAGATCGCAGATGTGTGGGGTCGTCTTATGTCATTGGGTTACTCTGTATTGCTAGGCTTTATTAGTTGACGGTTAAAAAGAAAATAAGTGGAAGTGGGTTTCGTATAGAATCAATTTTAGGCAAGAAGTTATATAAAAAATTATTATTGTATATATTATTTATCCGATAAAGAATTAGGTAAAGTTCTCGTTGGAAGCATTTTTTAAATTTCACTTGGGATAAAGGTAATTTTATTTATATCCTAGTTTTCTCATACTCTACGGATGGCATGATTATAGGTGAGATTTATTGGTTACACCGTTGTAATTGTGTCTAATAAAAATTAATATCAAAGTATATCCATTTAGAACAATAAAATTTTTGTAATTACCCTTTAATCAAATAAATATTAAGAATATATTCATTATACTGTTAATTTTTGTATGATTTAAAATTGTGAAAGTTAATACTAAATACATTTAAAATTGTGAGAATACATATATCTAATATCATAACTTTCTATCAAGTAATATGATATCATTCCATTTGTAATAAGAATTTATTAATATGAAAAAAAAAAATTTTAGTGTGTAAAACTAAAAAATAAGACAAAGTATGGTCTAGAAATATAATAGTAAATAAAAGTCCAATTACCTTCTAGTTGATGTATTTTTACCATTTTTTTCTCTGTTTTTTAGCTTCAACATTTGCAAGAACACACACGTACATATTTTACAAATATTCTTCAATTCTTGCAATTTGCAGACCGAAGTCGACTACATGGGCAAGCTTCGTCACAAAAATCTTGTTAAACTCATCGGATACTGCGAGGAATACGAAAGCAGGCTTTTAGTATATGAATACATGCCAAAAGGGAGTTTAGAAAATCATCTGTTCAGAAGTAAGCTTTTGTTCATGCTTCAATGGCTGCAAGTCTGCATTATGAGCAAATCTTTCGTTTTAATGTAATGCGATTATCTGGTTACTTGCAGAAGGTGTTGAACCGATAGCTTGGGCCACAAGGATGCGCATTGCCATTGATGTAGCAGAAGGGTTATCTTTCTTGCACAGCAAGGAACCCAGTGTAATTTACCGCGATTTGAAGGCTTCTAACATCCTCCTTAGTTCGGTATGCTAAGTTGAATTATAAATTTAGAAAAAATTGCATACAGGTTTAAAGTTTAAACTACTATATATGTTTGATTGATTATGATTATTAATTTTTTTAAAAATGCAGGAATTTACTGCAAGACTTTCGGATTTCGGGTTAGCAAGAAATGGGCCTGTAGGCGATAATACTCATGTTTCTACCCGAGTTGTGGGAACAAACGGTTATGCAGCTCCAGAATATGTAGCCACAGGTAAAAAGCTATGGTTTGACTTTTCGGGTCAAATCGGCTACTTTTCTACTTTAATTTCAACATCCTTAACAAGTAATGACGATGGGATTCCTTATTTTATCAAAAATTAACTTTTGAAAATTTACTTTTCAAAAGTTACTCCTATTAACTTCAAAAGTAACCCTTTAAAATCAATTTTTTAAAATTTTCTCAAACATACTTATTAACTTATTAACTTTTCAAAAGTTAATAAGTCAAAAGTTAATCAAAAAGTTGGTTTGCCAAACATGGCCTTAGTCATACTTTTAGGAGTTTACCTTTAAAGTTTGACCTGGTTAACAACATCATTGGTGTAATTAAGTACCAATTAAATGTTGAAGAGTTCTTAGTTTGACCAAAAAAAGTCCAAATCTAAAAGAAAAATAATTGGCATGTCTACTTGTCTAGTGCATGGTTATATCTTTAATAAAGAGATCATGTGACAAAATCAGTTTGGTAGTATTTGACCACATGGTTAAAAACTTGTAAGGTAATGGTGTAATTGGTTTTACTGGTTTTACTATATAGGACATTTGACAATAAATCACGACGTGTATAGCTTTGGGGTGGTTCTACTAGAGTTATTATCCGGACGGCGGACAATAGATGACGAGAGAGCCGGGGGTGCCGAAGAGACATTGGTGGAGTGGGTGAAACCATTTCTAAATGATAATAGAGGGGTTTTTAGAATCATGGACACACGGTTAGGCGGTAGGTATTCAAAGAAAGGTGCACAAGCCATGGTTGTGCTTGCATTAAAATGTCTCGATAAAGATCCCAAGCACAGACCAACAATGGCCGACGTTGTTAAATCTTTAGAGGAGATCATGAATGCGCCCAAGAATGTTCATGAAGCTTCATTGCTCAGGATAAGCTCCCGAGCAACATAAGCGATAAATATTGAATAATGCTACAATCTTGGTATAGTTATGTGTGTCAACTCATGTACATATAGTCAAATAATACCCTTGTTTTTGGCTATTTAAAGTGATAAAGTTGTAACAGAGTAATTAGATCATATGGGACATCTAGAAGGTAGACATTTGGGTATAATGAAGACAACCTTTTGTTGGTTGAATTTTTAATATGCAAAGCTTTTGAAAAGGAAGTAAGTGGGTTCATGACTTTGATTATACTATAAGAATAAGATTTGATGAGATAAGCATGAGCTTGCTATACATATTAGTGTGTAGTAAAAACATTTTATTTGATGATCTTTCTCGTGTAAAAAATATATTGTTTTAATAAAGATTTGATTTAAAGTTGAGTTTGTTACATATCATAAACAGTAACTAAAGTGAAAACACATGTTAACAGATAATGCATTAACACATATACGGGAACACACAAGTACATGGATATACATATACTCGAACATGTATAAAGATATAGTCATATGTTATAACACACAAATTAGTTTGAAATCCACATTGCTAAAAACACAACGATGTTGTTATCAAAAAGACATTTCATCAAATATATGTTCTTAGATATAAAATCACATCACATACATATTTAAACTCTCTTGTAAATTTTATAAAAGACAAAAAGATAGTAACTATATATATAAATGCTTTCAAGTATTAATGAATAATCCGTTTTATAAGGAAAAATCAGATCATTCCGTTGTATGTTACGAAATTTTGCTATAACTTACAACGATTTCACTCATGGTGATCATTTTTATATAATTAACCTATTGGATTAGAAGTCTTACCACCATAATTGTTTGTTTGAGTTTTATTTAAATAGATCAATAGTACTAGTTGAAGCTTGCACGATGAGTCGGGGAACACAATATCTAGGTTGTTGATTTTAAGGGAATGCATATGACAATACAGATTAGTTTTGAGAAAACAACGTAAAAAACCCGTAACACAATTAATAGTTTTATATATTTATGAAAGGTGTTTGATATACAAACAATATACTTTTTTTGTCCTTGAATTCTGTGATGTATCTTTTTTTTTATATATTTGCATATTGTATTTTAATAATTATCCTTACTACAAAATGTCATTCAAAAAATAATCTATAGACTCTAATAAAACAAGGTTTTTGAAGCCACATGACATTCTCTTAAACCATCAATTTGACACGTGGCACACTGTTACACCATTTTTATTTTCAATTCCCGCTTAAAACTTGATCATACTGTAATTTATTTTAGTTTTTTAATATATTAAATTTACCATACTTATAGACATTTTACTTACCATACTGATAGACATTTTACTTAAATATATTACCATACTAACATACTAATTTAAATTACAATTTAAAGCTTTCATTTACTTACCATACAGATAGATGTTTTACTTAAAAATTAGAATTTATAGCTTTCATTTAACCATTTATATTATGTCTTAAAAATTCCATTTAACCATATATTAATTCAACTTTTACGGTATTATTACTCTGTTTCTATATTGCTTCCTAAAATAAACTCTTTTAATTTAGTGAATTTTTATTTTATGAAATTTTTGACTCACCAAAATTGGTTTTCAACTGTATAATTAATTGATCTAATTATAATATATTTATCAAATTATCAAAGTATCAAATATTTAAGGACTATATAGTGTGTAATATTACTCTGATACGTGTATTAAAAAAGTTTTTTTATTTTTAGTAAATGAGCAAATTTTTTGTTTAATCATAAGCTTTAGTAACCCTACACGGGTTAAATAAATAAAATCTACAGAATTTAATAAAAAATAGTTTTTTTTACCACTTGTTATTCTCTTAAACAATTTTTTTGACACTTGTCATTTTCTTAAACATTCTTATTTTATTTTTCCTCAAAAAGATATTATAGTAATTTAAACTAGGGGTGCTAAACGGGTCGTGTTTTTGGGTTATCAGGTCCAACCCGACCCGAAACCGAAAATTTTACCCGAACCCGAACACGACCCGAACCTGAAAATTGTGCCATAAGTGTCAACCTGAACACGACAAGAAAATTTACGGGTTGACACGAACACGACCCGATTGAACCAAATGTTTTATTTATTATATTTTTTTCACATGTTAATACTTTAAAATTATTATTTTATAACAAAAAATACTAATTAATATAAAATAATTATATTTTAGTGATGAAATCTTATGCTAATTTCTATATTAAATTCTAAATTTCGAAATAAAACACATAATAAACTTAATTTGTGACACAAAATATATAAAATAAAATAAATAAATAAATAAAAATGGGTCGAACAAGTCAACCCGTCAACCTGTTGGGTTGAACCCGAACCCGACTTGTTTAGATAAACGGGTTCACAGATTCGACCCGAACCAGTTTATAGTAAACCCAAACCAACAAATTTCGTGTTAAGTTTTTGTCGTGCTTTCGGGTCGTGTTAGAAATTCACACCCTTAATTTAAACATTCAAACTAATTTCTCTCTCTTAATAAAAATCAATTTTATTAATATACATTTCTCTCTTTTATCTAGATTTTTTTTAAAATCAAGTTATGTTTTTAAAAATAATTTTTATTAAAGAAATTAAAAATCACATCTTTTTATTAAAATATATAATAAAAAAACAAAAATTTTATATAATATAAAATTTACTAAAAGACTAAACCTTTTTTAAAGAAAATTTTTAAATCCATCATTTTTTTTTAAATTATAAAAAGTATGAAATTTTCTAAAAATAGTTTTATTAAATCTTAAAACGAATGTTTAAAAATAAAACTATTTAGATAAGTGAGTTAAAAAATAGTATAATTGTTTTATTTTTGAACTATTACGTATATATAATTTTAATCATATCTTATATTAAAATATCGTATTTTAACTTTTCGTGTTTATTATTAACTATAATCCGTTTAATAAATGGTTTTCTAGCCTATCTATTTATCTATATATCTATCTATGTATAACAAAGAGAATTTAAAATAAGACTTGATACAATTGTAAGTTTATCATTCTAACTTTTTACTTTCTTTTTATTACTTTTAATAATACTGAATACTAATAATATTACTCATACTATTTTTAAATTAAAAGTTATATAATTTAATAAATTAAAACCTTTTTTATAAAAACATACTTTTAAAAAATAAAATTTTTATAAAATACAGAATACAACAAACTTTTTTTTAAATTCATTTTTCTTAAAACAAAATATTTAAAACCAACATTTTTTTATAAAGTAAAAGTTTAAGAAAAATATATTATTGTTTATTTACTTAAAATAGTTATTCATATGCAATTATAATCATATTTTATCTTCAAACATAGTTTTATAATTCATAAATTTTTATTACTAATTATTTAGTATTTTATTTATTCGATCCGTGTAATACATGGGTACTAACCTAGATGTCATTAAACAACAAAATTAATTGGATTATAGTAATTATATAAGAATTATCACGTCATTCATTAAATAACAAAATTATGTTATAGCTTTGTTCATCTCAAATGCAAATTTATAAGTATAGATAATAATCATAATATAATAAAAGATTTTATTAATTAATTTTGAATAAAAAAACAAATAACGTTTCTATCACTATTAGAAACACCACATATAATGATTGAATGGTTCAAAGTAGAGCATAAATGTCCACTTGTGGCACCATTAATTCTTGAAATATCTGCCATGTTAGAAAGTCCTGACAAGGACGTATTATATAGTTGTAATCTTTGAAAATATGCATGTTTTAAGTTGAATAGTAGTCATATTTATATGTTATATATTTACCGAACAAATGCATCCAAACTTTAAAACAAGTACGGTTGATAAAGAATACATATAATATGGTGGTTTTGACATGTTTTTTCTTTAAAAATCTGCATCTCTTATGCTTACAGTAGAAGGACATATTATTATTTTCAATAATTTATACCGACAAATTGAATAAACATTTAGCACTAACAATTTGACTAATCTTACTTATAACTTTTCATTTTAGCGGACAATGACAGTCAAGAGTAACATAACTATCATAGATTTAAACGCGATTTTCATTTAATATCCACTCGATTGTCTGCAAAAGTCTCTGTTTCGGCCATAATCATCATTGTGAGCGAAATTAAGAGAAATCAAATGTAAATGATGATTATGCTACTGAGATTACACTTGTTTAACGTAAACAAAAGTTAGTAGCGTGATTAATTAAATTGCTAGTATAATTTGTTATCAAATAGTAGGTAATAGTTTAAATCCAACTCGCCTCAAATTTCTTAAAATGACAATAAACATAGTGTTGGATTTAAAATGTAAAAAAAAAAAACTTGAAAACTAAATATTTTTTTAAACAACACATGCCTTTAACATCTATTCTTAAAACTTATCTATTGACTATTTCATGAAACTCTTACGAACACCAATATTATTAGGATAAACATAATGTGCTACTACGTCAAGAGGATGCTTAAACTTTAATAAAATAATAAGCTAGGTTAAATATTTAAAATACTATATAATAATAGGGTTGATAAATGATAATACATCCGAGCTTGCAATAGCTCAAAAGTCAAGTCAACATATGTATATTGGAAAGTTTTGATATGACATTCTTCTACATAAATACATCTTGTGGCAATCGTGTGTTTGAACATACTACAATCATTGGAGTTTATATGTGACATATATTCAAAAATGGCCAACATCGTTTACTTCTAACGTTTTCAAAATGTATTCTTCGAGAAGCGTTAGATTATTGTATGCAAATTTTTGGTCCGGTAATGTAAATTTTAGTCCGTTAGTGTAAATTTTTGGTCCGGCAGTGTAAATTTTTGGTCCGGCAGTGTAAATTTTTGTATAAATATCGAGTTTGCCCCCCTAAAAAAATTAATTTCGCCGCCGCACCCCCGTACGGGGATGTTCAAGCTCCGCCACTGATTGTATGGATGGAAACTTTGGAAGCTTGAGTAGCTATCACACTTTTTCTCTAACGGTTTCATTTAGACGATTATATAAAACGTTAGACTATTATATGGATGGAAACTTTTAGGAGTTATTGGACAAAATGGGTCAATAGACATCAAATGTGAAAGAGTTTCACTTTGTTTGTTATGCTTAGATAACTCCAAAATCAGATAAATGCGAGTTTATAGATTATAATAAAGCAACTAATTATTTTGAACAAATCTATCATATTTTTACTTTTAAATTACACCAAACTAATTTACATCATTTTTTAGTTTAAACTTAAAACATTCCATGTAAGAAGCAAAGTATTTATAAAAAATAAGCTATTATCACATTGACAACAAAGCAACCAAATGATACTACTTCTACATTATAATACACTAGCTTATAAACCAGTGTGATATACGAGTAGTAAATAAAAATACGTCACTAAAAGTAATTTGCTACCAAACAAAAGTGACTTTTGATGTTGTAAGGAGAAAATGAGGTCAATATTTCTTATTAAATATGAAATAAGAAAATAATTATCCTAATGTAACACCCTAATCCCGAGAGGCTGATGTGTCACTATTACAGATATCAAATCGAAAACCAAATCCATTATATAAAAGAGATGGTATGAAATCAGCAATTCAACAAACCAAATACTTCAAAAGAACCTAATTAAATATTCATTACATCAATTACAACAAAAGCAAAGTCTTGATCTTCAATTCACTCTTCACTGATTTCCCAATTACCCTGATTACCTACAAATTAACAAGAAAGCACCACAAAAGGAAATACGGCTGAGCCAAAAGTTGCTCGGTGACGGAAAGAACAATAGTAATGACGATGTAATGATAAAACATATCATCAAACTTCTACATACGAAACTGATACAGAACTGATCATATGATACTGAAAACTGAAATCTGATTCTACGCATATAATACTTTATCTGATACTGAACTGGACATGTAATACTGAAACTGAAACTGAAATGATCTACACGACAAGTATAGTCGAATAAAATAAGCCGTGTAATATAAGGAAGTACCCAGAGCCGAATCTGAACTGACGGGTACATAGCTAGCTAGACTATGCACCTATATGAGATGGTGTGTGGGGCGTACACGTATGATTCCATCCCCCGGAACTGATCTGATCTGAACTAAACTAGGATTGACCCATCCGCTTCCCAAATAAATATGACCAAAGTACTACTTGAGTACTAACGTGTTAACAGAGACGCCGTGAGCTTTTTAAAACACCGTCACAAAAAGTGTCATGTCATTGACGTCACAATGACATGTCGGACATGCTCGGGTAACAAAGTACTAAATCAAAGGGTAGTATAACTACCTAACACATAACGTATCAATAGATTCCAACTTATTATTTCTAAGAACATGCAATAATAAGGACAAATTTATAAAAATCTATTGCATGCTACAAGTCTCAAAACGAGTCAGAGCATAACTAAATAAATAATAATAGACGACTAGTAAATGCCCGAATGCCAAATGGTTCATATCAATGGAAGAAACAATGAATTATAACAATAAAAGTACCAATAATCCATGCTCCAAAGTAGCGGAAAAACATGGTTTGTACTACTATAGAAAGAATCAAGAATCCGTACCTTATTTAGAAAAACAAATCAACTCAATTCGTGATGTACTTAACTCGTTTGAAAATCTGCATTTTAATCGTCTTGAATGAGATTTACGATACTTCCAATTACGTCGTCTTATTAGTTAACTAAAAATTGTTCCGACAACAAGGATCTTTGAAAATATTAGTTTCTTATTTTGCACCTTTGCATTATTTAATATAAAGACTGCACCTAAATCATCGGTAAGCATAAATTTTATAAAAAAAGGAAAATTCCAACAATAAACTTAATTATATCTTGAGCTATAAACATATTAATGCATGTTAATGTCTCCTGTTTGATTTCTTATTATTATTATTATTTTTTTTCTTCCACTTGTTCATGTAACAGTTGAGTTTATTTTATTTTAATAACTAAATAAATATATGTGTGTGTATATGAATTACGTTTACAGGTAACTAAGGGAGAAACCAATTAACACATGTTTGTATGTGCATGATGCCAAGGCATAAGCAGATGCTTTGTGCGAACATCAACGAACCATCGGAGGCAAGACGACCGACGACACGTTTCATTAACTTATTTGGATTTTTAAATATCAACATTCTAATCTTTTAAATTTCCAGACTACTTGTAACACTCATGTGATCATGTCAGCAACTGGAACCGAATAGACGATACTCAATGTCGCAACAGAATTAAAAGTGAAGAGGTGTGAGGGAATCAGAGGTCTAGAGGGGATATACATCGGTTGGTCAAGAGAAGGGGAAAGCGATTAACGTCCCGTTCTTTTCGCAAAGTAGTTGTAGCGGATAGGGATTTAAAACCCTTTTCTTCGTGAGCTTGTTAGTTGTTACAGGAGATGAGAGCAAATTTTGAAGCTGTCAAAACCCAATTGGGTTAACTTGGTCAACTACCAACCCATGTTCATCCTTTCCTTTTTTTTATATTTATCATCATTATTATTATTTATTTAACCAAATTATGCTTTTATCTTTGTAAATTCGAGGATCGTTCAGAAATTATCAGAATTGATTTGAACAAGTATTGATCGCGGAATTATCAACACTTGGTGTTTAATCTATTAATAATATGAAAATCAACCAATCAAACAGATAAAATAAGAATAATCAAACCGAGATAAATCAATAATATTGATCGTAATGCTTTCTTGTTGCTATTGATATTGCTGATCTTGAATACAATAGTGATGATTCTAATGAATCTTAACTGTTGTTATATGATTTATTGATTACATCTGTTGATGATCTCATATCTATTTATAGAGATCTAATGTTGTTATATTGCTAGCTATTTTGTTGCTTAATTAAGCTAATCATCATTATCTGAATCTTCGCCATATTTATCGGCTTAGGAATTCGTGATTTACAATGATTCTACTGATGATAAAATTTGTTGATGTGACGTGGAATATCAGTTTAATAAAACGTCTTCAATCGTCATTAATGTTGTTGATGTTTTGTCACGTTGACTTGTTAACTTGATGTTGACTTCCGAGTTAATTGGCCTTCTGCAGGAATTTACTCTTCCGCAGGTAGTCTGTCTTCCGCAGCAAATGTTGCACTGTACTTGGTCTTGTGCTTCCGCGGGAGTTCTTGTCTTCCGCAGCAATCTCTCCAGTAGCTTGTTCTTTTCTTGTTCAGCTGAAGTTGTTATTCCGCATGAGATCCACGGATGTACACTTCAGTTATGTTCCTCAGAACATCTACGGAAGCACACTTTATTCATCCGCAGTTGTTTCAACACTTGGTCAATTTTCCAAATTGACAGTGTTTAATGTTTCCTGCACATTCACACATATATTCTGAAATATATATATCATAGATGAATATATGAGCGCAAAATAAATGTTATTTATTTCATAATTATAATCAAATATATTCATATTATATCATCAAGAACAATAATTACAATCATGATTACAAGAGTAATCTTATCATCTAAACCTATACATGAGTTCTATCCCTAACAGTACTCCCCCTTAGGTTTAGACTCTAGTAATCATTGGTTTAGCACTTTAAGTTCATTCACTCTTGCCAAAATTCTTGATTTGAAGTAGTCAGCAGCAGCTTTTTGATCTTCATATTTAAAACTGATCTGCCTTCGGCTCATTCTCTTCAAAGTTTTGTATTTCAAGCCCAGGATATCTTCTTCAGTGGTGAGTGTTGCAACAACACTATTATTTGTCACACCCCAACCTTAACGGCGGAAACGTCGAGATATGAGGGTTAAGATTGTTCACAGCCACATAACACTACCATAAATTGTAAATATAATTATTCATAAGTTGAAATAAACATTACAACCAAATGTCTCAACGAAATAAAGTAAACAATGTTCAACTTTCAAGTTTCA
Source organism: Flaveria sonorensis (assembly GCA_025506505.1). Lineage (NCBI taxonomy): Eukaryota > Viridiplantae > Streptophyta > Magnoliopsida > Asterales > Asteraceae > Flaveria > Flaveria sonorensis. The sequence goes on along the minus strand of CM046431.1, from coordinate 46,008,611 downwards.
AGACACATTATTTATTCATTTTTTTTTCCTAGGTCCAAATCCTAAGTGTAAGCATGCTTCAATAGATAATCATCAATCTTGTGCATTCCCTGAAACATGTTAAAAATAAAGGGGTCAACTTTGAAAGTTGGTGAGTTTCTATGGGTTAGGCATACATATATTTATAAAAATTTACAAGTAGCAATTCATGTCGATGGTTACGAATAAAGCAAGTTTATAGATAACATATAGCTACAATCAAACCTTGACAGATTACAAGTTTACAAGATTAAACGATTAGCTAAGTGTACTTGGTTCCCATAGTGCTCAAGAATACGACACTAGGAGCCGGCAATACCTCGGCTTTAGCACCAAATAGGCTTGTTAGGCCCATAGATCTATGACGTCGCCAGGCTAGCAATAGTTAATGATTGTCAACATATAATGTTCATCGTGTAAGGCTCACAATATTACAAATAACCATGACAAAAAGTAAGGATGAATTGCATGTGCGTTTACAAGTATCAAGATGTTTACAAGTGCAAGTTTATAAAGTTAACATGTTTCACCCCAAAAGGTGTGAAATAAAGTAAAAGAGGGGCATGGAAAACTCACATGATATAAGCTGATGTTAAAGGTAATAACAAGAAATTAAGTGGTGCTCCAACGATTCCTTTTACAAGATACCTAAACGTATATATTCCAAGATTAAGTCTAAAGATAGGTTTAACAATTCATACGTGAACTAGGGTTTCAAGTGGAGTTTGGGGCTTTTGACAAATAAATAAATTTAACAAAGGGTACCGCTTATATTTTGGATTCAATGAAAAAGAAATAAATATACTATTTAAGTATTTTAATATAAAGAAATAAATGTAAATTATTTATAATAATTAGTAAAGTTTAAATAAACTTTTATAATTATTTAAAATAATCCTGATTTAAATAATAATTTAAGGGTAACGTTTGGACCAATAATAATTTATTGATTTAAGCTATCATTTTAAAGTCCATTTTGTAAATAATAACTAGAAATGATTTTTTTTGTCATATTGTTTTATTAAGAAAATATATTAAAATTAAAAAAATATTTTGGTAACTAAAAATAATTTTTAGTCATTAAAAATGATTTTTATAATTTTTTTTATAAATTTTCTGGACTTAAATAGGTTAAAGAAACGAGTTTTAAAAAAATGGGGGGGGGGGGGTGCCCGGGTTCGAACCCGGGACCTCAAGGATAGAAGAGTGATGTGTTACCATTAGGCTGGGGCGCCTATGCTTGTTATGAAATGGGTTTTAATTCTTAAAAACACAAATACAAAGAAACCCCCAACCCATATGAACCCTAGAACGATTTGAACCGAATTGAAGATCAATTCGTTACTGTTAACGCTAAAGATCATGGGGCTTTTGTTCCCCATGTAAAATCGAGTATGTAGGTCGGTTAAATTACCCAGTTGAAGTCGAATTGATGATAAGGCAGGCGAAGAACAGGCCGCGACCGAAGCTATAATCAATCTATGTGCAAATGATAATGATAACCAAATTCGTTGCACAGAAAACTTCTACTGGTCCCAATGAACGAAAGCCCCCTATCAATTTCAACTAAGATCGCTCGAAGGTCGATGAACACCACGGATGCAGACGCGATGAAGAGTGTGACTTGTTTGGGATGTTTGAGTGTGTTTCAGATGAAATTATGTTTGATAGTATCTTAGGATTAGTTAAACGTTCGATTATGATTCATTTAATTTGATTATTATTGAGTTTTAATGATCAAACGGTTCTATGATTAAAGGCTACGGTTAATCGGTGATTCGAGTTCGTAACCGTCGTTCTAATTCAATTAAAGTTCATCTCAGGGTTCAAAACATCTACACGAAGCGGTTGGAAACGATTGGGGTCGGAATTTGAAGGAGATTAGTGGGTTTCGAAGCCGCCGAAGGGTGGCCGGAGAGTGGCCGCCGGAAATACGGGGGTCAAGGGTGGTTATAAGAAATTTGCACATTGGTCCCTGTAGTTTTTAAATGTTACTATTTTACGTAAGAACTTTATATTTAAAGTTTCTAAATTGACAATAATGCCACCTGAACTTAATTAAACTTTAAGTTTTTAACATTATTTTAACTTATTAATTACTTAACTTTTACAAATTATTATTTCTATTATTATTATTATTTTTATTTTATTTTGACTATTATAATTATTATATTTATTATAGTAAAAACAAATTATTAACTCTTAAATTAATGAATTAATGCACAATAAAAGAAACATTCATAAACAACCTATATAGTTTCTTAAATGACATAAATGGTCCTTACAAGAACATAACAGGGTTAACTATTAATTAACGAAAACACTAAAGGTTACATTATTGCACACCACTTCTAACTCATCCTGTTCTGAAATTCTTAGTTCAGTGATTTGCTTGATTTCTGATCCTATTAGCTGGCCTGCTTCATACTTCCTTCATTTACTTGCATTGGCATGCAGTTTGTCTATGACTTGAATTAGATGAACGTATAAACATAAGTCATTTTATGCAGTTTGATCTTGCAGCCTTGGGAAGTGCTTGTCATGGAGGTATGATGTATAACTTGGGTGCAGGAGTTTGATTTCCACAGGGTCAAATAATCTGATACTTTGTCCCCTTTTCGGTAGATCATTCCTCTGTAGCACCAATTCTTTTGTTTTCTCAACATACCCCCATTCTGTGATTGGGCATGTAAACTGATTTCCTTCAATCACTTTGACTGATACATTAGCCGAGTCTTCAGCACCAATCCTTTTCAAAAATTCTTTATCTACCAATTGAGGCTTGGGCTAAGACTTCCTTAATTTTCTCTTTATATGCTCTGCATCCATCAGTCTAGCTTCCCTGAGAACATCTCCCTTGAACTTGTGACTCAGTTTGGTCACAAGTCCGGCGAAGTCTCTTCCTCTTGGACTTATGGGATAATTGGTGATGGGAATGGTTTGTAAAGTATGAAGGTCATCATCTGGCAGGGCTAGTAGAGTTTCTACTTTGTGAAAGTATTGCACTATGCCAGATGTCCTCTTGATGAGTGTGCAATCCCATTCCTATCATATTTTCATCCTATGATCTCCTGTTCTCCAACTGCTCTTGGAAGTGTCATTTGATCAAATAGCTAAATTAGACGTATTTTCTTCTCAGTTATTTCCCTCACAGCAGTTCCCAGAGGCCACACCTTATGAGGAATCACACCCCTAGGCTCAATTATCATTTGTTCTGTGCCTTGGTGGATGTCTTTGACTTGAATTACAGTTGGCTCGGGAGGAGATGTTTGTTTATAAGCAGGATTAGGGGCTCCGGATCTGAATTTAACACCAGTTTCCAGGTCTACCTTCATCACATAACCCATCATTGCCCTTAATTCTCCAACAGTTATTCCTTTAAGCTCATGTTGGCTATGATTATGACTTTGCAGCCAATAGATCATGTTGTACCTGGTCAGCTTGGATGTATCACAGTGACTCAATTCTTTTCTTGTTTTCTCTATTTCCTTGAATTTTGAGAATGATTCATAATTGCACATTGGGATCATCATTCTCATTGCATCAAATTCTTTGATTGTCTGCATCAGCTCAGACATATTCATCCTTTCTACCATATCATATGGAAAACCATTATTAATTAGGTCCATGAACATGGCAGATTGGGGTCTTTCCTCTAGGATGTCTCTGGTTGACAGCAGATTTTGTTTGCTCTCATCAGATTCAAGGTCACTTTCTTTTACTTGTTTCAATGGAGTTTGATACTCAGGAGAATCTATTTTGATCTTCTTTGATGATTCTCTAGTCGCATCAGCTAACTTCCCCAAATACTTCCTTTTTCTGCTGTAGGTGATCGTTGCTGTTTCACCTTTAGTCTGTTCAGCCTCAGCCAATTTCTTCTTTAAACTTTTAATCTCACCATCTTTCATCCTCAGACTTGCAACTTGCTCATCTACCAGATTGTTTAAAGCATCTATTACTTCGTTGTTTATTACTTCATCTTCCCTCATCCTTTTTACTCTGCTCTCCAGGCTTCTAATGGCTTCAACTTTCTCATTCAACTCCTTTTTCATCCTTCTCAGCTTTTCCATCCTCTTGTTGCTCTTCATTACAAGGTTGTTGTACTGGGCCACCAAGTAGCTTTTGCTTACATTGATTTCTTCTTTATTCAGGTCATTCTCATTGTAAGCAATGATATCAATGAAATCACTCTCTTCTTGCTCAACTTCCTCTTCTTTATCTTTCCCTTCTACATTAATACAGACTTCTTCTGTATCTTCATCATTAATAGCTTCATCAACATCCTCATCAAGGTGGAGTTCTTCTGTTGGTGTTGGGCTGTCAATGGGTTCAGTAGGAGTGGGTGAGATGGTTGGTTCAGTTGGTGGTAGAGGAGATATGGGCTCTGTGGCACCAGTATCAATTGATGTTATGGAGATTGGTGATTGTGGGAGTGAAGGTTGAGTCCCATCCTGACTAACTACTTCAGTAGAAGCAGAGTTGATTGATATTGGTGATTCGCCAGGAGAGATGGGTTCAGTATTCTCACTTGAAGATGTCAAGCGGATGGGTAATGGTGGTGGCTGTGATTCTTGTTGGGGTGATTTGGGTAAGGTATGTGGTGGTGTTTGAGGCTATGAGTGAGTAGCAGATGGTGCTGATGAGCTAGCAGTTGGTTGCTCTTCTTCCCACAACAGCTCCTGAGGAATGTCCTCATGTTCATCCAATACATGAGTGAACATGTCCTTCATACTGCCCTTTCAGTTTATTGAGCAGGGATCTTCCTAGATGTGTTTGTACTAGAATATCTCCCTCTCTTTCCACGCCCGACAGTTGATCATTAATGATAAGCTGAATGAATCTTGGAAACTGTCACACCCCGGGCCCAGAAGAGGGTGGGACGTCTCAGACTAGCAACATACATGGCAGTGGAAACAGAACCACACAAGAGCGCACAAGGAGAGAAATCATAATGGCATTACATTACATCAATGTTATGCGGGTTAACACAGTCAAACCCTAACAATAGAAGCATCCAATACAATACTATCCTAAAACATACATATTAAAAGCTAAATGTTCAAATGATTTAAAAATCCTAGTAATGCCATTTAGGTAGTCACGGTGCTAAGACATCTTTGGAGTCTTTCATAAGGTCCAAGCTCAATGAGGATTACCTGAAACATGCTTAAAAAGATTTTGTGTCAACTAAAAAGTTGGTGAGTTCAAGTACTTGAAGTTCAAAAACAAAAGGGCTCATTGAACGCATAGTATAGTTTAAAAAGCATAGTATCATAGTTGTAGGATCACAATCAACCCTGCACTCAGCTCCCGGCTAGCCTCTTCTAAACTTGTGTTGCCGGTTATCCCATAAGGGAAACTGAGCCTCATAGCAGCATACCATACCTGCCGGATGGTACACCATAGTATCTTACAAAACCTGTTACATGCCGCAACGACCCCTCAGGATCTCAGTGTGGTACCCTTCTCATCGAAAGGCATTATGCGTGGGGGTTTCCCCAAGTAGATCTACCCATATAATCAAGCGGTTCACAAAAGAATTAATGATTGTGATACAAAAATGCAGGTTCTAACAATAGCCACAACATACAATAGTATCTCATAATGTCATCTCATAATAGTATCTCATAGTAGTACTTCAAATAAGTTTGGTTCAAATAGAGCATGTTTCACCCCAAAATAGTAATAAAAAGGGGACACGAGAAACTCACCTTGAGCAGATAAAGGGTTCTTCAATCACAGATAGATTCAGGTTCTAGCACCCTAAGAGCAAGATACATATATAAGCTATAGATTCTTAGACTATTGGGAGTGTAATCAAGGGTAATTGGTGTTTAAAAGTACATATGACCTCATCCCTTAGAAATTTGTGTCAAAAAGTTTCATTTTTAGGAAAGTTTGGGTTTTTGGCGTAATATGACCCGTTTTTAGTTTTTCACAAGTTCTTATATGAAGATAGGTATAAAAATAGTTTCTGGTCATAAATTTACTGGAATATGGTCGACTTTTCAGAATTTACACTTTTAGTCCCTCAAGTTTCCAAAATTACAATTTTTACCCCGAAGTTGGTTCTTTCTATTTCTTGACACACTATGGTACTTAATAGTTTCTAGGGGTCCTTATATCACTTGTAGACCAATTCTACAAAGAGTTTTGGGGTCCTTTGCACAAAATCTTGTTTCCAACATTTAACCCGTTAAAACCCGTCTTTACCCGAAATCGACACCTTATTACATTTTCTTTAAGTTCTTTCCTCAAAATATGAGTTTATGGTCCTTTAACTTTCTGAAATATTAAGGCCTTAAAGCTTTTTAGGCTTGTTACATTATTTCTTAAGATTTCATCCAAGAATCCCCCGGTTAGACACGTTTAAGCCAAGTAAGTTCATAGAATTAACATGTTAACCCAAAATTTCACCAAGTCCGGTTTTAGCCACTATTTTAATAGTTTTTAGGGCTTGAAAATTTTAGTTTCTAATAGTTTTTTAGGGATTAGGCCATGTCAAAGTACTACAATCACCTATTCGGGTCCTAAAACATGATTCTAAAATCCATAACACCATACCAAATCATCCTACTCGTAATAATATCCTTTTAGCATCAAAAGCATTCTGATAATTTCAGATCATACCCACGGGCATAGCGACCTAAGGTAACAAGGTCATGGTTGGGCACATAAGTCATCATTTACACATGTGTAACATGAATTTCCAGGTTTAAACAACCAATTTATTCTAAATACTCGATATGTACAGGTTATAAAAATTGATTATAAGGTGTTTTAAACAAGTTTTTAAGTGTGAAATGAGGTTTAGAATCGTGGCAGATGGTTGGATGGCTCTAAAAACCCATGTAAAGAGGTCTTCGGGTAGATTCATGGCAATATTACAAGGTAAACATGTATGAAGGAATGTGTACCTCTTGTAGTTCTGAAAGTTACATAATGAAGTCAACCCGGTCGTGGAATTCTGCCTTGGAACAAGAAAGGTAGGATTCAAAGAAGAGAAAGGAGAGAAAACATCGATAATGGTTTGTTCGGGTACAAGAGAGTTACACACAAGACGTTTTGGGTTTGAAGATGGTTTAGAGAGTGTAGGAACTGCTGGTTCGAGAGTCCAGAGTTGAAGCTTGCTACACTAGTTCCTGCTTGATGAAGTCTTCGGAAAAGTCCTCGGGTTTTTGGTGAAAGAGATTGCCGAGAGAGAGAGACCGAGTATAGAGAGAATTCGAGAGAGTGAAAAGGGTGGAGGAGGTAGGGACTTCGGTTTATGAAGGGAAAGGTGGAGTGTGGGTTCGGGTTAGTGAGAAACGGAGTGGTGTGGTTGGAGGGTGGAACAGCCGAATGCATGGCAACAATCCATGCATTGGCTGGTTTGGAGGTGCGCAGACTGGTCAAAAGCTTCTAGAAGGGTTCGGACATTTTAAAATGCTAAGTGTGGCCAAAAACGCCTGAACAGTGCTCATGCGCCCACTTTCTGGGCGCCTGAACAGTTGTCATACGCCTAAACAGTGGAAATGCGCCTAACTGCCAGATGCGCCCGAATAGTTGTCGTGCGGCTAAACAGTTCTGATGCGCCTAAACAGTTCTAATGCGCCTAGAGGAAATTTTTATAAGGATGACTTACATTTAAATTTTATGTAAGAAAATTTCAAGGGATAAGGCCATTTAAGTGAATTTTCTAGCCTCAGGAACTAGTTCTAGGCTTAAACATGTCAAACAACAGTCAAACAGAGTTGCATAAATCATAGAAATTCATTAACCATAAAGAAAAGGAGATACATACAAGAAGTGAGATGATGCAATAATACAATGTTAAATCACATTAGATTCTGGGAGTTGGACCTAGGAGTCGATTGTTACAGGAACATAAACATCTTATTCTCTTTTTGCACTCCTATGTGGTCACGTAGGCAATTGAGGATGTACTTGGTGTAGTTGTACTTCCTTCCTTCAAATATGCTGATGATTCCTGAAGATATGTGCCTTGAGAATCTGTCTAAACCAGATTTTCGGTTGGATAAGCACTTGAGGTACGTGTGACATAAAAATCGATAGGGCTTGCATAATCTTCCCTTCTTTATCTCTTCGTGCTCGTAGTCACCATCATACCCCATAAGGGCAAATACTTTCTGAATGTATTCATGATTGAATACATCAGGATGCCCTGCTTCTTCATCTCCTAATTCTAATACTCTGCGTATTGTTCCTTCGTCTATCCAGAGGGGTAGATTCCCTATGAATGCGGTGATAACAGACCCTTCTCCCTTATTTCCTACTTGTGCGGAGCTCCAAAAGTCGATCATGTGAGATTGAAAGATGAGGGGGTCTGCTGTTAGTGCGTAATGGAGTCGTGTTCTCCTCAGGTATTGTATAATGACCCTGCATTTGTCATCCACATCTGGGTTCAAGAAAGCACACACATTGTGGTCCTTTACGAATCTATTCGCCATGATAGCAGAGATGATTGGTGTTTACAGTGATTGATTTTGGTGAGTTGGAAGGGGGTTTTGGATGATAAGTTTTTAGGTCAGTGTGTTTTGAAAATGAAAAGAAAGGCCAAAGGTCGAAGTGCCTTTATATACCTTTTCGGACAGGCTGTCTAATATATGGGACCCATTTACACTTTTTATCCTTCCGATATGGGACCCTTTTACCCCTCCGCGGTTATTAACTATGCCTAATAAATAATTAATAGCAATTATTGATCATATAATTAAGCAAAGTATAATATCCACGGAAATCATAGTTTCTGTTTCTTCCGTACTTTATCTACGGAAGTGGACCCATTCTGTCTTCCGCAGAAACATCTGCGGATGAACAGATTTCATGAACAGATTTCACTGTGAACACACTGTATCTACGGAAGATAGCTCATGTCTTCCGTAGTTATACTGCTTAGATTAAGGGAATTAATTGATCAGTTATACTTACTCCCCCTAAATTTGTGATTAATCATCTACGGATGAGTTTATCAAAAATTTATACGAAGATCGTATGATCAATATGTGTAATTGAAAATCTCATGAGGATAGAGTTCTGTGGCAGGCAATTGATTGAGAAACTAAGGATCATACTATAAATCAGACACATTCCTGCTTAGTTTGGTTGAGAAAAGCCTACTAGATCTAGTGCAAATTGCAAATATGGTGGTCCGTAGAAGTTCAACCTAGAGTGTATGTTGGGCATGTCCGGCTAGTTATCATGTTTTGGTAAGAATTAAAGATAAACAAGGATGAATGTATCATGCAAGGTGTGTGAAAGTCTGTCTCCCAGATTGTGATCAATTCATCACTTTATCACACTTACCATGTTCCGTAGATTATAAGCTCTATCTTAAGATTTCTTTGAAATCTTTTTAATGCCTTTTATGAATGCTCTTTGAATACTAAGTATTTAATCCTTTAGGATTCTTTTGAGTTCCTTTTTGGGAACTTTTAATGATTAGCATCAGGGCACCAGGTCTTTACTTACATAAAACAAAGGTGTCCTTTGACCCAGGTCTTTGCTTACGCAAAATAGAGGGTCATGATGCGCAAAGATAGAGGTTATAAGGTGTTACAACATAGTAAGTGAGCATAAGTGATGAGTTGTGTACTTTCTGATGAGACTTACTTGTTAACTCCTCATAATGACTTATCCATACTAAGTCATCTTGGCTTTATGTTGAGCATGACATAGCTTATTTTCCACTCAGGATGAACCTGTTCACATATTCAACACATCAGTTTAGTAGATAGTTGGTTGGGTGCAGGCAGGATATATGTCATGTTTATAGCATACTATCATATCCGTAGGTTGTCAAAAGCCTTACACATAAGTTTATGTTGTATCCTCATATGGGCACAGTTAATGAGCCTATATACCTGTTTGTTAATGTTTTGAACTTATTCTAAGTTGATCATGCCTAATGATTCAATTAAGAACTAAAATCTTACTGAGTCAAAAGCCTTAGTGAATAAGTCAGCAAGTTGATTTGTTGTATCTACTTTGATCAACTTAATTAGTCCCTTTTCTGAGCAATCTCTTAGAAAGTGGTATCTGATTTCTATATGCTTAGTTTTACTATGTTGGACTGGATTAGCAGTAATAAACATAGCAGCTGAGTTGTCTATATATATTGGTGTATGGAGAAAATTATAACCATAATCAAGTAATTGATTTTGTAACCATAGCACCTGGGAGCAGCCTGCTGAAGCAACTATGTATTCAGCCTCTGCTGTGGATACTGAAACATTTGTTTGCTTTTTGCACTGCCAAGACACAAGTCTTGGACCTATGAATTGACATCCTCCTGTTGTTGACTTTCTATTGGTGTTGCATCCTCCGTAGTCACTGTCTAAACAGGAGTAAAGCTTGAAGTCTCCTTCTTTGGGATACCATAGTCCAAGTGATGGTTTCCCTTGAGGTATCTAAATATTCTCTTTACTGCATTCAAGTGGGACTCCTTTGGTTCTGCTTGATACCTAGCACACACACACACAACAAACATTATGTCAGGCCTACTAGCAGTTAAGTACATTAAGGATCCTATCATAGATCTATATAATCTTTGATCAATAGACTTCCCTGTTGGATCTGGTACAATTTTATCTATAGTAGATGCTGGTGTTTTGCATGATGTACAGTCTGAAAGGTTATATTTCTTTAATGTTTGAAGGATATACTTTTCTTGATTGATGAAGATGCCATCTGTTTTCTAATGAACTTGTAATCCTAAGAAGAAAGTTAATTCTCCCATTGAACTCATCTGAAACTCAGATTGCATTAAGGCTTCAAACTCTTCACAAAGTCTCTTGTTTGTTGATCCAAATATGATGTCATCAACATATATTTGTATAACTAAGAGGTCTTGGTGTTCATGTTTGAGGAAGAGTGTCTGGTCAATTGTTCCTCTCTTGTATCCATGTTTTAGAAGAAACTTAGACAGTGTTTCATACCATTTTCTTGGTGCTTGATGAAGGCCATATACAGCTTTGTCAAGCTTGTGCACCCTGTGAGGGTGATCAGGATCTTCAAATCCTGGTGGTTGAGATACATAGACCTCTTCATCAATTTTACCATATAAGAAGGCACACTTTACATCCATTTGATAAACTGTGAACTTCTTATATGATGCATATGCCAAGAACACTCTAATTGCCTCAATCCTTGCAACTGGTGCAAAGACTTCATCATAGTCTATGCCTTCCTCTTGTGTGTAGCCTTAAGCAATTATTCTTGCTTTGTTTCTGATTATTATTCCCCTATCATCTAGCTTGTTTTTGAATAACCACCTTATGCCAATAGGATATTGGCCTTCAGGGAGTTCAACTAGGTTCCACACCTTTTGTTTTCTGAACTGCTGCAGTTCTTCTTGCATTGCATCAATACAGCTGTTATCTTTTAAGGCTTCTGTGATGTTGGGTGGAACTACTTGAGATAGAAAATAGGAGAATAGACAAGTTTTTGTAGCTCCCCCTTGTCTTTTGGTAGTTCTGCTGTTGAGGTCACCTATCATGTTATCAATTGGGTGATACTTATGTGTTCTAACTGTTGGTATATCATTAACTTGGATGGATGAATCCAGGTTTGTGATGTTGGTTGTTGGAGATGAGGGTAGTTATGATGGAGAGTCAACAAAATAGTTCATCTCATTTTCTGGTGCAGCTGACTGAGCTTCCGCAGGAACATGTATGTCATCCGGGGTAGTGGGCATGTCTTCCGTAGCGGTACTTGATCAGCTATGGTCTCTGTCCAAGGCATATCTGTATGTGACAATAGTGTGGGATGATTTTCTGATATGGTTTGATTTTTGGGGGGTATTCGTTCAACATCTGCAGTAGGGACATCTACAGAAGTAGAGACATCTACGGAAGTAGAGGGTATTGCTGTTGATGTGCATGGAGTAAAAACATCTGAACCATCTTTGTGTGTTTGTGCTAATGTTCTAGGATCAATATCACTTTAGTTTTCTAGAGTAATGACTCTTGGTAGATCAGCTATCAATGGTACACCCATATTTGGAGGAACATATGGGTAACATGTATCCGCAACACCTGTCACATTAAGATAACCAGAGTTAAATGAGTTAGTTAATGCATCTATATCAAACAGCCAAGATGATCCTTTCACAGACTGTGGGAATAAGGATTCATCAAAGGATACATTAGGAGTTTCTTCCACTATGTTGTCATGTGGAATATAGATTCTATATGATTTAGATGTTGATGAATAACTAACAAAGAAACCATAATAGGCCTTTTTAGCAAATTTTTCTAATTGTTCTTTTGTGTTTAATACAGATACATGATACCCAAAAGCTTTAAGATATCCTATAAAAGGTTTTCTTTTAAACAAAAGTTCATAGGGTGTTTTATTATGTTTTTTGACAATCAAGGTTCTGTTTTGAACAGTGCAGGTTGTGTTCATAGCTTCTGCCCAAAATGTTATTGGTAAATATGAGTCAGCCAGCATTGTTCTTGCTGCTTCAATGAGTGTTCTATTTCTCCTTTCAGCAACTCCATTCTGTTGTGGAGTTCTTGGGGCACTGAATTGCCTGGCTATGCCTATATCCCTGCAAAATGAATCTAATACATAATTAACAAATTCAGTTCCATTATCACTTCTCAGTATCTTGATTCTTAGATCAAGTTGATTTTCTATCTTAGTGATGAACTCCATTAAAATTTCTGATGTTTTACTTTTATGTTTTAAGAAAAATACCTAAGTAAATCTAGTGAAATCATCAACAATCATCAAACAGTACTGCCTTTTGTTAATGCTTAACACATTGGTTGGACCAAAAAGATCCATGTGCAGCAACTTTAGAGGTGTTGTGTTTGTGTTAATTGTTTTTTACTTATGTGATACTTTATGTTGTTTGCCTTTATAGCATTATAAACAGTGAGTAGAACAGTAAAATTCTTTCTTTGGAACACCAATGACTAAGTCGTTTTTCACCAATTTATTCATGTTCTTCATGTTGGAATGAGCCATCCTTCTGTGCCAGAGTTGTGCTTCATCTTCTGATGATTTAGAGAGCAGGCATGTTTCTTTGCTTGTTAGTGCAGTGTTGTTCATATCCAACACATAGGTGTTACCTTTTCTTGGTGCTTTAAGAAGGATCTAGTCTTCTGGAATTCTAAAACCTGGCTTAAGAATGTAGCAATCAGAGTTATCAAAGAAAGTAGTATAGTGTTGGTCACATATTTGTGATACACTAAGTAAGTTAAACTGTAACTTTTCACAAAAGTTAACTTTTTCAAACTTTAAAACTCCATTTGTTACCATTCCTTCACCAGTAATTTTACCTCCCTTCTTATCCCCACCAAATGCTACATATGAAGCATTCTTATGTTTGAAGTCCTGCAGGAATGTGCAGTCTCCTGTCGTATGTCTGAAACAGCCACTGTCAATATACCACTTGTTGTCAGCCCTCCCTGGATGTTCCTGTAAACAAATTTGAATTTAGTTAGACTTAGGAGCCCAAGCCTTGCTAGTCTTAGGCTTGACATTGTTATCTAATGCATCAACTTTCTCATAAATAAGACTTGAAGTTTCTAGATTAGCTGTACAGTCAGTTAATTTATTATGTTTAGTTTGGGGTGAGGATGTAATGGTTGATGAGGTTGAGGTGATGTCTTCTTGATTCATACTGACTTGGTTAGTCAATTTTGTTTGAGACTTCTTCTTTGATGTAGATGATGAGGAATTGCCAGAAAATATTTCTGCATCCTTTGCTTTGGACTTAGGCACATCATTGTCTTTGTCAAAGTGATCAAAGAAGTTGTTTTCTTCCTCAAGTGCTACCTTTTTGTGTGGTGCATTCTTTTGCACATGTGATTTCTCCTTCTTATTCTTTAATTTCACCTCAGCAACTTTGTTGTTTTTCTTAGTAACTTTCTGTGTTTGTTGTTGTTTTTTTTGGTTTGAATCTCTATCATCTTCAGAAGATTGTGAGTCTGACTCAGAGGTATCTACTTTCTTTGTCTTGATGATCTTTGTTTTGTTCTTCTTGTTGAAGTAGCATTCCTTTGTAGTATGGTTGTTTTTGTTGCATATTGCACAATATTTATTGAAGTAAAAATCTGAAGTCATGTGATTGTTCATGTTGCATATTGAGCAATAGCTGCTGAAGTAGCATTTTTCTGTGCTGTGGTTGTGCATGTCACAACATTTACAGTAAACTTCATCTTTACTTTTAGATTTATTCCTTTTCTTTGCCTTCTTCTTGCTCATCAGTTTTTGCTTCTTTAATTCCTTATCAATTTTATCTGCTAATGAGTCTTTTCCTCTTCTGAACATGATATCAAAAGATTCTTGTGTTGTATCTTTTGTGTCATTTTTCTTGGTCTGTTCTGATTTCTTCCGCAGATGATCTACGAAAGTTATGTTCTTTTCTCCTGATCCTCTTTTTGCTGACTTTTCTTTATTTAATTTATTGAATGCATGTATGCCTTCATTTAATTGCTCAATTCTTGTGTGGATTGTCTTTAGCAGATTTCTTTGTTTTGGTGGATAGGGTAGTTTAAGTTCATTTAGTACCTTTGGAATTGAGTATTCTTTTAACACAGTTTTATCCTTACCCAACCCAGCATTATTAGTCACAGCCTCTTCATCTAAGTCATCACAGTTGTCATAATCAAATTCTGACAGCTCGGAGTCTGATGAACTAGATTCAGATGACTCAGTATTATTAAGTTTATCTGATGACTCAGGTATGAAGTGATTAGATAAACTGTTGGTCATTGATTCAGGTAAAGGAATATAATTGTTGGTAACTGGTGGTGCAACTGCATGAAATCCCAATCTTGACTTGTTCTTAGACTCAATATGAGAGTTTAACAGTTTCTCATACTGTTGTGATGACAATTGGAATTTTTGCAGTTTCACCTCAGTAGATGCATATTCTGACATAGATTTGGTTAAAGATGTAGTCAAATGCTCAACTTGTGCTTTTAGATTGTCATTTTCAGATACAAGTTTATCTAAATCCTTTTGTAAAGAATTAATTTTGACTTGATAAAGTTTGTGTTCTCTAACATGAGATTCATTTAAGAGTAAGGTTTCTTTTACTTTATCAGCCAATTGTTGAGCATATGTTCTATATCTTTCTACTTCATCTATGCAAGAAGGGGAACACAACCTTTCTCTTACCTCAGTGGCCATTGGAGGGACTTTGTTTTCCATATTGGCCATCAAAGCTTAGTTTTCAGCAAGTACTTCCTTCTCATACATGCTCCAATCACAAGTACCATCCTGCAAAATAATTAAACCAGTTTCTTTAGTGTTAGAGATACCTGTTGTATTGTTTGGTGGGGATGAATTGGTTAATAATGGTTGTGTGATACTCCTTTGACTAGGCTGTCTTGAGTTAGTTGAGTGCAGTTGGTTGTTATTGCACTCCCTTGAAAAGTGTCCAAACAAATTGCATTTAAAGCATCTTACTTTGGACTTATCTACCCCTAGTTTTGTTGTTCTGCTTCCAACAGATAGTCCTTTGTTTCTTTTCATATACATCTTGGCTCTATAGGCAATCATTGCCATTTGCCATTGCAGATCCATCTTTTCTACTTCATCAGGATGAAGTTCTTCTAGATCTTGTTGACAAAAATGAGCAGGAGTCAAGGTGCTTCCTAGATATGCCTGAAAACTTGAATTGAAAGATGCAAAGGCGGCTTTCTGTTCTTCAGATTCTAGAACCACCGTAATTGGTTCCGCTTGATTGATGATCTTCTTGCTTTTGGATTCTTCAGCCTTGCCTTTTTCCTTTTTGTCCTGCTTGCCTTGAGATCTTGATTTTGAAGGCTTTGCTGCATAGAAACTTGTTTCTTCTTTTGGTTCACTTTCATCACTTGAGTTGCCTTCACCTTCATTGCAGATGAATGCACTCTAGTATTCTTCAGCTTTTTGAATTGATAAGGAGCTATAGGAGCTTTCACACTTTTGTTTCTCGTCTTTTCATCTAGCTCCAACGCTTCTACCTTAGCTACTAGTGTATCTAGTCCTATTGCTTTTAGATCAATAGTATTTTTAAACATGGACACAGTCTGTGTCCAGTTTTCTGGTAATGAATGAAACATCTTTTTATTTAATTCCTCATTGATGTACTTAAGTTCAAGAATATTCATTTCTGTAACAAGTTGCATAAATCTATGCAATTGTTGAGGGACTGACTCTCCCGGAATATGATGGAAGGTTTCATATTATGCACGGAGAGTGTCCTTTTTGATACTTCTAATCTCGTCACTGCCTTCACACAGAGTGTGCAGGATTTTCCATAACGAGTTAGCAGTTTTGTATGATTCACACCTGATCAAGAGTTCTTCAGGCAAAGCCATAGTAAACATACTATAGGCTTTGATGTCAATCTTGACTCTCTTGGAATCATCAGGTAATAGATTCTTTAAACTAATGGGCTGATTATTATCCTTATAATCCGCTCCTAAGGCAGGGGAATATAAGGTCCTTCGGTAATCGAAGCCCATAAGTCAGAATTTGTATAATTAACATGATTCCTGAACCGGATTTTCCAGGTTTTAAAATTAGATTTGTTTTCCAGTTTAGGAGGTTGATAAGCACCAACAACTGAGTTACTCATGATAGTTAATTTTGAAAAACAGAGGTTTTGTTTTAAAACAGAATTCGATTAAACTTAATCAAAGCTGATAGATCAATTGATATAATCAATGAGCACCAAGCTCTGATACCACCTGTGAATTCAAGGATCGTCCAGGAATTATCAGAATTGATTTGAACAAGTATTGATCGTGGAATTATCAACACTTGGTGTTTAATCTATTAATAATACAAAAATCAACCAATCAAACAGATAAAATAAGAATAATCAAACCGAGAGAAATCAATAATGTTGATTGTAATGCTTTCTTGTTGCTATTGATATTGCTAATCTTGAATACAATACTGATGATTCTAATGAATCTTAACTGTTGTTATATGATTTATTGATTACATCTGTTGATGATCTCATATCTATTTATAGAGATCTAATGTTGTTATATTGCTAGCTATTTTGTTGCTATAATTAAGCTAATCATCATTATCCGAATCTTCGCCATGTTTATCGGATTAGGAATTCGTGATTTACAATGATTCTACTGATGATAAAATTTGTTGATGTGACGTGGAATATCCGTTTAAATAAAACGTCTTCAATCGTCATTAATGTTGTTGATATTTTGCCACGTTGACTTGTTGACTTGATGTTGACTTCCGAGTTAATTAGCCTTCCGCAGGAATTTACTCTTCCGCAGGTAGTCTGTCTTCCGCAGCAAATGTTGCACTGTACTTGGTCTTGTGCTTCCGCAAGAGTTCTTGTCTTCCGCAACAATCTCTCCAGTAGCTTGTTCTTTTCTTGTTCAGCTGAAGTTGTTCTTCCGCATGAGATCCACAGATGTACACTTCAGTTATGTTCCTCAGAACATCTACGGAAGAACACTTTATTCATCCGTAGTTGTTCCAACACTTGGTCAATTTTCCAAATTGACAGTGTTTAATGTTTCCTGCACATTCACACATATATTCTGAAATATATATCATAGATGAATATATGACGCGCAAAATAAATGTTATTATTTCATAATTATAATCAAATATATTCATATTATATCATCAAGAACAATAATTACAATCATGATTACAAGAGTGATCTTATCATCTAAACCTATACATGAGTTCTATCCCTAACAATCTCCTCTGAATATTGATGTATTATTTTATAAACAATTTATTTCTTTGTTAAAATTGTAATGATATATATATATATATATATATATATATATATATATATATATATATATATATATATATATATATATATATATATATATATTTACTTTTAGATGTTATACCTAAAATGTGTACAAAAACAGCAAACCTCAAAAAAATACTACAAATTAGCACATATTTCTTTATAGACGATGTTTTTTGTTGTTTTTATAAGGTTCTCATCTTTGTAAAGAATTAATAGTTTCAGTACATCTCTGCTTTTTACTCTGGATAAAGTAACATATAATTGATCGTGAGTGAAGACTGGGCTTTTCAAGTATAAACCAACTTTGAAAAGCGATTGACCTTGGCTTTTGTTAATTGTGATAACAAAACACAAAGCTAATGAAAATTGTCTTCTTTTAAACTTGAACGGGTTTTTTGTCTGAAGGACTTAAACTGAGTCTTGGAATAAAAGTACGGTTTTCAATGTTGCTTCTTGAAATGATTTCTGCTTCTCATTATTTTGATTATTCATAATCTCCGTCAAACCATATTCTTTTTTTACCAATGCTTTAGTTTAAATTATTGGTCTTGACGACAAAAATATTATTGGTCTTGATGGTTTTCGTGTTGTTTGGTCGCTCAAGGGACGTGGTTCGAACCCGACTGACCCATCACCGTCGCTCATTTAGGTTCATATTATTGTGCTTCTTCCTTTTTTTTTTCTCACAATATTTGTGGTTTCAGTTTTACTTTGAGTTGGGTCACCTATAAATTAGCAACAAGAATGGTCGGTCTCAGGGTCTAGGGA
This sequence comes from Flaveria sonorensis, assembly GCA_025506505.1. Classification (NCBI taxonomy): domain Eukaryota; kingdom Viridiplantae; phylum Streptophyta; class Magnoliopsida; order Asterales; family Asteraceae; genus Flaveria; species Flaveria sonorensis. The sequence continues at coordinate 45,990,073 of CM046431.1, read as the reverse complement.
TGAGCAAATGGTATCAAATACCGAAACCGAACTGCTACTGGTATCGAATTTCCCATACCAATTATTTTCGGTACCAATGCGGTACTCACTTTTTAGTGTTTTCAGGATCAGTACTTTTTGTTCGGGAATACCGCTCCCCTTGTTCAAATATTTTTAGCTTGATTTCCTACTCAGATTAATTTTTAGCTTGATTTACCAATCACACCTCACAAATTGAAAACTATCTTGAGAAAAATGAGGAAACTAAAATAATTAGGACGACACCATATAAAACGAAAAAACTTAACAGAAAAAAATAAATTAATGTGACGCTAACGCGTCACATAAGAAAAAACGAGTAAAACATGACGGTTGCGAGTAAATACAAACTTGTTAAAAAGAATTGTAATCTACAAATTTGAAATGACAAACTTACCCTTCACTGAAACCCACCCCAAACATTCAACCCTAGTTTTCTTCACCTCTTCAATCGCCTATTTTTCTTCACTGGTATCTTGTTTCATCAGGTTTGATCTTAGTATCTAATTTCATTTTATTAATCATATTAACTTTAATGATACATTAATTACAATGAATTTCATTTAGAAACAACCTATTGTTCACAATGTCCCCTTGATCATCTGTACTAAGTTTGTTGAACAATATTAACAGGGGTGTTCAAATTCAATTACTAGTTCGAATTAGGGTTAATTACAACAGTAAGAAACCCTAAAAGCTGAAATTGGATGCTTAAAACTTTTGTTGAATTATACGCAGCTACAATCAAACAGTTATTAAGAGATGCTAATCAAGTTTATTCGTCAAAATCGCGGTTTCTGTACATCGATTCGATCGGTAAAGCCATGGTTGTTCATTGGGTTGGGCAATCCTGGGGATAAATTCAAAGGAACAAGACACAATGTATGTCATCAGTTATAATCTTTAATTGCTTTTTGTATGTTTAGTAGCATATATTCTGCTGTATCTTGTTCTAATTTGTTTTGTTTATGAGATTTTAGGTTGGGTTTAACATGATTGATACTTTTGCTGAATCACAAGGGATTGCTATGGATACAGTCTTCTGCAAAGCCATTTTTGGAAAAGGCATGTTATCTTCTCTTAGTGTGTATTTTGTTTTTCTGTTTTTTGAAAGTTAATTTATGATTTGGGTGTAAATTGTGTGTGATTAATGTTGAATTCGTTTGATTTGGGATTGGTGTATCAGGCATTGTAGATGGTGTTCCCGTTTTATTAGCAAAGCCTCAGACTTATATGAATTTGAGTGGTGAATCTGTAAGCTTTTGTTATCTAGTAAAAAGCTATGATTTGATTTTTGATATGATGATTTGAAGTTTTTTTCATTTTGGCATCTTGTGATCATGAACTTGTACGTTGACTAATGCAACAAGAAGGAATCACAAATAGATTATGTATACATTTTCTTCATTAGATGATCCATATTGAGATTGTCATAGTTAGAACAAACTTGCTGAGAAAATTTCTTATTCTTTAATCGTTGTTACTAAAGGGGTTGGTATATGTTTTGACTGCAGAGTGGTCCACTTGCTGCCTATTACAAACTCCCTCTAAGTCGAGTGGTGGTGGTATGAACTATGAACTGTTGCTTTTCTTCCTTCTGGTCAAGGTGGAAATAATAGCGGGTCGGTGGGTGTGGTTATGAGTCAAACTGGTCCTGTTGGGTTGACATGAAACGGTTTGTTGAATTTTCTGTATATAAACTCAAATAGGATTTAAGAAAAAAGTTATTTCAATAATAATTTAAACATTTCTGAAGAAAATGGTTTAGGAGGCTGTATGCATAAAAATCAAAATTGAGTGACTTTCAATATAATGACCCGAATCAACCCATTAGTTAGTAACATAGTAATTGGGCTGATATTTTCAGCTGTGGTGTAATGTCATAATTCTTTTGCTTGTTGTGGCTGTAGTTTCATGATGATATGGATCTACCATGTGGGGTTCTTCGGCTGCAGCCCAAGGGAGGCCATGGGAGCCATAACGGGTATGAACAGTTTTATGAAGCTCTTATAGAAATGTCATTATCAGCCTATCACAATTAGCAGACATAAGGTTTTACTTGTAAGAAAGTTTACCATGCTATTATTCTTTTACAGGATGAAGAGTGTGATCTATCATTTCCGTGGGAATCGGGAATTCGCTCGATTAAGAATCGGTATATATATTTCATTAATCAATTCTTTATTTATATAAGTTATAGTTTTCATAATTGATTGACAATATCAAGTTGTGTGTAGGCATAGGCAGGCCTCCAGGTCAAATGGATCCCAAAGCCTTCCTGCTTCAGAAGTTCAACGCAACAGCTCAAGAACGAGTAAGATACTATCATTTACCTAAATTACTTTGGTGGGCCCGTTCTTGTTTCTAATCACGCGAATTAAGTGGGACCCACGTAGAGTAAAAAATAAAAGTCGTATAAATGAGTAATATCTGCATATTTTATCGTAAGACACTTTCTTGTTACATCACTTTATTCATGAAAATTTCTCATTTTTTGGTACATTTTTGGTTTTTGTTTTGGGGTCTGCAAGATTAATGTTGGTTTGAAAGAGGGAGTTGTTGCATTGAAAGAAGTTTTGTTAAAGGGCGTGGAAGAGAGTGGTAGGAGATTCAACACGGAGCAGAAATACAAACACATTAGAGTTGCAGACGACGACGATACGAGATTCAGGCAATTCGATTAGTAGATTTGTTATTCGGCTATGCTTCAGTGTTTTGTACTGGACAGATGATTATACTCAGGAATTTCTATACTTTTGCAATTTGGGGGCTGAGTGATGAAACGGTGTCTGTGGTGGGAAACTGCTCAATGAAGCAAGTGGAATAAATTCAAAGGAAGTATTAATTAGAAGTATAGATAATAAGGGTAACAGTTGATGGCTGCAAGTCTGCAACTTTCTTCATTTGTTCACATTGCATCTTAATGACAATTCAATACCTGTACAGTCGCACGTCACATTTGTGTTAACATGATAAAGAGATCGGTAGCAGCGTGTTTTAACAAACTGAGAAGATGAAGAAAGGGCCATGGACACGTGAAGAAGATGAGCTGTTGTCTAGCTATGTCAGCAGGGAAGGAGAAGGGCGGTGGCGGTCAGTACCCAAGAAGGCGGGGCTCCTCCGCTGCGGGAAGAGCTGCCGCCTTCGTTGGATGAACTACCTCCGCCCTTCAATCAAGCGGGGCCACATCTCTGCTGATGAAGAAGATCTCATCATCCGCCTCCACCGCCTCCTTGGCAACAGGTAATGTAAACTTCATTGAGTGATTGTGAGCTAGTTTTGAAATAGATTATCTGATTATTGTGTTTCTAAATTGTTTTTAACACCATTCAGGTGGTCATTGATCGCGGGAAGAATTCCAGGGCGTACAGATAACGAGATAAAAAACTACTGGAACACTCATCTCAGCAAGAAGTTGATCAGCCAAGGGATTGACCCGAAAACTCACAAGCCATTATCATCATCACCATCACTATCTTCTTTAAAACCTAACCACAGTCTCATTCATTCATCTTCTCAACTAAATCAACCCGAAGCAATACTTTCTCCAAATCCCCATGAAAACATGTCAAGCTCCATCCCAATCAACCCAAACAATGGTCGTGGATCCAACGATACTCTTAGCTACTTGCCTGATGGCCCGGATGATTTTTTTATTTCGTTCTTGGATACACTGATCAATGAAGAAGCGTGTACTCAACACACGCCATTTGCTCAATCAAAGCATGATGATCTCAAGAACTTCAATGACAATGGTAATCCGATGAACTGATATTGAGCCTAATTACTACTATATTAGATGTTTGTAATCACACAATCATGATAGTAATGGTTTGCTTTGGTTTTTTTTTTACTCGAATCAACAGACATTGTATTATGATTTACTAATTTACAAACAATTCAGATCAAAACAACATGAATGCAAAAAAACTGGACCGAATCAGCACGAACCAACACCGTCCTTACAGTCTTTAGTCAAATTGTAAAACGTCTCTACCCGTATCTTCGCTCTATACAGCACCTCGGTATCCACCTCTGCCCGCATATATCCGTCAAACGCCACAGGTCGACCACCATTCAAAACCTTGGTCTCGTTATACCACTCGCTCTTATCCCCCCACAACTCCTTATAATCATCAAGCAAATGCACCCTGTAGTGCGACCTTAACCAGTCAAAATAGTTGTAAAATGGTTCGTTTGTCGCGATGTAGAGGTTCCTCCATGGCTGTATAACTCCTTGAAGCTTTGAAACCAATGATTCTGGTGATGTATCTTCATTAAGATGAGGCCACATTGCTTTGTTTTGTGCTTTCTCTCCTCTAATCACATGAACTGCATCATAATCCCAATCCATTTGACCACTTATTGCAGAAACTATGTTCATAAGCCTCTTTGATTTCCATATAGATTGCCATGGTCTTTTGATGTAGTTTGCAGCTTGACTTTCGCAAACCCGATACCAGTAGTTCTCGGGCTCGGGTTTGTCAAACCGCCTCCATATGACTGTGCTCTTATCGTTCTTTAGCTGCATTGGTGTAACCTTGTAAGTTTTAACCTTTCGGACTGTGATCTTTTTCTTATGATTCTTCTCATATCTCTTCCAGTCTTTAAGAAACTCTCGTTGTTCTACGATCGAAGTGGTTTCTTTCAAATGCTCAAAGTCGAAGTAAAACCGAAAGTCTTTTCCGTCTTCGTCTCGTTTGCTTGAAGTATACTTTGAAGCTAAGCAGATACTTAGATCCATGACAAACGTGCGGTTTAAGTATCGAGCTTCACCGAGTGCACACAACAAGCTCCATATGTACTGGTTCATGTTTTTACAGTGATCCCCGCCTCGCGAATAGTACAGATACTTCCCTTTTTTGAAATCAGAACCCGATCCTATTACAGGGATCGTGTCATTGATCTCGTCATCGCGAAAAGGTGTCGTGATCTTTGACTTTTCGCCTTTTTTTGTAGCGTTCAGTTGACTTCTACTACGTTTGGCATTGATGCCCGAATGCCAGCCCTTGGCTCCAACCACTTTGTAGGTACAATTTTCACCATACGCGAGCCTAAACCTCCTGAAATCTCTATACTTTCTCCAGGACCTTTCTTTCTTATTCCTGAACTTCCATGACACATCACATTCATTTGGGTTTGACCCGTTTACTGGCGTTTGGTACTCGAGAAACACTATCGACTTAAAGCGTTTCACATTAAACTTCTTGATCGCGATCAAGACTCCTGGTGCAGAACAGTTAACTAAACTTGTATCATCACAACCACCAGAGGCAATGCTGTGGCTCATGACATTTTGGCCTGATTTCTCAATCAATGGGTCGGGTTGGGCCGCAGGCCCATCTGCAGGGGCAATACTCTGGTTCATGACATTTTGGCCCAAATTTTCAACCAACGGGTCGGGTCGGGCTGCAGGCGCGTCAGCAGGGGGTGCAGAGGCAATGCTCTTGTTCATTATATTTTGGCCCGAATTTTCGACCAACGGGTCGGGTCGGGCTGCAGGCGCATCAGCAGGAGGTGCAGAGGCAATGTTCTGGTTCATGACATTTTGGCCCAATGTTAACGGGTTGGGTTGGGCTGCTGCTGGCGCGTCTGCAGACGGGCTAGCAGCAGCCGAATCTACTACGTCTTCTCCGGTTTTAACAACTGAATTATCCATCTGGAAAGTGGCATTTGAAACCTGTGTGAAAACTTTAGTTAGTGCTCTTGAGGATTCCCATGGGTCAGGTGGTTGGTATGTTATGGCAATTACTGTGAACACGAGTACTGAAAACACAAACACCGAGAAACCCACATTGCTTATGACTTTTATTGCGTTTTGCCCGATTACATCTGATGAATTGGTGTCTTTCATCGCTGTAATTTGATCGAATTATAGTTTTCGGGCAATTTCTGGCTTGAAATTAAGTGTTGGAAGAAGTTTTGATTGCAGTAATGCAATGAAAATGAACTAAAACATATAAAAATTGGATCTTTGAATTTGTGGGGAAGATTATGAATGAATTTGGAGATGAAAGTGTGATTGAATTGATGGAGTGATATTCAAGGATGGAAGATGGGGATGTTGTACCTAATGATTGTTGAATACTTGAATTGAAAGCAATAATTCAACTACTCTGTTTCAACATCAATATCTTTTATTATATTTATTTTTTAAAACGGTAAATATATGACATCACTTCAAAGAATAGGTGTTATTTTAATTGAGTTTACCTATTCGTTTTTTAGTTGGGATCTCACTCCAACCCTTTCAGGAGAAAACCTATTGTTGAGAAAACCCTTTGACTCAACTCTGAACATTTTACTTATAGTGAGACTTGAACCCATGACCTTCTAATATTACATGTTATAGGTACCTCATTTTAAACAGCTAGGTTAAGTATCATTGGTAAATATTATATTTATAATCCTAAACTAAATTAATTGAAAAAGAATAATTTATTCTTTTAATAGTAATTGATTTCTTGGTAACTTAGGTTGGTTTTATTTTAGAAAAATAATATTTTACTAAATCACGTTCAGCTACGAGTTTTAATTATGACTGTTTCGGGTTGAATTGGTGAACATAAGCATGATTAAGAGGCATCGTGACTTTGACACAATTAGAACCAAGATGTGGTTTTAGTTGTGTCAAGAATGGTCACCTCTAAATTTATATCGAGTGATGGAGATGAGTGATTTAATAGTTATGAATTTAAAATGTGCTAAAATACGGTTTTTAAGATACATATACAGTAAAAAAAATCAACATATCCATGTTTAAATGTTATAAAATTCGTAATCGAAAAGTGAGAAATTGATGTATAGCTCAAGAAATAATAATTGACTTGTGGAATTTAACATCTTGATCAGATCAAGAGTGAGAATATAAAATCAACATATCCATGTTTAAATGTTATTATGTTAAGAGCTTTTAAATAACTATTTCCAAAATATTAATAGAACTCTTTTAAAAAGCATTGAACTTAAACAAGTCGTGTTTAAACAAGTTATATTAGTTAACTTAAAACCTGATTAATTTTAGTACATGTCCGAAATTATCATCTCTAGTGTTAAGTTGAACTAAAATTATAATATGATTGAATTTTTTGAAAAGGTATGTAATAGTATAATGATAAGGCGTACAAGCTATGATTTGACCCGATTCAGACTATTAGAAGAAAAGGAAGGTCAAATGACAACTCTAATCCCTTTAATTTTAAAATTATCATTTTAGTTCGTAATCTAAGTTAAATACTTCTTGAAAATTTTGTAAACAAAACTTCTAGAAAATATTCGAGTGTGTTTGGACGCGACCATCAACCCAAATATAATCTAAATTGTGTAAGCAAATCAAATATCCAACTTCGTTTGTTGAAAAGTTCATTTACATTTGTTCCTTTATTAAACGTCTGAACATGAATGCCATTTTGTGTTCGTATAGTTAAAAGAACGACTAAAAACAAACTCACAGTTCATTCATTTGTATTCATAAAGGTACGACATGCTGGTGGTTCATGTATTTCATGTTTATGTTCAAATATTATGTATGCATAAATAAACATAAACAAACGCATAAGAAATTGAATGTCAATATATCATACATATTTTAACTTTATTACACTTCTATCGGTCTATTTTATATAATATTTTTCTTTTCTAGATACGTTTGTCTACTTTCGCATGTCTAATAACTAGAGTCTAAATAGATGTATACAACACAAACACAGGTTTTTCATAACCAACAAACACAAAGACCAAAATTAGAAAATCCATTCATTTTGGTGGTTTTCACTATTGAGATATACCAACAAAATTGTGAAACACTAGTCAACGATAGACTATAAATTTGAATCTATCATTTTGTTACGTTACATAATAAACATACATTCTTACCAACTTTGATATATTTAACAGTCTCCTATCGATGAATAAAAAAATCCTTTGAAAAAGTAAACGATAGACTTCATGTAATCTTTGTGACAATAATCTCTGTTTGATTTTGACCCTTTTGAATCAGTCGATTTTGCAACACACACTTGATCCCCTTCAATTTCTATATAATTGCTCTGTTTGCATCTTTTTATGAACTCACTCTCTGTTTCTTGATCACTAAAAATCGATCGATAATGGCGACTTTAATTGTTCCTCCTACACCGATTTCACCCCGAGATGATGCAATTCAGTTGCATAAAGCTTTCAAAGGTAAGCCATTTGGTTTTCTTGAGTTCTTGAATCTTGACCCATGTGAAATGAACATCAATTTGACTTTTCTTTGGATTGAATTAGGATTTGGGTGTGATACCGCGGTAGTGATCAGTATTCTCGCGCATCGAGATGCGACGCAACGGGCTTATATTCGACAAGAGTATCAGACAATGTATTCTGAGGACTTACTTAAACGTTTGGGTTCTGAACTTGGCGGGAAATTACAGGTGCAGTAACAGAGCTTGAATTTGACTCATTTGAGTCAAACATTCTAGTTTTTGAATTTCAAGATATATGAGAATGATGGTGATTAAAGATATGGGTTCATTTTAAATTTATCTTGTAGAAAGATTGCTACTTGGGAGAAAAAAATGATCAGAAAATATGAAACTATGAGAGTGAATTTTGAGTTTTGAAATCGTTATGTTTGACTAGTCAAAATCATGTTACAGATTGCAGTTGAGCTTTGGATGCATGATCCTGCAACAAGAGATGCTACTATTTTGAAAAAAGGTTTGACCAAAAGCTTCATTGATCTTGAATCTGTAACCGAAATCATATGCTCTCGAACGCCTTCCCAATTACAATCGGTCACACAGATTTACCACTCGACTTTTGGAACTCATCTTGAAAACGACATCAAGCTGCTAGTTTTCGGGGATCACCAAAAGGTCAAATCTTTTGCATATAGTGTCATGCACTTGATGCTTTAATTGTGGGAAAGATGTCATTTGACTGAAAGTTGGTTTCTTTTGCAGATTTTGGTTGCTTGTATAAGCAAACAGCGATATGAAGGCGTGCAAGTCGATAGGGAAATGGCTGCAAAAGACGCAAAGGCGTTGTACAAAGCAGGCGAAAAGAGATTAGGGACCGATGAGAAGGTTTTTGTGCATATTTTTAGTGAAAGAAGTAGAGCACATTTGGTTGCAGTAAACACATGTTACCATGACATGTATGGTGGATCACTCAAAAAGGTTCTCAAAACAACATGAAAACATTATATTCTCCCTCATTTTGTTTCCAAGATTCTGTTAACCGATAAATTACACGCGCTTTTGACCATTTTGCAGGCTGTAAAGAAGGAAACTTCAGGGTTGTTTAAAACCGCGCTATTGACAATCTTACAATGTGCTGAAAATCCTGCAAAGTACTTTGCAAAGGTGAAGTCTTTATTCTGTTGGTTATGTTTAAGTGTACTGTGTACAATATGACTTAATGCTCATATGGAGTTTGAAAGTGTTTGTAGATGTTATACAAGTCTATGAAAGGCTTAGGGACCTTTGACACAAGGCTTATAAGGGTGATTGTTACACGAACCGAGATTGATATGCAGTACATAAAGGCAGAGTACTGTAAGAAGTACAAGACGACTTTGAATGATGCGGTTCACTCTGACACGTCCGGCCATTATCGGACCTTTCTTCTCTCGCTTCTCGGCCCGAATCATTAAGTTGATGATCGGTTGCACTTTTCTTGAGATTGTTTGTGTAATGTACTATGTAAGGTTGGGATGTTTGTTTGTTTGTTTGGATACTTTGCACGCTAAATGGTGTTGTGTACTTGTTATGCGATATATGATATTAAATGGTGTATTTGTTTGTGAATTCTGTTTCCGTATGAGATTTCGGTTGTTGTGTTTAACTGTTTATTACTAGCCGAGTTTAACATGCTCTGATACTATAATAAACTTGAGAAATGTTTTATTGAACCAATTAAAGATTATTTGCCCTTAATAGAAGATGTTACAAAGATAAAGATAACAAAGTTTGAATTGGAATAGTAGATAAAGATAAGAGAAAATAATAAATAAATACTATCTAATTATTATTAAATGTATAAACAGATGAAGATAGTAGTGATTGACTAACAGATGTTGTGTGTTTCAGTGGTGAAATTGATTGTTTGATATTGAAGTGCTTACGTTTACAATTGTGATAGTGATTTCTTGGAGTGTTTAGTCAAGTCCGGTTACCTAAAATTGTTTCTATTAAACACTAGAAGTTGATTATCTACTAATGGACAATAGACACAAAGAGTGATCAAGAGTGTGTGTATCTATATATATTAAGAGATTAAAAAGAGATTATAAAAATATTTAGGAAGGATTTTAGGCACGAAAATGACATTTACTCATATGTGAGGGAGAATGGTATTTAAATTGCATCTAATTAAGCGGACATATTTTTACAACAATATATGTATATTAGACACACTATTCTAATAGATTATTTGTACGCATGTGCTGCTGTAACCGGGAAAGAGTACATGTATATATCAAACTTACTACAACATTGAATCAGACATAAAAAGTCAGACACACCGTTCCAATTGTTTGGACACACTTTTATAGTTACAATGTATCAAAACTCGTTATAAGATCAAAACTTAAAAAAGTGGACATAATGTTATACAAATTAAACACATGGTTGTATAAGATAATACACATAATTATAATCAACAACCAATGATCTTTAGATTAAATAGTTAAAATGAGATACCATAAGATCTTATGAAAATAAATGGATGTATTAAGTTCAAGTCTCATCTGTAATAAAAATAAAAGGGAGTTTCAGGTTGGCCAAATGATTATCTTATCTAATGTAAGTTTCCTCCTTAGGATGGGTTCGTGGCTGTCAGTGATCCAATTAGTTGTTAAAAAAATATTATAATCAACAATATTGTATATCTTTATAGAAAATCTTGTTTTTTGAAAAAAAATAAAAAACTGTTATCAAAGTAAAGAGAACAAAACATGAACTTTTATAGTATTATATCAGAAAAAGAAATGACATAAATATTAAAAATTTCAAATACAAGTAAAACTTGACTTACAATTTTATCATCGATAAAACCTAACCATTAAATTGACATCATGAAATCACTTGATTTTTCTTATAATTCTTTAAAAAAATCAATTTTTATCCGATATTCTCTTATTACTTTTTATAAACAACATTATTTTCAACTTCTAAGATTCGGTTGAACATATTCACATCGTCTCTTCACAAAGAATCAAATTAGTCGACAAAGAAGAAATTTAACAATTTTGACCCATTTGAAGCAATCAATAACGACGATTCTCATTTGATCCTTCAAATCTCCATTAAATTCTCTGTTTCCATCAATCAAAACACACACTCTGTTTTTCCCATCAAAGATCGATCGATTATGTCCACTCTTACAGTTCCTCCGGCACCGTTTTCTCCACGAGATGATGCAATTCAATTATACAAAGCTTTCAAAGGTAAACGCGTTGACTTTCAATTGAAAAAGTCATAATCTTTCTCTACATCGTTGAATAACTTGAATTGAATCAACTGATCATTTGATTTGAATAAAGATTTGTCAAACTTTGGTTTTGATCAATACCCTGTTTGTTTTATAACTTTATTGGTTGTTCTTATTATGGAAAGTGATCTTTTTTATTAGATCTTGATGTTTGTGATATGAGTAATTGATTATTGAATAACAAGTTCTCTGTTTTTGAATTGGTTCAGGATTTGGGTGTGATACCGCTGCAGTGATCGGTATTCTCGCACATCGCGATGCGACGCAGAGGGCGTATATCCAACAGGAATACCAGAAAATGTATTCTGAAGACATCCTTAAACGGTTGTCTTCTGAACTTAGTGGCAAATTAGAGGTACAGTTGCAGAGTTCAATTTTGACCTTTGTGAGTCAAAGATGCTAGTTTTGAATGTCAAATTTGATGAGAGTAATTGTTTTTATAGAGATGAGTTTATTCTACACTGATCTGGTAGAAAGATAATTACTCTATGAAAGAAAATTGATCAGAAAATATAACATAATGAAAGTGTAATTTGAATTTGGAAAGTGTTATGTTTGACTATTCGAAATCGTGTCACAGACTGCAGTTTTGCTTTGGATGCATGATCCAGCAGGAAGGGATGCCATTATATTGAGACAAGGATTGACCCAAGGTTTCATCAATCTTGAAGCTGTAACCGAAGTCATATGCTCTCGAACGTCTTCCCAGTTACAAACGCTCACACAAATTTACCACTCGACTTTTGGAACTTATCTTGAAGATGATGTCAAGATACAGACTTCTGGGGATCACGAAAAGGTCGAATCTTTATCAGTTTTTCGTTTTACCATGTTTCATTTTGTGCATATTGTGCCATATTCTTGATGTTTTAGATGGTAGGAAGACATCATTTGATCAAAAACTGGTTTCTTGTGCAGATTTTGCTTGCTTGTCTAAGCAAACCACGCTATGAAGGCATGGAAGTCGATAGGGAAATGGCTGCAAAAGATGCAAAAGCTTTGTACAAAGCCGGTGAAAAGAAATTAGGAACCGATGAGAAGGTTTTTGTGGAAATCTTTAGTGAAAGAAGTAGGGCACATTTGGTTGCTATAAACACATGTTACCATGGCATTTATGGTGGATCACTCAAAAAGGTCACACGAGAAACATGAAAACATTCTATTTACCCTATTTTTGTTTCCAAGATTTTGCTAACCGATGAATTACACGCGCTTTTGATCATTTTTCAGGCTATAAAGAAGGAAACTTCAGGGTTGTTTAAAACCGCGCTTTTGACAATTTTACAATGTGCTGAAAATCCAGCAAAGTATTTTGCAAAGGTGAAATCTTTATTTAACTAATTTGGTTTCACAATACAACATGTTAGTCTTATACTCATATCAAGTTTGAAAATGTTTATAGGTGTTGCATAAGTCGATGAAAGGCTTAGGGACCGATGACACAACGCTTATACGAGTGATTGTGACAAGAACTGAGATTGATATGCAATACATAAAGGCCGAGTACCATAAAAAGTACAAGAAGACCTTGAATGATGCGGTTCACTCTGAAACATCCGGCCATTACCGGACCTTTCTTCTATCGCTTCTCGGCCCAAACCATTAAGCGGATGATGGGTTATACTTTTCTTGAATTGTTCTTGTGTTTGTTTGTGTTGTATACTATTTTAAGGTTGGGATGTGTGTTTGTTTATATACTTGCACACTAAACTGTTGTTTACTTATTATGTCATTAGATGATATAAGAGTGTGTTAGGCATTGTGTTTTGAAATTTATAATATAATAGTCATGTGCTTATGTTTGAAGTTGTGATAATCATTTCTTGGAGTGTATCAGGCCCCATTACCCAAACTGTGTTTCAATAATTAAACATACAAGTTGATTGACTACTAATGTACATCAGACACTAAGAGTGATCAACATTAAGTGTGTATGTGTGAATTATGGAATCTCCACACCAATATTGGTGTAGCCTTTCAATATATATAATAATCAATACTATAAGAATGATACAAAAGATATAAACAATTACATAAAATAGACAGAAGTGTGGATTATCCTACTTTATATCTATTAGTATGTGTACGCACATGTGCAGACAGAAAGAAAAAAATCAGTATGAAGGTAAAATTTATTGACCGAGAGATTTTAATACCTTAGTACAAATCAGCCAGACTTCAGATTCATCTGTGCAAAAAAAAGAAAAACTGGAGCCCCAGTAGTTATAAGATAGTAAACTACCATCTAGAGTTAGACAATAAAGGTCATGTGAAATTACCAAACTACCCTTTAGGATCGCAGTTCTACTTCTCCAATGACGCTTGCAACTTTTTCTCTTTATCGTCGCCATTTCTATATGCGAAACTAGACGGATGTTGATCAATCGATCAATAGAAAGCGTACGGCGTACCTTCTAGAATCTTCATCACTTCACCAATAGAAGTCTTAAAAATGGCTGATATTGCACACACCACAATGATATTCTAACCCCTCTATCCTCACTATCCAAATACTTATGTTCTTGCATCACTTTCTCCATTACTTGATCCAAACCTTCTTGAAGTGGAAGGAATTGTAGATCCACTTATAAATTCAGTCCTTTTCAAAGTACATAAACCCGAACCATCGTTTTTAGAAGTCAAAGCAAAACTAGTTGCATCATTAAAACAATAGTTTTCACAACCCTCTTTGTTTAACAACATATCAACATCATGAAGTGAATAAGTCCATACAAAACCGTCGGTTTCATAACCAACATGCTCATATGAGCTTTACAGTTCTCTAAATCAACCATTTTCTTGCACCCTGAACCACTAGAATCAAGGGATGGAAACCCACTCCCCCGACGCATTAGAATACAAACAACCACAAATGGGTCTGGTTGAATTGTAGTATTGCACCCGCAAAGACTATACAAGCCACAAGAACAAAACACATTGTGCTGGTCTTCTAGAGCTTGCCAACCGATCCTCCAAGTATGAACATCATCCCATGAATAAATTCTTAAATGCCTCAAATTCACTGAATTTTCACCAAAATCTTTACTTGATATTAACCAAACAATCTTTTTTCTATCATCATATAGTTCTAATATCACAGTTTGGCTTAAATCTAACTTCTTTGACCGCTGCAGATTATGAGTCCAAATGTGTTCTCCAATAACTGATATTATTTTCCCACATTAAAGCTTACTCGTTAGGATTAATGAAAAACGTATAGTAACTAGTAACCAAGTTTGTAGAAGGGGCTCTAAGATTTAAAGGGTAACTAGTTCGTAGCCTGTTAAAGCTCTGTCAAATCTATAGTTGTTAAGGCGCACTTTAGGCGCAAAAGGTGAGCCTTGGGCCTAGAAGCAAGGTGCTAAAAAAGCGCAGCGCATAGCATAAAAATGTGATTTTTAGGGGGTATACGCATGTTTTAGGCTTGTTTTGGGGTAATTTAGGTTGTTTTAGGTTGATTCCAGGCTTGTTTAGGGCTAGTTTGAAGTGTGATTGTTTCAAACCTGTTCAGAGAATTTTTAGCCAAAACATTTAACATGCGTGTGAGCACCTGAAGCGAGGCGACAAGGCTGCGTTGGGCTACACCTGAGGATCTAAGGCCAAATCACTCTATTTGGACTTCCCACTAGGCCAAACACCCCCTCAACACCTAAATTTGAGGTATCAATGCTCCAAATTATGGAATTCCTACGGTTTTCAAACAAGATGAGTATTCCATCCATTGAAAGTGTGAATGTGAAGTTAACTGAAACCTAACTCCACCACCAACGTTCCAAACAGGCAAATTAGCAGATTTGGGGCCTAAATTGTACCTAATCACAACAACAAATTCACCATCTTTCTCAAGAAAGCCTAATTTGAAAATCCCATTTTCAGACACCAAGTTCTTAGCTTTATAACAGTGAACAGCATTTTTATGGGAATTGTAACTAAAACCTGAAATTTGAAACTCTAATTGAGCTAAATCTTTAGAATGTCATCACATGATAATGCACAATCAGCAAAAGTTAATAACAGTACAATAGTTAAAACAGAGCAAGAAAATGTATTGAAACATATGATTCTAAAGCTTTTACCTTTAATATTATTGATGGAATGATGGGTGTCTGAAAAACCATGAGAATGAACAAAGATTCCAACAATTTTAGCATAATTAACGAAAAAATTGATTTGCTTCTTAGGGTATATGATTGATGGCAGTGGGACAACATGTATTTCGAATAATTTCCCTAAAGTTAGGTGTTTAAAAGTTCATGTATTGCAATAAATATGTCTATTTTCTAAATTTTAATGGTTAAAGATTTTAAATCTATCATACACAAAAGGAAAGAAAATTTTCCTATATCTTTTTGAGGAGGTGAGGTTAGTATAATAACCATACTTATTTGTTTCTTTTCCATTGATCATAAAACATTGTTGAGTATGATCCTGCCTCTCCCCGCTTATTCATCTTTCGTTTTTTAATCCTGAGTTCTCTTTATCTAGTGTTACTCTTCTCAAATCTCTCACTCTCATAGAATTTTCCTCAAATCAGTATGCACTGCTCGCTTCAGCTTAGATCTTGCAGGAGTGAAGGCATGGGATGGTGTCCCATGTGATACTACCTTGCCACCTCTGATGCGCTCTATTTAGCCTTTCTTCCATACCATTCACCTTAAAAGTACTATAAAAGTTCTCGTAAGAAAACATTTTAGATTGACCTAGTTATTACTAGAAATTTTCAATTTGTCGAGCTTTATGCGAAGTTGATGTGTTTAAATCGATGTGTCACACAATCATTTAAAGGATTTAAAGGATTCTACTATTTTTGTGCTTGCGTGAAAAAAAAACTATAGTATATCAATTTATCAAGAACTTAAGCTAGATAGCCTTTTGTTTTTGATAATCAGTCAACTTCACTAGTAAACTTTGACTGTTTAATATATCTTTAAACAAGTCTGGATTGTATCGACAAAAAATGTGGACTTGTTGAACTTAACATCAATATTCTCTAGCCAACTATCAACCACTCATAATCATACATTTGGTGACTTTGAAGTGCATGAGGATAATATTCTTCCTACTCATCACAAGAACCAAACAATCCATGATTAACTAAGCATTGTTGTTCTACATCCATGCAGTGGCAGAGCTTGAACATTTTCGTAAAGGGGGCGGGGGCGAAATCAATTTTTTTTAAGGGGAGCGAACTCGATATTTATATAAAAATTTACACTACCGGACCAAAAATTTACACTACCGGACTAAAATTTAACACTACCGTCGAAAAAAAGAGGGGGGCGGCGGCCCCCCCGCCGGTCTCCACTATCCTCCGCCCATGCATGCATGAACTCAACAACATAAACGAACATTCTTAAGTACAAAAATATAATCATATTACTTTAATGTTTTCTGTTGTCTATTCCTTGAACAATGGTCTAATTTCTTACAATTCTGATAATGAGCAAGAAATACTCATCTTTTTTGCTAAAGAGGGTGTATTGAATTCATAGTTCATTACATGTTATTTTATAAATGTTAACTAATTTTGAAAGTAAATTACTTCCTGTTATTCAATCATTTGAAAATTAAGTTTTTTTTTTTAATTAATGATCGTTATGAGTTGGACTCAATAAAATTTGATTAATCATTTCTTGTAACGTTATGGCGAAGAACCGAACCAACAATTTTATTTATTTCATCATCAATCAAATGTTGTTTGCTACCCTGGACTCTATTTTCGATCAAGTGTTTCTTTTTCTTAAGACAAACCATCATCAGAGATGTGCTTGATTGATTGACTTTATTGTGTTTGTTGAAACGGTTGGTATTTCAAATAACTTTGAATTTTTAATTTAACTTTGAAATGTATTGCTAAAATCAAACATGAAGTCAACTGTAAGTTTAGAGTTGGCTTCAATCTGTAGCAAAATATCGCCATTCAAGGTTGGTCGTTAACAACTATGGTGGTTGGTAGGAACTAGTTCATAACGACTGATGCGTGGGAACATGCTCGTGCCAAGAGGGGCTGCATTTGCCTATTTTTATTTGTATAGGGGATGAAATTGTACATTCTCTTTTATCTTTGAATTTTCTATTTAAAACCATTGGGTTTAGTTAGAGGAAGTTCGAAGGGGTGATGAGAAAATGAGGTTGATAGCATAATAGGGGTGATGAGAATATGGTATTTCAAGGACTATGATCATTTTCTATATTTTTATACTTAATTCTTTTATTAGACGGTAATATGTCTATGATCTATTTAAATGTCAACAAAACAGTTTCACCTCTTTAGTTTTCTAAATTTGGAAAACACAAATTCAAGCTAGTGGAAATTATCAATGCCCACCATTTGTCAATCTATCCTAAAAAAATTTAATAAAAAGCAATTTTGTACAATTCTCTTAAAGCCAACCGGTTCATTTTGGTCAAATCAATTTACTCATATCTGAACTAGTGGGACTCAACGATTCCCACTTAACAGATCGGACCAACAAATTTGCTCCAGTTTTGAAAACAATTAGTAAAATAAAAAACTTTATGCAACTATTAATCAAATTTCTTGATTGAATCTCCAATGTGAAAGCACCAAGATCCATTCATGGAAGTTGCCATTAATGCAAAACCCTAAAAATTATTAAAATGAAGGTTGGCCATCTCAATCACATGTAGTCACCATGTTGCATTGTTCTAAGCAAATCTGGGGCCTTGAAGATGGTACCACAGACAAGTACAACTGCCATTTGCAATAATCTATCATCAAACACCTTTATAATATTGCTGTACCAAAACCTAGGGCCAAGAATATTTGGTCCTCATGAATCTTTGTTTTATTTTGAATTTCAGACACATTGACTTCAATCATGTTACACATCACCTACATTGTTTATAGAATAGTCAAACTTTTTAAAGATTTAGAAATCACAAGTTTTGATGCATAATGTACAATACTTTAAAGCATGATTTGAGCTAAAATCTTGATCATTTGAGCTTTGGATCCCATATTTTCACACTTTTTAAAGTTTGTGACAAAATCCCTTTTTATTTAATAAGATTTTTTGTGTTAATTAATGATTTAAGAAACATATGAAATGAGAATGTACCCGTTTTTATACTTTTCTTACACGGTTACAACAAGCAAATGAGACCTCTATTCCCCATAAAATCCAAGTAAACTCAAAGCAATTCATTGATATTTGAAACTTTGACTAATAAAAAGTCAAAGTTCCTCCTTTTATGAATTGCAATCATATATCATATGGAAATCCAGCAAGTGCAGTGCAATTACGCGTTTACTCATGGTGCATTACTAAAGTGACAACTGACAAGTATGAGAAAGTGTGTGGTGTGAAGTACAATCATCTTTGCGTAAGGTACAACCTGGAGAGTAATATGTTTTCCAAGGTCAAACAAACCAAAAAATTAAAAAGTAAAAAAATTGGACATTCTGTATATCATGATTCAACTGTAGAAAAAGTATTATTTTTATTCAATATAGATTAAACATGTATCATCTACAATTTTTCATTCCCCTCTGTAATTGTACAAGGGAAAAAAACCAAGAAAACTATAATGTATACAAGTTTCAAGATTTAAAAACTTGAACTTTAGAAAGAATGAATAAAATTCCTATGTCAATTTTATATTCATCCTAAAAAAGAATACAAATTTATTCAAAAAATCCCTGTAATTCACCTATTTGGCCTGGGGAAGATCTTGTTCTGTAAGGTCCACTGATTCTTGAAAAAGAACTCTTATTTGTATACTTATGGTTACAAGGAGCACTTCTTGGAGATAAATTTGCTTGCTCCAATGCATGTGATTGCAGTTGAGTTGGGTAGTCCCTCAAGCACCCGATGCGGGGGCCAGCTCCCGTGCTCCATTTGCACGAGAGCTGTCTCCCCAGTTGAAATGATTTTGTTCCTTTATGTGAATCGATCCTTTGTAAGATCGATTTCTTAGGAACTGCATCCTCTAGATGTGGCTCGTCTTCATCATCTGACAAGTCAGGCGCTGATGGGGTCTGAATCTTGTGGGACCCATTCGAGTCGTCTGCTTCATCAGCTTGATTCTTGGTGTTTAAGCTCATAAAGATGTCATCTTTGTTTGGTATTCTGAGAGTACTTAGTTTCCTACTAGATGATCGAGATAGTCTTGATTTTTTCGGTGATTCGTGGGGTAAATAAGTAATTTGCTTCATGACAGTAGCCATTTTTGAGGTAGGATCCTCTACCCGCACGTCTTCTGTCTCGAGATGCTCCTTTTCACTCGCATCTTCTTCTGAAGAATTTCTTGTATGAATGCTACTGTTCTGTTTGCCAAGTGATTCGTTATCATCTTCATCTGAATCCATCTGATAGCAATAATAAATAATTAAAAAAAAATGAAATCATCAGCATTATATTCTATCAAAATATCGAATAGAGAAGAGTAAAGGCCTTAAAATATTTGTTTTACCTTGACATAAGTAGTATTCACATCATTTTCTTGAAGAAACGAAACAAAATCTTGAAAATTTTCTTGCGTGGGACGATAATGACCACTGTGAGGCCAGATTGCCTGTTAATTCATCACAAAACAGAATAACAATTAGGATAACTATTAAATTTAACATTAACATACCATTTTGAAGTTAGAAATTTAATTAATATGTTAATTAAGTTAAAATACCTTTAAGACACCTTTCTCAGAAACTAATCTCCCAGCTGCTAATGTGGCACCACCAGCTAAAAAACTTGAATGTTGAAATAAACCTTTCTTTTTCATTCCAACATATAAAGTTCTAGATGTGCTTAAAACAAAAATCCACTTAGAACCATTTGATGATTCAGTTGTATCTACATACTCCCCTGTTTGTTTGTATAAAAGTTTTCCGCCCTCTATCATAACCTCATATTCCTTCCTCTCCATCTGTAAAAAAAATAAAAAAAAATGGTAAGCATTCGTTCTTCGTGTTTAGAGAAAGATCCAAAACTTTATCAGATGAAAAGTGATATACCGGGCCGAGATATTTGATGCATTGTTGTTGAAGTTTCGTTCTGGGACATTTTTCAACAAGATTCACTTCTTTCCCTTCTCCTATATCCAACCTGCGTTTTTATAAAATGTAAGATTAGATTAAAAAGGGGATCTATGTATATCAGTATTATAATATTACTATGATTAAGGTTTTTACCAGTAAAAGAAGGGTTCTTTGCTTTGAGACTGCAACCATTTTCCATAATAGAACTGAAGGTTATGCCCATAACGATGTCTTGGGTCGATCTGTTTTACAACGAGTTCAAATTAATAACTAACAATTTTATACTTGTATCACTCACATTCTAAAATAAAAAGATTGATGTAGAGGTAGGTTGACTTACTGCCTCAAGCCAGTGTTGCAATGCAAGCTTTTGAGCTTTACCATTTTTTGATAATCCTTTCCCAACCTGCAAGATCAAGAAAATAATATCTTTTGTTATATTGTTAAATTTATTAAAAATGCATAACAGTATAACACTACATAATTAATTTTTTAATATAAAGTTTATGAATTTACCTTGGCAGCCCTTGTTCTTGCTCTAGACCAACGAGAAATGGCGCTTTCTTGTTTATCAAGATCAAAAAATGATATAGAACTTCTTTTAAGCTCTGCAAAATCTAACAGCTTCCACCTACAAAAATTACATCAAAATACAAGAAAAAAATATCATAAACACTATAATCTACATGATTTCAGTAATTGAATTGGAAAAAAATTACAATTCAAACACGTACCAGCTTTGTTCAATCAGAACAGCACAATCTGCTAGCTTTCTTCTTGTTCTAAAGCTTTTGTAAACTTTTTGCAGCTTTGTGGCTGCCTCATGTTTGGGGCTCCCTTGTTCAAGATCTTCCAACACATTATCAGATCTTGCAGATTCTGCAGGCATTTCGGTCTTTTCGACATTGTTGTCTGAAGAAACTTTGAAGCTAACAGATCCTTCAATCCTCATTTTTTGAGAGCCCATTAGCTGCATTGCTGATGGTTTAGAATCATGGATCTTAAAACTGCAAGATAACCCCAATCTTTTGACTTCACCATCCTCTAGATTGATGGATTTTAGGGCTGATTCTAAATCCGTATATGCTGCGAATGGGCACGAAAATGACAACCCCATGCAAATTCAAAACGTAGTTTGAACTCTCAATAGCTTGATTTTCCTGTTAATGAGCAAGTTTCATTAGTTTCTAATTTAGTTTTTTCTAGAACAACTATTAATCTACTCTTATTAACGACCTACACCGGCACCTTACAGGATTTAAATCCACGACCTCCAGGATAGAGGAAAAACACCTTATCACCAGGATATAACGATAGTTTCTGATTTTGTTGATCAAGATCTTGTTAACAATATCACATATGTAGAAACACGTATGAGTTTGATATTATATACTAGATGTGACACCTAATACAAACAAACAGCAAACAAGATGAATTGTAATGAGCTGTGACATCACTACAACAGACAAAACTTAAACTTTAGTAATCAGATAACGAAGTAAATGAGGCTAATCGAATGAAAGTATGAAACAATCAACACTCATTACCAATTCGAAGTAAGCAAAGATTGCAAGCACACATTTACACAACATGAACAAACAATTTCAAGAAAACCCATCAATCAAACAACAAATTTCCGCAAAAATCCTCCGAAAAATCAAATTTTGACAGTCAAGATTCTGAATTTACTAACACATGATATAAGGGCACCCCCATTGACGCATTTCGTCGAACACTTTGTAGACATAATCAATTAAAATGAAAGAATGCAAAGATTGAACAGATCGTGAAGAATTAGAAGAGGGAAAGTGGTACCCTTTGGAGAAATGATGAATGTGATTGGGGGTTCTTAGTATGA
Source organism: Flaveria sonorensis (assembly GCA_025506505.1). Lineage (NCBI taxonomy): Eukaryota > Viridiplantae > Streptophyta > Magnoliopsida > Asterales > Asteraceae > Flaveria > Flaveria sonorensis. The sequence continues at coordinate 45,967,721 of CM046431.1, read as the reverse complement.
GTAATGTGTAATGTGTGTTTGATAGAATGGTGGAATTGAATGTTTGATTTGATGGGAAAGATGAACACATTATATAGAGAAACCATCACGCAGTTTCGAGGGGTGTGTTTAAAGAGAGAGAGTGTGCGTGTGTTTTGAGGGGTTGAGAAAAGAAAATAAAGGTTTTTTTAAAATGTATTTGCATTTGAATTTCTGTTCAATTACATGAGGTGATCGACATTGGACGGCATGAAATAATGAAATATTTAAGGTCTCTCAGAGTGATTTGGATTGGATTGGATTGGATTGGATTGGATTGGATTGGATTGGACTGGACGGTCGGATCATAAATTGGAGGGTCAACTGCTTCGATCCACGTTAATATGTTTTGTAGCCAAGGAACCCGTCAGTTTGGTGGTCGGATTATGAACCAGGATTGTGTTCGACTGGATTTTTGATATTTTTTATTTTTTTAATTTTAATGAGTTTACCGAGAGGGTCGATTGATATATTAGAGTGTTGGATATATGATTATTGTTGAGGTTTTTATATAAATATAAAAGACACATAAAATATTTATATTGAATTATATATATATATATATATATATATATATATATATATATATATATATATATATATAATTATGATTTCATATGGTCTTATTCCGGTTGACCAGTCAACTAGTAACTAATCCAGTTCAAATAACATTTTCAGGTTCAAACGTGACTCAAGAGCGAGTTTTTCATGGTGGTGAGCTTCCTTCTTGATGGTGTTTTTGGGCGAGTTAAACATGGAACGTCGAAATCAGTACGGATGGTTAACATCTCATCTTAAGAAGGCCCCCTTGAATATTAGGGTAATTACAAATGTCTTTCAAAAATAACTTTGTGAAACATATTATTATAAAAATAGTTTTAAGCTTGGATTGGTCAAGACGTTTGATCAATAACCGAGCCGAAAACCCATTGTGTTACTTAAAATCACAATGAATGTAAGGCTTAATTAGAAGAAATTTTAGGATCCTAACACTTCGCTTGAGGGACGTGAAGGGGTATTAAGTTGACACTTTCATTTCACCATTCTCTTTGTTTCATTGTATCCTCCTGTGATCAAAGTAGTCGTGAAGAAGAAAAAATCGATCAAGAAACTATAACTTTAACAATAAGAAGAATGTAAAGACAAAAAAAAAATGCATATTATACATAAGTCAATAATCTTAAATACATATACTCATCAAGTTGTCGGGTCACATTTCAATTTTGGATAGGTGAGGTTAAATCGCCTAAACAAATAGGCATGTTTCAAGTTTAGCAACCCTAGATTCACTATGATTCACGATTAAGACCTGGTAGACACGTTTTTTGTTAAATGGCTTGAGCAATTTGAGGTTGACGACCCTGTAAATTACAATTTTAAACACACGTAACATATGTTACGTTTGTTATAACTTGTTTTTAATCGGAAGATTTAAATAAAATGTTTTTTTTATCGAACTTGATTTATATAATCATTGGTTTATTGTAATTTTAAAAGTCTTTAGACATTTTTTGTTAATTTTTGAGCTTATCAACTTAAGCTTGTGAGCTTAAATAGATCATAAGTTTAATAAGCAATTGATAAACTCTTGACTATAAATTTTTCCACCATTTAAACTTTTGGTAAGCCTATAAACAAAAATAATAATAATTATAACGAGGCACCGTCTTAGAGCATTAATGATAGTTTGTCCATCCTCATCTCATAAATTATAAAAATTTATCATCTCTTAAAAATTTTGTTTATTTTAAAAATGCCTCATACATCATATCTATCCTTATTTCAAATAAATAATACTTAATTATGATTTTGTTATTGTTTTTTTCACTCACAACCATTTATGAAAAATATAAAATATTTAAATACCAAAAAAGGATGATGACACCTAAATATATGAGATCATTATGGTTTCTTTTAAAAATATAGGTAATGGATTTAAACTTATACTAATCAAAGGTGATCTATTATCACTCTATCACGTGACTTATATCTATAACGTAACTTCTAAGGATTGAGGGAACATTCTCACCACACCACATTATATCATAAACCAACCAATCAAATTTTATTATGTCACACTACATCACACACTCAAATTGATGGTAGCGATGTTGACACAACATGCCACACTACACCACTACACCACACACACAAAAAAATTCACGGTTAGTATATACTGTGAAAAAGAAAAAAAAAATGTGACGTAAGGGAGGCGGCAGCCCGCTCAACACAGGCCCACGCCGTGGCCTCACAGCTAGTGTGCCCCGCACACCCTAACTATAATGGAAATTTGTTTCTAAAATTAGCCATAGCATATATCCTTTCTATAAATATAACTTATATTATGATATTATTTACTCTTATTATTATTTTATAAACTTAATTACACGGGTGGTCCCTGTGGTTAGGCCCCCGCCTTCTTGTACCGAAGCTGAACCCTTTCCGTGTTCCCTCTACCGCTCGCTGGGGTAGGCTAAGAACTATTTGGCTTTGATTTCACTTTTGGTCCCTAACTCACTGAATTGCAAGGTTGGTTCAAAATTTACACAAACGTAACAACGATGGTCCCTGAAACGAATGGACGTTAACTTTTGCTGTTAAGTGCGCGTGAAATGACAAAATTACCCTTGCCCACCACACCATCCTTCACCCTTTCTTCTTCACCATCTTCACTACTATCTCCTACCACCATCAAAGCCTCCATCTTCAACCACCACCACCTTCAACCACCGTCACCACCAGTACCTCCTTCAACCACCAGCACCACCTTCAACCACCACAATTAGTACCGGTGCACCACCTTCAACATTCAACCTTCAACCACAACCATCACCACCACCACCTTTAACCTTCAACCACCTTCACCACTAGCGCCACCGTCACCGCTTTCAACGACCGTCACCACCACCACCACCTTCAACCACCGTCATCACCACCACCACCTTCAACCACCGTTATCACCACCACCATCACCTTCAACCTTCAACCACCAACACCACCTTCAACCTTCAACCACCACCGACGGTACTGGAAGGTGAGTCGCCGACGATGAAGGAGGCGGTGGCGGAAAATGGTGACCGGTGAAAGAGAAATTGAGTGTAGGGGTATTTTAGTCATTAAAGAAAATTTAACAGTCAAAGTTAACGTCCATCCGTTTCAAGGATCATCGTTGTTACGTTTGTGCAATGTATTAATTTCAGAGAGTTAGGAACCAAAAGTAAAATCAAACCTAACCACAAAAAACACCCGTGTAATTAACTCTATTTTATATGATATTTTACAACACACAAACAGTCAAAGGGATAATGGTTAAGGAAGATACATACTCATTCTTCAGTCCCGGTCCCCACGTTAGCGACGACTCGAATAAATAAATTCCATACTTTATAGTTTGACTTTTACTTGTCAAAGTCTCTTGTCTTTATGCTACTGGGCGGTAAACCTAATTAATTTTCTTGAATGCCAAAATAAATACGATAACATTTGTTACTTGTTAGAAAATATTTTGAGTTTACATTTATTTATTTATTGTTATCAATCATTTTTAGACTAACTGGTTAAGATAAGATACACATGACATGTAAATATTAAGAGATCATGGGTTCAAGTCTCACTCTGTACAAAATGCTCAGAGTTGAGCCAGGTGATTTTTTCTCAACAATGGGTTTCCTCATGAGGCGTTGGAGGTGCGGTCCCGGCTGGAAAACAGATAAGTGAGACCGATTAAAATAACACATATTATCCGAAACAGGGTCGCAAATTTAATGCTAAAAAATTTTATTCATTGATGGTAATTACAAGGTAGAGTTTAAGTTTCTTTGCCATTTTGGGTATTTATAAGGAAATTTCTATGAAATGTACAATTTAACTCAAATATCTTTTAATTTTTATATATTAATCTTTGAACAAATAAATTTAAGATAAAAAAATAATCAATAAATAAGAATCAAATTTTATATAAAAGATTTATTATTTATTAAAAGATTTACAAGATTGGCCGGAACAATACTATAATTTAAGTGGTTTTCATCGTTAGAAAAACGTGAGTTGATTTTAATGAAACAATGAAGAAAACTTGGTTACTATTAGGTAAAATATTACATAACTATACATACTAAAATTAAGAAAGAAATTACGTAATATATATTTATATTTATTAAAATTGAGAAAGATAATTATCAATTTAAATGGATTATACGTTTATAAAGTTTTTTTATATTTATAAGTTTATTAATTTAAATTTTTTTGAACGACTCTGTTTTGAAGGATAAATGTAATTTTAATCGGATCCGTTTATTCGTTTTCTAGCTGAACTACACATCCCACCCCTTCACTTCGTGAATCAACCCAAACCAGAATTCATTTGAGAAATCATGAGGCCAGAAGTTTTTTGTGGTGATAAATATCAACGAAATCACAAGGTGATACATGTATATATATATAAATATATATAATATATATTATATAAACATATAAAAAGAACAAAACTCAAAAGGCATAGGTGAGAACTTTTAGCTGTCTAGTGTTTACCCACCTCACCGACCCTCTTTAAACATTAAAGGCCATCGTATCGAAGCTACTAAGTACTAACCAAACCTCCGAAAAACATTAATAAATCGCACGATGTGAACGAATAAATTATATAAATATTTCTTGATAAATTAACCACGATAATTGCTTTTTTAAATTATCTAAATGTTACTATGAGATGAAATGTAGATTGTTTGAATAAAAGTTTTGATTCATTGATGATTACGTACATGAAGACATTAGTGTTTGTATCACAATATTTGAACAAGTGTCTTTACTTATTGTTACGATAGAAGTTTGCTAAAAATGTTTACATGAATATCCCTTCAAGTTATTTTTTTAAGTTTCTAAAAGTTTGGATATTTAAAAAATGTTTCTCATTATAAAGTAATATCAAAATTACTATACGGAAATGGAGGTGTTTCATGTTAGTTGCAACAATCCTAGATGTGTTACGCATGTCAACTTCTTTTTCTTCTTTTTTTATCTACTGTCAAAATGGTTATTTCACATATTCTGGCTTCAGTATACCTAGGTATTTAACTTTATATTAGTATCCCTTAAATTTTTTACGTACATAATGACTAATACTCGAAACAATAATTTCAATAATATAATACATTAAACATGGGGATTACATATCATCACCGCATGAACAAAAGCTATATACCATCAAAGATGATTATACGCATATGCACGCGCGCACACACATATATATGTATACACATACATATACTATGCATATACAATTATATTATTTTATATTTTCAAAAAGAAAAGTCCAAATTAAATACACATAAAAGTCATTAATATATTTGATATACATAACACGATCATTTTAGTTTTTAGACCAAAACATAAGTTTGCATGTTTACTTGCTTTCATTTGTTTACAATTTCCAAGTTTGAATGTATCAACAAAGATATGATTGAACAATAAACCCTTTGAACACTTTTTGAAATTGGGGTCATTACTTTACGTGTCAAATGAATATTGAATTCGTGCTTTAGTATTACTATTCTTGGGTAAGTCAAAATGCCAACCCTTATACCAAAATTAAATAATCTTTTAATCACACAAAAGGAAAAAAAGTGAGTGAATTGATGTGTACGGAAAGAGACAGGTAGATGGATAAATTAAGTATAAACATTATTATATTATGATTAATAATGCTGATAAAAGAAACATGGAATTAATTATAAAGATAGTTTAACGAGAGAGTTGAGTAGAACCGTTAGTTAAAATTGTTTTGAGTTAAACTACAAACGAGATTTTAATAAGCTTATTACATATTTTACTGGTGTTTTTATTGCCCAGCTTTACTCGAAGAAATAATGTGATTTTAATTAATTAAAGAGACATATCTTTAGTTAATATAAAACTGAATATGCTTATATATTCAATGAATTTATACTTTCTCAACATTGTTTTATAGTCCACAATTTTAAAACAATTATCTGTGTTCAAACAAATGTGATAAGTAGAACATAATCCCTAAAATATTATAAAGTAACTATTTAGACCTTAATTGTCATAAAATTACACCATCACCTTCATCTTATTCTATTCCTTTGTTTTACCCCCACAAAGTACTGATTTATTTTATTTTTACAGGATAATAATGTAATAATAAACCGAGTAATAATCAATTTCTTTTATTTGTTCATTTATTATCTCCTCTATTCATTTACTCGTCCATTCATTTGTCTTGTTTTTTTTAATGAATTTGTTTATAATATAATATATTCAGTAAATTTTTTTTTCTATTTTGATTATTATTTTCTAAACATAAATGCAGTAAGGGTGAAGCCACTCTAGTGGGTTGCATTATGTTTTTGAATTATTGGTCCAAAATGTATGTTTGGTATTTGACCAATTTGCTGGCAAAAGTTAAATCAATCCCAGCTAATATCACCTTCTATTCACACCGCTCCACCTTTTTATAACAAGTGTCTGGTGCTTCTTCAATTGTTTTTTAAATATCCTGATTTGAAAAATAAATGTTATCTTAATCGGGTACCTCTATCTTTTTTTCAGTCGGAACCGTACCCTCACCCTCTCAGGATGAAACTTATTGTTGAAAAAACTCACTGGTTCAACTCTGAGCATGACTTAAACTCATGCTCAGAGTAAGACTTAAACCCATGACCTTATAATATATACATATCATGTGTATCTCATTTTAATCAGTTGAGTTACGGGTCATCAGTAATTGTTTTTATATAACCACAACTTTAAACATGAGAAATGTCAACAACTTACATTTCAAAATACAAAACTTACATAAAGTTTAATATATAAATTTGAAAAAATGAAATCTAACCATATGTATGTAATCATAAAAGAAGTTAGGGGGAGGTGTTCATCCTCTAGAAACAAAATTTTCTGTTCATAGTTTGTGACTCTAAAAGAATAGTTAAAACGAATATATATATTCAAAACACCCTGTTAATATGTATCTCTTTCAAAGAGCTCGTGTTTATGTTCAAGCTCACATTGTACGTGCTCGTGAGCGTATCTTCATAGGACTAACACAAATGTTTTTCTGTACTGAAAAATGCATTTAATAAACAAAAAGATAAAAATAGACTATATTATTTTATTAATGTGTTTAAATACAAAACAATTTAATATATTTAATTAATACGTGTGTTTTAAATAATAAAAAGCTTAATAGTAAAATGACGCCAACTATTTGTTTGCTGTTAGACCCTCACGTGTATGCATACGGCGTCACCGACGACACACACCGGCCGTACTAATCTTCTTTTAATTCATCTTTTATGCAATTATATACAACTTATTTTAATAATTGTTACTTATTTATTATTCTATATATAATATATATAGAATACAAATAACAACGTTCGTGCTATAAAAACAATTGTTCTTTGTGACTGGATTGGGTGATAATTAAGTATTGTTAATAATAATAAAACTAGTATTAATCTCTCGCGTTGCGGTGGGGGACATAAAGCCGTAGCAAATAGCACTAATATCAAACCAGCATCAGCGATCAACAACACCGAAAAAGCTCGTATTAAAAAAGAAATAAAATCGACAAAATAAAACCAAATGAAAAGTAGACGTAAAAACGTTAAACCATACATGTGAAACGTAAAATATTAAAAACAATAACTAAGTCAACAGACATAACAAAATTGAACCACACGCGCACGTTTGGCGTGTAAAATCTTAAAATTTAGGCCGGAATATAAAACAAAAAAAAACTGTAAAAGTTGAAAAGTATAAGTGACAGAAGTTAAAAGTGAAAAATTATATGGATTAAAAATCTAAAAGATGTAAAAATATTAAGTTTAATATAAAAGATTAAAAGTATTAAATGGTTGTACTACATGTATAAACATATGTACACAATTGATGATTAAAATATATATAATTATGGTAAACAAAGGAGGTAAAGTAATTGATTTATTGTAACGTGACATCTTAATTTCTAAACGTAAAATAAAGAGGTTTTGTTATCCGGTATAAAATAAATCATAGTTAATAAATGATATCTAGTCGAATGGTTTCATGATATGTTAGATGGTGTCTCTTCTCTAGAGATTAAGGTTTAGGTCCCGTGATAACCCTCAAATACAATTAGAAATAGGTTTGTATGAGTTAGGGTTCTAAATATAAAAAAATAGTTATTAGTCTAAGTGGTTAACTATTATGTGAAATTTCTTAGAGTGAAAGATTGAAAGTTGATGACATTTTCAAGAGTCAAAGTAGATGAAAGTCAAGACGTATTAATGCCATTTTAGCGCCATTGACCATTGTTGGACTAGGTTGTCACCCACTCGTTTATATAATATTTAAACTCATAATAATATCGGTAATTCAATCGTATATTTGTTCGTCCAACCGTTTTAAAAACTAGATAACGTTTATAAATAAAAATCTCTAGCTATATATAGGTTTCGATTTGATTTCTAACTTGAAACAAGTAGTGAAACGTTAAAGTAAAACTTAAATTTAGAAAATCATACACTGATTCTAGTTATTGTGCCGGTAATATCTTACATCTTCCTTTGATCTATCCTTTATTCTTCATATTTGCTATAGTTTTACAACGGTTTTTAAAATTCAGGAATGATGTTTTGTTTTATTTTCAGGTAATTATGATTCAGGGTTATATGATTTGTAAGAGAACAATCAGTAAAACCTAATCATCTATGTTATGCATGTAATATTATAACTTTTTGTAGTTAGAAAATTAAAAATAATATAAGCTATAATTTGAAACTTTATATTCACCTAAGATGAAAAGGCTAGTTACGCAAACAAAATGTCAACCATGTGTAATATTTAATATACTATTTAATTAAACTTCATGTTACAAAATGATCAATCATCATTGTTACACAATGTTCACGAAGAAAATGGTTTTCGAATGTTTCATAAACTACTTGGTAAAACGTACGTAAGTGATAAAGAAGTGTAGAAAATATTATAAATTTTGATCACTATTGAGGCGGTGATAATTTATAATAAACTGAAAGTTACTAATGACTAAAAGAGGAGGTATGTAAAAGTTAAAATCCATATCTTTTGTTATCTTTTCTAATACATATTTTCCTCAATTGTCAAACTTAATAACTTTTATATACTATGTTTTAAATTTATCCTATAAAATCAAGAATATTGTTTTCTTTTAAATGACAAACAACAAGTTACCTGATACAACAATGCATATAACATATTTTACAATGCACGAGTCTATAATGGGTTTTGATTACACATTACATGCTACCCTATATATATAGTGCGAATGTGTGTGAGAGGAACTCGTATACATAAATCATAAATGGACATAAACATCTTACGCGCATAAAACTCACACATTTACATTTATCGCCTTCATGACTTGTAGGGTTTAGTTTTGACTGGGTGTCTAAGTTCAGATCGGTTTAATCTTATAGGGTTACAAACTGATTTCAACCCCTATCCACCTCGTCAGTACCTAATATGTTTTTGTCAAACCAGTTTCAAAACGATCCCTGTTATAATTCAAAATACGTTTCGGAAACATTTTTTTTCACATCTAATAAGTTGATATTCATTTCAATCTCCATTTCTATTCACCGCACACCGACGGATGTTTAGGTGATGTAAGGTGTGACGTTAACCTTTTGAACCGTGGGTCCACTTCGTCTTTCATGAGAGTATGTCCAATTTTAGATGTAAATTGGTCATATATTGACTTATACTAGCTAGCCGTGTGGTTGAAGAATTGATGAAGTTGATAATATATCTTTTTAAGTTAACCTATAGTTCTTTTTCTAAACGACCAGCGTATACTATAAGCTGGTCACCCAAGTTTACTCATTGACGAAAGGTCACTCAGGGTTATGTTTAGCGTTGGTGACCCAGCCTGCCTATTATTTCAAAAAAAAAAAAAAAAAAAAAAACCCATCGTCAAAGGCCCACTATGATAAAAAAACATAGTTTATTTGGAGCATATTGTATAAAATGAAACTCGAACCTATAACATCTACTATAGTTATAGATTACCTTTTATGAGATTTAAACTTAAATTCTTTTGATCAAGATTTTGTTTTTACCACCGGACTACAACTCAAATAGTAGATGACAAGGTACTTATACATTGGTCATAGGTGGTTGAACCAAGTTAATTTTAAAATATCAATTTTTTGTTGATTTGTTTGATCCTTTATACTTTAGGCTTTGTTATTATTTTGTTTCTTGTTGGCTCTATATTCAGTTATCATTATAAATTTACACTAAAAACTATATTAGTTTTAGTAGGCTGATAAGACAACCAACTTGATGACTAGTCTGATTACGGAAACATTGGCTTTTAAGTAAGGGTAATCATGATTTGTTTTTCCTTGATGATTTTATGCTAAACTGTAAGTGGTAACTTTTAAACACTCTAAACCAAAAGCAAAAGATCACAAACCAAAACCGAACAAAATAAAATCATACACATATTTGGATTCTATTTGGTTTCACGATATGGAGTATAGACATATTAGACCTTTAGACAACAAACAAAGTAGTTTCACAATAATCATCATGTCTTGCTTCTTCATCATCATCAACACAAAATCAGAAGAAATGCAATTATATACTCAACTTTATCGTATCATATGAACACGACATATAATAAACATGAGACAATAATATAACCTACAAGAAAAATCGAATTTGTTAAATTAGTCAAATCAATTTGTGAAAAATTCGATATGCATTTAGTAAAAATTGCCTCACATTGAAATGTATTATCAATTACAAGGTATGTATCAAGGGTAGTTGATGGGCGTGGATTGCCATGTACTAGAATGTTTACATGACATACTCAAATGTATCATTGTTAGAAGGTATGACGAACCTTTAAATATATTATAGACATGTCAAGACTATTGTTAGGCGTAACTTAATACATAGCTGAATGTTATGGAGCATGTAAGAAAAATTTAAGGTGTGTTTGAAGTCGAAAGACATACTCAGACACTCTATCATATTAAATAAAAAATGTTGCAGGCTTGGTTTACCAGCACCCTTTATGTTAGGTCCGTCCATCTCTCATATTATTGATGTAGCATGTACGTAAGTTGGAGAGTAATATTTGTCTATTTAGTAGTTAGAAGACACGTCATTAGGCTCTAATCCTTTATAGTCTTCGTTTGAACCGAAGAGAACGATGCGAACAGTTCAGGAGGCCGCAGATAAAACATATATTAGTGAGCGCTTAAGTCAAACCCGCACCCTTACGTGGGTGTAACGAGGTTGAAGCGTCTCTCGAATTAAGTTGGTCAACCGAGGATTGTCGAAGTGACTAAAAGTCAAAGCTTCTTGAATCACGAACTTCGCCATTCGATCTCGAACCGTATTAACATCGTAATTAAAGATTCCACCCGTCTCCACCCAATTGTGTTTGTTGCGTCGGATTACTTTTCAACGATTTACAAAACTTCTTGCTAATGTGTTTGTTTAAAGTCGTGTTAGATCTTTAGCAAGCAAAGCTCCACAAAACCAATTGTACCAAACATCCATGTACCAAACATCCATGTTACGATTGTGTGCAAGAACACGAACGACGGTTGGAGAGTTTGACGAACCTTGACCGACGGAAGATTGTGATTGAGCCATATCAAGATTGAAGAGAGTGAAAGTGTAAAACGAGAGAGTGAAAGTGTAAAACAAGATTAAACGAGAGTATTTTTTACTTTTTTTGCGTATGTTTTTGCGTTTGAGACTTGGGTACTAAACCATATCAACCCACACCTATTTATACTAACTTATAAGGCTAAAATAGACAAAAAAAACGGTAACAAATCGGGGCTAACGGCTATATAGCCGTTATTAACGGCTAGATTTAAAAAAAAAAACGGTCAAAACCGGGTCCAACCCGGGTTCAATGGGGTCGGGTCCGGGTCGGGTTCGGGTCGGGTTCTACCAAAATCTAAAAAAATATATCCGGTTCAACCCTACGGCTTTTTTCGGGTCCAAACCGGGTACACCCTATACCGGGTTGTACCCGTACCCGGGTCCGGGTCGGGTACACCAGGTCGGGTCCGTACCGGGTATTTTGCCCACCTCTAAATTGATATCTGATCCTGAGCCCAAGCCCTAGCCCAAATGCTAGCAGTAAGCCCTCTCAACACTTAGTTATTTGTGTAGGGTGCCAGTGTACTACTACATTAATCATTGATTTTGTTAAAAGTAATCAACTTGCATCAAATAAGACAAAGGGTCAGCCAAAATATACATGACAAAAGTTTTAGAATAACATTCCCAAATATAGTCAAATTCAAGGATTAAACACAATGTCACAATCAAATTTCATTAACCCATGCATACCCATGAGCGCACAAGTTTATGTTCCTTAGTAAACAAAATCCTATCAAAGGAGTTAGCTTTCTACGTATGTTTTTAAAATCAGACAGATCATTGAACGGATAACTTTTCCGGTTCATGGGCTCAACATGTGAACTGAGTACTGACCGGCATGTTCTTATAACACATCGGCCCAATACAACCCCTTTATTTTTTGTTTAGTTTTAACAAGTTTTGACTAGTTTTCACCGGTTGAATGATAATGAACACATTCAATTATATTGAATGCACAAACTTATGCTGCTATCTGAACTTGCATCATTAGCAGTTATCAGTCAACCGACTGAACAAGTTGGTCCCTTTACTCGTCTAGCTTTTATGAGTTTTTTTGGATTCTTTTTGTGCAACTTTGGTTTAAGCATGCTTCATCCACATATAAGATACATCAAATTAACATACGCATCTAATAACCATAAATACAATGTCACTCGTAAAAACTTTAACTTGTGGCTGATTAAAATTTACGTGACGCATAGCAACAATATAGTAACAAACCTTTGTTTATCTGATTGTTACAACTTAAAATCGGTTTTGGATTATAGATACATACGAGCACCAACACATATGTTTAGATTTTAGCAGCCATGGCATTTGACATGTTTAATAATTATTTTTAGATTTAAACTATAAAGGAATATATTCTTTTTCAAACTTGCAAATATTTTGTAACTCTTTTCACATAAACATTTTGTGCAATTTCAAACGTGTGTAATAATTGCTTTTAGATCTAAATGTGATTTCTACTCTATTCAAGATTTGTAATGTTTAATGTGGTTAATCGACAAGTTCTAGAGTTAAAAATGCTTGAGTGTTATATTCTGTCACAACCTACCTAACATTTTTTGGGAAGCATTTCATGTGGTATTTAGTTCACAATAATTGTTTTCGGAACCTTCTCATTAGTTACTATATAGGGCCGTAAACAAGCGAACGAACACGAATAAAGTTTTGTTCGTGTTCGTTTATTAAGAAATTGAAGTTGTTTGAGTACTGTGCACGAACATTTATCGAATAAAATTTCTTGTTTGTGTTCGTTCATTAAAAAAATAAATAGTTCATGAACTGTTAACGAACACTTACCGAAATAAATGAACACAAACTAAGACAAATAATTGTTTATAAACATAAACGAACACGAACGAAGTTTTTCAAGCTTGAACAAAAACTTAACATAATTATCCGAACATACTTGATATAATCATTCAAAACATAATCAACATAAAAATTAAGAAGTTTGTCAAAGTTTTACATAATCTGAAGTCGAAAATTAGAACTAATACATAAATAATATAAAGTATAAAATTTTTAAATGAACAAACACAAACGAACACATTTTAACAAATATTCATGAACATATATGAAAGAAAGCAGTCTCTGTTCATGATCATTCGTTTAGCTTAACGAACATAATTTTCTTGTTCGTGTTCGTTCCTTTATTAAACGAACGAACATAAAAAAATCATGCCTAATAGTTCATGAACTGTTTGCTAAACGTTCGGTTTATTTACACCCCTACTACTATATTTATATAACATTGTGGATTCAATATATGTGCGCAATATAATTTGCTAGGTTATAAACATAACACCATGTATGCTAAGCAAATTGGTTAGTATTTTGATAGTAAACGCGGATCTGATAATTAACATGACTATTAGTTAATTGCAATTTAGTCTATATGTAAGAGTGATATTTTTTGAACGTACAACTACTAGTAGTGGATTCAGGTATTTATTTCCATGAAGTCACTCTTTTTAATTAATTCAATTTCATAAAATCGGACATAAAAATTTTGGGGTTCGTTCGGGTTAGGTGATGTTCATATAATAAAGTACGATACAAAACGCTGCAAAAACATTTGAAGACCGGTAAAACTAGCGAGAACTTTAGAAAATAATCGACCATTCTTTTGACGACCGGTAAGTTTCAACCGTATGTATTAATTAGATTATTGGCAGACAGTAAAATAAAAAAAGAAAGTTAAAATAATAGTGGTAAATACCAAAAATATTTTTATCTTCTTCTTCTAACTCTCTGACATCCCTACTCCAATATTTAATGCAAATTTCATAGTCGTCTTAAAAACAATTTTGTGAACATTTTCGTTTTTTTCTTCTTTTACTTCAACTTAAGTTTGTCTCTTTTTTTTTTATCAAAATCAAATCATATGGAGTCACTGTCTTAAAAATCATTGGTGGCACTCGAAAAACGGGTACATAGATCTCTATATACTTATAAAGATTCACTATCCCCGATGACTGCAATGACTCTGATGTCATCTACATAGGTCTGCCCCGCACACAACCCTATCTAGATCATTAGTATCTAAACTATTGTTAAATTTTAACAAAATTTTAACATTAATATTAATTTTTAAAACTTTTAGTGCTGAACAATTTTAATATAGTATATTGTCAAAATACAAAACTCTTTAATGTGAAGAATTAGTTTGTTCCACTAAATATAATAAGTAATCAATTTTAAAATACTTTTTAAAGGTTTTTATAATTTCATTCTCAATATTTATATCAACATTTATCTATATCACCATTAGTTATAATTTTGGTTTTAAAATGCGCGTCTAGATAATCCTTAAGAGCAAGTCTCTTCAATTTTACTTAACATTTAATAAGCTCTACATGAAAAACACAGTAAAACGTACCAAAAAAACACACGTGAGGCACACGCCTCATGTACACAATGACTTTTTGTGCATTTGAAGAATGTACACCCGGCTTTTTAGTTTGTGTATGTAGATATTTTGCATATTAAATAATTTATTGTTAAAGTTTGGGTGAGGAATGTTAAAAACATATGAGAAATATATAAATAAATACATAAGCACACTGCTATCTGGCAGAAAAAAACGTTATAAATTTGTAAGTTATAATTTACAATAAAAATGTTAAATCTGTGATTCTCAATCACGGAAACAATTCAAGGAGCGGTATTTACAGAAACAAGGCAGAATCCGTAATCCTTATTTACGGAATACCCATAACCAAACAACTTTTTAAAACAACCCAAAAACTATCACAAAATTCAAAAAATACCAGTTTAAAAAAATTACTCCCAATTTAGTAATTTTAATATTTGTAGATCCATACTATCAATAAAAAATGATGTCTTTTGAAGCGAATTACAAACACCTTTCATTTGATACTTGAACGTTTTGAGTACCGTACCGATCATTAAATCAACTTCAGATTGCGTGAATTAAAAAGGAGAATCCACTAGGTTTTGTGGTTGCTACAACACCATCTACAACATGAAAACAGACTGATGGAATTAAGGCTAAAAAATTTACCAGAAAAATAGAGCAAAAAAAGCATCTAGTTTGTCATCAAATGTGTCATAGTTACCAGAAAAATAGTCACTTTAGTTATTATGTACGTGGAAACTGAAGGCTAAAAAATTTGGTCGTGAGAAAGAATGAACGAAGATATGACAAAGCGGGATGAAGAAACAGCGAAGCGGGAGGATTTTAAAATATCAACGACTAAAATCGACGATCTCGGTGACCGACACAGACTAGCGGGCAAGGCGTTAAATGATCAAATCGTCAAAATATATGGATTCTAGTTATTTTTTTAAATGTTTGATTAGGTTTTAGTATTTTAAATTTTAGTTATGTAAATTTTTTTATTATAATTTATGAATTTTGATTTTAGTTATTTTAATATTTTTAAAATCATAATATTATTTAGAAAAGAATTAAAAGAAAGAGTGAAGTGAGTATGTGTATTTGTTTAGTTCAGAGATAATAAATGAAATGAATCACATAAAATAAATGTCAACGGAGCTAGTCTTGAAGTCGCCCTACAATGCAATTCTTCGTTATCTTTTTTTATCTGTCATTCTGTCTCATTTGATTACATACTGTTTTCTATCGTATTTCTGTGTAATATTAAAAAGATAAAATTCTTTAATTTTAATTCTAATTCTCATTTTTATTTTAATACTTGATAACATGATGTAACGTGAATTGTCACCATCATCCATTTGGCCTACCAATGCTCTAGAATTCTTTTTGATAATAACTAACCAAATATTATATTCTTGAAGTTGGATTTTAGGATAGGTCTCGGGATATTTATTAACTTGTTCAAATACAAAATCACTCATTCACACTTTAAAGATTCTTAAGGTCCACTTTTTTGAAAACTTCTTTTTCCTTTTTCTAGGGTCTTTTAACGTGTTACATATAAATAATAATTCAGAGTTTAGTGGGAAATTCCTATAAAAATAGATTCCATTTCGTAATTGTTGTCAAACTTTTAATTATCATCTAGAAAATATAAAAACAGTACCATCTTATTTAAAAAATGAAAGATATTAATATATTTTAAAAAATCAACATACCTAGCTTATTATTTTTTATGGAAAGTCTTTAAGCCGATTTTCGTATTTGGAGTCCCTAAACATAAAAAAAATACGAAAAAGTTTCTCAACTCAATTTTATATATTAAAGCCTTTAAACGTATTTAAAACGCACATGCTGATGGGACTTTTCCATTGTTTTTTAGAAATGCTAAGGGGTTTAACATATGAAAATTTTGAGAGATGTTTTCGTAAAAGACAGAAAATATATTAATTTTTTTATAAAATTAAGTAATCTTAAAAATAATTTAAAATGAGTTTGCTATCATGATTTTATATATAACAAAAGGCTTATCGAATCATCACGATGAAACAAATAATTATTAGAATATTATTTTACAAATTGTTTAATTTGAAATTCTGTGTATTCTAAAAGTTTAATTAACGTGGTACCAAAATTTTTTTTAACGGCTGGTTAGTTGTTAGTATCACAAAGTTAGTAATATTCGTCAATGTCAAGTATTAAACATTGAATCTTCAAGACAGACAAAACCTTCATCTCCCTCTTAACCACTAGATCAAAACATCGTTGACAACGTGATACCAATTACCATACACCAAAATTAATACCTTTTCAGACAAAAGGTCAAAATTCTTTTTGAAAAGTAACAAAATCATGCGTTTTAAGATAAAAGAATAAGAAAAAGAGACAATTCGAGAACAAAGGTCAAAGCAAGATCTCTGAACACATCCCATTTATGAAGGGATCAATTTATTAGACAATTATTATGCAATAAATTGAAGCTTATGATTTATGGAAAGGGGATATAAAATGGATACCAGCTGTAATAGTTTCCTCTTCCTAAAGTTTCCAACTTTTAACCTCACATTCTCACTCTCACTCTCACTCTCACTGTTAGATGTGGCTTTGGATTCTCTGTTAGATGGTTAGATTTCATCCATCATGTTCTTTATCTGATAAAACCTCTGCTGACAATAGAACTTGAACAAAAAGGGCCAAATTCTTGGGTGGGTTGATTTGCCGAATTAGGGTGTTGGTATTTTCTCTTTTCTTGATAGGGTTTTGGAATGTGGGTTTCTTGAAATCTTGAATTTTGTTGCCTTTAATCTTGCTGAAATCACTGTGTTGTGTAAATGTAAGTTTTAGCTCAATTGGGGATTGTGTGTTTTGTAGTTTGTGTGTGGGTTTCTTGAAATCTTGAATTTTGTTGCCTTTGATCTTGCTGAAATAAATGTGCTGTGTGAATACAGGTTTTAGCTCAATTGGAGATTTTGTGTTTTGTAGTGTGTCTGTGGGTTCTTGAAATCTTGAATTTTGTTGCCTTTTATCTTGCTGCAACCAATGTGTTGTGTGAAATAGATTCTAGCTCAATTGGGCTTTTGTGTGTGGGTTTCTTGAAATCTTGAAGTTGTCTTTAATCTTGCTGAAATCAATGCGTTGTGTGAATATAGGTTTTAGCTCAATTGAGCATTTTGTGGTTTGTCTTTTGTTTGTGGGTTTGTTGAAATCTTGAATTTTGATGTCTTTAATCTTGCTGAAATCAATTTGCAGGTGTTGTTTGAATAAAGATTCGAGCTCAATTGGGCATTTTAAGGTAAAGTTTCAATAGCAAAATTGACATAAAACCCCAAAAGTGGTTCTTTTTGGATATTTGAAGAGTGATTTTGACCTAGCTCATAATCACATTCTGCTGTTTTCTGTTCAATTTTCGTAACTAAGAGCCTTGATTTTGCTAAACTGTTGCTTAGGGTATATAAGATTGTTCTTAAATTGAAGTTACTGTTAATGATTGCCCGATTCAAATGTATACAAGCTACATAAAATTTCAAAATTACCTTCAATCTCTGCCAATTCAAGTGGTTTATGTTTAATAATTCACAGTACATTGCTCTATTTGCTGTTGTATTCACTATGTGCAGATATAAAGTCAAATTCACAGTTTTTGACCTCTGTTCTTGAACTTTAGGAGTGAAGAGTCTTGGTCAACGTCCAGGTCAAACCATTTCGGAACGATGAGGCTCGAAATTTTGTTAGGTTATCTTGTGCTGATGTTTGGAAGTATGTCCATTGCATTTGGTAATGTCAACTGTTCTCATGACTCCCTCTCACTTTGACTTTCCAGTCAACCTTGCTACTAAACGTATATGTTACTAGTAATTATCAAATCTATCCGACTTTCGTATAATTCATAGTAAATCTTGAAGTTGCAGGCGCGTATGTTGGGTAAACATAGGCACCGATCTTGTTAACCTACCATCACCAGAACAAGTGGTGGCAATCCTCAGATCCCATCAAATAACGCACATACGCCTTTTCGATGCTGATAATCACCTTCTTAGTGCACTTTCCGACACTGAAATCGAAGTTATGGTCAGTGTAACAAATGAAGATGTTTTAAAAATCGGACAGTCACCGGCTGCAGCCGCCACTTGGGTCAATAAAAACGTTGCAGCATTTGTACCATCCACCAATATCACCGCCATAGCCGTAGGCAGTGAAGTTCTTTCCACCATCCCACACGCCGCTCGTGTCTTAGTTCCCGCCATGGAAAACCTTCACAAATCCTTAATTTCTTCAAACTTGAACTCTCGGGTCAAAGTGTCAACCCCGATGTCAATGGATGTGATCCCGAAGCCATTCCCGCCATCTGCTGCAACTTTCAACTCTTCATGGGACTCTGTAATCTCTGGAGTTCTTGAGTTTTTGAAATCTACGGATTCGTTTTTCATGTTGAACGCTTATCCTTACTACGGTTATGTTCAAAGCAGCGGTATATTTCCCATCGAGTACGCGCTTTTTCAACAGTTGACTCCGGTCAAACAGATAGTTGACCCGAATACACTCTTCCATTATGACAGCATGTTTGATGCTATGGTGGATGCTGCTTATAACTCTATGTCAGCTTATAACATTTCGGTAATTCCCATCGTTATAACCGAAACCGGTTGGCCATGGGCCGGTGGTGCAAACGAACGTGACGCCACCGTGGAAAACGCCGAGACGTTTAACAACAATTTGATCAAACGCGTTCTAAACGGTTCAGGCCCGCCCAGTCAGCCCGCATTACCTATGAACACTTACATTTACGAGCTGTTTAACGAAGACAAGAGGCCCGGCCCGATATCCGAAAGAAGCTACGGTGTGTATTTTAGCAATGGGAGTTCTGTATATACCTTTAGTTTGGATAGATCTGGTCAAGCCACAGTGAACGCTTCTGGCGGTTTTTGTGTTGCGAGGAAAGGAGCCGATACCAGTAGCTTGCAAGACGGGCTGAACTGGGCCTGCGGTCCGGGCCAGGCTAACTGCAGTGCTATTCAATCTGGCCAGCCGTGTTACATGCCGGATACGGTTGAAAACCATGCTTCTTACGCTTACAATGATTATTACCAAAAGATGCGAAGCTTGGGTGCGACCTGTGACTTTGGCGGGACAGCTGTAACAACCACGGTTGACCCAAGTACGTGCAACCCGTTTGTTTTCTTGTTGTTTTCGTGTTATGTCTGTCAACAAAATGATTTTAACGTTTAATTGTTTGTGTATCTTTATTTTGCAGGTTACGGGTCATGCGTATTTACAGGAAGGTAAGAACATGAACCTATAAAACTGTTTTTTTAGTAACCGTAAGAACCCATTAGGAAAAAGTCACACGCCCCACCAATACACTGCTAGCTTGTGGGATCAGGTAAAATACAACTTATGTTAGGCACGCGGGATTCAAGAGGGGAATCAATATAGAACTGTTTCTTAATTTCTTTCATCATAATTGAAAACCCGTTTTTATTTGAATGATGACATGTAAAACGGTTTTTGAACAGTACAAACTCGAGCATTGTTGGAACGGTTACACCTGCATTTGGACCTGAGGGGCCACCTGGAAATGCATCACCGGGTCAACTTCCTGGCATCTCGGTTTTGCTTTTGGCAACGGTTGTATTCTTGAGTGTGTAGATTTTTCGACGGTTTTGTATAGCTGATGTTCGCGCTCTCAGCGTTGAGTTTTCCGAGTGTCACAAAATTAGACATGAGTTCTAGATTAAATTGGTGAAAGGTTTGGTTGTGGCTGCCAAATCTTGGGTTATTTTTGTTGTTGGTTTGTAATGTGTAAGTTTTTGAGGCTCATGATTAGAGTTGTTGTCATTTATTGGAATATGCCTGTGCATTCCATTTATTATTGGTTGTACTTGTGTATGTATTTCATTCTCTTTAAATAAAGTAGTTCATTAATCTCACCGAAAAGTGGCTAGTTTTTTTTAACGGCCTACTAATTAAAGTCCGGCTACCCGGGTACCTTAATGGCGAAAAGGCATCTCATACGCCCGCGAGCACAGACAGCGCTGGGTAGCCCAAGCCCACCAACCATCAATTCCAGGGAAAACCCGTCACCCGAAGGCCCACTGCGGTAAAACCCGGCTCACCAATAGCATTTTGCTGCTAGTAGGACTCGAACTCACAACCTCCCCCAGAGGAAGTCACGAGGCTACCATTCAACTAAATGGTTGATGGTACCGAATAGAGGTAGTGGACTAGTGGTTGGTACATTAATGGTTGGAGTTTTTATTCATATTACTATGAAAGTAAGAGTGTTGGGTGCACCCACATTATACACACCACACACTCATCAATGTCACGTCACATCGTACCGCACCACACCACATCATATGAGGTGAGTACTCATACCATGAGGATGCAGACATGGGGAAGAAACACATGCTTTAAAATGGGGAGAAAACATCCGACGTGTGGATGCCGTGAAACGGACAAACAACGCAGAGTGGTGGACTAGCGGCACGCCTACCGCCGTGGGTTCCGGTGTGGATGCCCCGGCCCTAAAGTTATGCATTTTACTTATTTTAACCGTAAACTTTATTAAGAAAAATGACATTACCAAGGAGGTAAGCTAAAGACACAATCAAGTGGAGATTTTAAATCGATTGAACTATAGCACGCAACACCTAACATTTTTTGATATGGACATGAAAACTTTTGTGAACAATAACACGCAAACAATATTAGGATAAATTTTTTAATTCTTGAAATTTACTTATTCAAAAGAAACAAAAATATTAATCTCACATTAAATTCACAAATACAATATATTAATTATCATACCCATCACCTGCATCACCCACTTAGAGGTGCACAACAAACCGGGTTAGGATCCAAGCACGAATTCAACCGTGGAGTTGAGATTCAGATTTTAAACAAGTCGAATCAAAATCTTTCCTCAAAAATTGATTTTAACCTGAATCGGTTTGAACAAAAACCTGTTTTAACCATCTTTGACCAAACGTGAACCAACTTCAACTCGAAGCCGTTGGGCTTTGATTTGCGCACCCCTAAACGGCTAAACCCACTACCCGTTAATTATAAACATCTTTAACCTTTTAAGCAATCCAATAGTTAAGCCAATACCACTTTTACCCAATCACCCTTACCCTAAGGCTCTATCAATTCTAAAACCAGACAAAACTTTAAAAAATATATCCCCTCTCTATTCTGACCACGATCCATAAAAAAAAATTAGATAACTCCACTTGAGAAAAAAAATTTCCTCTTGATGTTTATATGAGAATGGAGAATCTTGATAACCATAAAAAATTCCTAGGTTCGTCACATATATCAATACGCCCAAATAATAATTTTGTCACATGATTTTCTATTTCAAATGTGGAAATCAATCGTGTAGTTTGTAATAATGATTGACTATCATTTTATATTTGGTTATTTCATCTTCTTCTTTACAAGGATTATAAATCTTAATAAACCCTATTTGTTATAAAACATTACAATCTTAAAACGGAACTGTGTTAATTTAATTCGGTTTGTTTCCATAACATCAAATCGACGGTTTGGCGCTAAATACAAGGTTGTTCAAGGCAGTTATTTATTTTTGTTGGCTGTTGTTTATTCTCATCTTGTTATTATGA
Organism: Flaveria sonorensis; assembly: GCA_025506505.1. Classification (NCBI taxonomy): domain Eukaryota; kingdom Viridiplantae; phylum Streptophyta; class Magnoliopsida; order Asterales; family Asteraceae; genus Flaveria; species Flaveria sonorensis. Next base: position 45,945,035 of record CM046431.1, on the reverse strand, counting down.
GTTTGTCCTATAGAATGAACAATAGATTAATTTTAGTAGTAGATTTTAGTGGGGTATATTCACTCTTAAAAAAGTTTATAAAACATAAAATTTGAACTGTAATTATTCTAGCTGGTTTTTAGTAACCGCAAAAACAGTGTTTCCAGGTGACAAAATTCAACCATTGTATAATAATTTGGGACGTAAACGTGTTGAGGCGAGCGTTTGAATTGTTTTCAAAAGAGGTTGAGTTTGACGGGTGGTAATTTTACAAGTTTGACCTCGACTTAATTAAGGATCACCTAGACGCGCATTTTAAAACCAAAATTATAACTAATAGTGATATAGATAAAGGTTGATATAAATATTGAGAATGAAATTATAAAAACCTTTAAAAAGTATTTTAAAATTGATTACTTATTTAGTTGAACAAACTAACTCTTCACCTTAAAGAGTCTTGACAATATTTTGTTTCTATGTAATATACTATATTACCACCAACCATTTGGTTGAGTGGTAGCCTTATGACTTCCTCTAAGGAGGTTGTGAGTTGGAGTCCTACTAGCAACAAAATGTTGTTGGTGGGCCAGGTTTTACCGCAATGGGCCTTCGGGTGGCGGGTTTTCCCTGGAATTGGTGGTTGGTGGGCTTGGGCTACCCAGCGCTGTCTGTGATCGCGGGCGTATGTGGTGCCTTTTCGCCATTGGGATACCCTGGGTAGCCGGGCTTTAAATAGTTGGCCGTTCAAAAAAAAATATACTATATTAAAATTGTTCAGCACTAAAAGTTTTAAAAAGTAATATTAATGTTAAAATTTAACAATAGTTTAGAAACTAAAGATCTAGACAGGGTTGTGTGCGAGGTATGTAGATGACGTCATAGTCACCGGAGAATAGTGCATTTTTATGATTATATAGAGATTTATGCACCAGCTTTTTGAGTGCCACTAATAATTTTTAAGACAGTGACTTCATATGATTTAATTTTGATAATAACACAAAAAGACAAACTTAAGTTGAAGTAAAAAAAGAAAACTAAAAGAAAATGTTCACAAATTTGTTTTTGAGACGACGAAGAAGAAGATAAATATATTTTTGGTATTTACCACTAGATTATTTTAACTTTCTTTTTTTATTTTACTGTCCGCCAATAATCTAATTAATACATGCGGCTCAAACTTAAATTAAGCTTCTCGCGGATCCTAGATCGATTTAGTTATATTTTTCTATGTTTTGCGTTTTGGTCTAAGTTCTTCGTATTAACACATCACAAATTCAATGTCGGTAGTTGTTAGCAGTGGTGTGACATTGGTGTTATTTGACACATGTTTTACGCTCCTGCCGCAACACGAGAAGCTTAATTGCTCTATATGTTAATTCATGAAGGAAAGGAACAGTGATATCGTGCATCTGGCCCTTGATTTTTAGTCGGACGGTGGAAGAGGATAGGGACAGTGATTTCATGTATCTGGCCCTTTGATTTTTTAAATCTGACGGTGGAGGATAGAGGAGGATTTATGTCTTGGCTTAATGTGGGCCGAGGGACCTTTCGTGGCAATCATGCATCCGAAGAAAGAGAGAGAAAGACACAGAAACAACTATTTTCTACTATCCTCCGAAATCACGTCAACTACGAAGAAGGGCGGAAGCCGCTTACATGGTAGATTAGGACATATTTGGTGGCCGATATAAATCATCATTTCAGAGGATAGTAGTATTTGTTGTAGAATTATTTAATTGATTTTTAATCCACAATAGGGAGGTTTCATTGTGATGTTACATAAAAAAGTTATGCAGTAATGAATAAATTAGGTCTAAAAGTTTTAATGTTGCAGGAAAATAACCAGAGCCGGAAGAAAAAATATCACACATGCAGTATATAATCCGATTTAATGTATTTTATGATAAATCCTGATGCATAGACTGCTGTTTTGCTCACTTTACCAGCCAGTTGCAGTTAATTGGTCAATATAACCGAGATAACCAAGTTTTTGTGAGTTATTGGCACAAATTGGAAAGTCCTTAACCGTTAAATGTTGTTTGCATTTAGATATTTATGATATGAAGGAACTTATCTATGGTGTTGATATTGAGTCATGCAAAGTTGTTTGAGGTTATCAGTTTTCCTGTTGACTTAAATTCATAAGGTTCTAGTAATCATTGAAAAGGCATGTTCTTAGTTTGACGTTTTGTGAAGAGAATCTGTTACTTAAATAGTGATATGTGTTTCAAGGTATATATAAGTTTGTTGAGCTTTCTGATCTATTACTCTTAGGTTCTCATATTGTATTTACTTGGAATTTACATGGTACATGACTATGTTTTACATTCACTTGCTAGTCCTCTATCCATCTCAAACAATACCACCTGTTTTTTTTCTTGTAAGTTTTTATCCATTTTGAATACGAAAAAACAACACGTTATACGTGTAATTAGTGTATTATGATTTGTAGTATAAGTTTTAGATTAAATTCATTCTTATATTACGGAGATCATTCCGTAAAAGTTGGCTTTATATACATGGAAATCAACACACTTTCACATGTAAGATAAGGTAATGACTTTATGTACTCATGTTAAGTGCGGTTAGACAGTTTAGAATGTTTGCAAAATAGTTTTCCTATTACGACCAGGGTCCGTGACAATCAAAATACTAACAACACTACATATATATAAAACTATTACATCATGTCAATGTTTACGTTCTATGAATATTTATAATAATATTTATAACCAGTTGCTTTTTGTTGTTTATAAAAGGGAAGACTACAACGAGGTGGAAAAAACTTTGTAAATTAAAAGCTGCAGATGCCGCTTATGTAGTTGAGATACAAGTGATAAAAAATGTGTGCTTTTCGGGATAGAAAACAAGCTCTGCCATCTCTTCGTTGGCACAGGTTACAGGCTGTAGTCGGACGTGAAATCAAAATCGTGAATAAATTGTTCTCGGTGTATTTTTTTAAAATTGGTTATACCGATGGTTGTGTATCTTCCTTCATCTCTCAATAACGGTATGGTTTAGATAGTCGGCATGGGGAGTGCCTTTCGTTTCTAAGAATAGTATATTGTTTCATGATATATAAATTGTAACTTTTCACTTATATTTGCCAATTAGGATTGCAGTTTAGAGGGTATAAAAATTTTAATTTATATAAGTGAAACTTTTCACTTATATAAATTGAAACTTTTCATTTATTGTCATGTTTGACAAACCAACTTTTTGATTAACTTTTGATTTATTAACTTTTGAAAAGTTAATAAGTTAATAAGTATGTTTGAGAAAGTTTTAAAAAGTTGATTTTAAAGGGTTAATAAGTTACTTTTGAAAAGTTAATAGGATTAACTTTTAAAAAGTAACTTTTCAAAAGTTATTTTTTAATAAAATTAGGAATCCCAAACACCTACTATATTTGTCTGGATCTATAACTCTAAGTAGTGTAGTGCAGCTAGAGGTGAGACTTAAGAGGGATCTTCAAAGCTCAAGAATTGGAGAAGGTGTGGTGGCATTGAGGAAAGAAAAGAAGAGGTGTGATGGCTCGGTGGGGACGAAGAAGAGGGAGGTGGTGCAACGTGTCTTCATTTATGTTGAGAAAACGTAAAGAACCGACACTTCCGAGCCTTCAAAATGTTACATTTTCAAACCCGTCACGAAGCGCGGGTAGATTATACCTAGTTCTAATTTATAACTATATATTATATCTTTAAGTACTGTATGTTCAACAAAAAAATCAAGAGAATAACAATGTTTACTTAGCATTTCATTCTACTCTAATAAAATGGTAACTATTGAGTACACGTGATAACATTACATTCATTCTCACAAAAATTTTCTCGCTTCTCTCTCTTATTAAATAATTACCTTAATTATAAATAATATTATTTAAGTCTTTTCAGATTAAAAATGGTTTTCTAATAAATCAAGAAATATATCTTTTTATTAATGTTATTTCTAAAGAAATAAATTTTTATAAAATAATTTTTTTTCTAAAACATCAAACTTATTTAAAAATATGAAATATTTTAAATTTAGTGTTTTTAAAAAGTAAATTTTTTATGAACCAAAAATAATTAAAAATAAGAGTTATAATAAGAAAATTTACAAAAATGACAATTTTTTTAAACAAAATGTTTGATTTTTTTTTTTGGATTTTTTTTAAAAAAAAATTGATATCGTTGTTTTATTATTTATAATTTTTACTCCTACGTAATTTAAATCATATCTTATCTTAAAATATCGTTTTATAATTAAGTAAAAATTCTTTTATATTTAATATTTTATTTATTCAACCCGTGTAATATACGGGTTTACTAAAGCCGGTTAGCAAAATAACCACTAATGTTATTTTCAAAAGCTTTAAATTTGACCGTTACAAAATCTTTTAATAATAGGAAACTAGATCAATACTAGTTATTTGAATCATTTTCACATAAACCTTAACCATTTATAATAATACATTAATAATGATACATTAATAAGTATCATATTGATATCTAATGTTATTTCTAAAGAAATAAATTTTTATAAAATATTTTTTTTTCTAAAACATCAAACTTATTTATAAATATGAAATATTTTAAATTTAGTGTTTTTAAAAAGTAAATTTTTTATGAACCAAAAATAATTAAAAATAAGAGTTATAATAAGGAAATTTACAAAAATGACAATTTTTTTAAACAAAATGTTTGATTTTTTTTTTTGTGAATTTTTTTTAAAAAAAGTTGATATCGTTGTTTTATTATTTATAATTTTTACTCCTACGTAATTTAAATCATATCTTATCTTAAAATATCGTTTTATAATTAAGTAAAAATTCTGTTATATTTAATATTTTATTTATTCGACCCGTGTAATACACGGGTTACTAAAACCAGTTAACAAAATAACCACTAATGTTATTTTCAAAAGCTTTAAATTTGATCGTTACAAAATCTTTTAATAATAGGAAACTAGATCAATACTAGTTATTTGAATCATTTTCACATAAACCTTAACCATTTATAATGATACATTAATAAGTATCATATTGATATCTAACGTAATCATTTAATACCACTTAACGTCTTAACCAGAATCTTATATGTTTTACATTTTTTATCATTAAAATGCATGTAAAGTTTGAAATTGATAATTTCAAAAGATTCAATCAACATTTTAAGAACATAAATTCATATATGAGATCCAATACTAGCATATAAGATTAAAATTAATCAAAACAGTAGGGATATATTTGGAAAATAGAGGTTGCATTTGACCAACCAGTTATTAATGAAACAATCACATCCACATTCTCAAATTAAGGCAATAAACGAGCTAGCCGAGCAAACTCGTTTATTTTAAGGAGCGCTATGAGTTGTTAGTGGGGCAAAAAATGATAAAAATTTATCACATAAGTACCGATTAGACGTCACACAGGCGTAAGAGGTTATCATTCTTTACATTGATAGGGTGTACGGTGAGCAAGATGAAAAGTGATAAATGAGTTGTGATTATTTAATTAATATTTTATTTATTTAATAATTAATTTGAAGTACTAAAAGTAGAGTTAACTAAAAAAATAATACAATTATTTTAAAATTAGTTTAAGACTTAAGTACACGAGTGGTCCCTGTGGTTAGGCATGATTTCATTTTTGGTCCCTAACTCTTAGAAATTACAAGGTTGGTCTAATAGTAGGCACAAATGTAACAGACTTGGTCCCTGAAGTGGATGGACGTTAATTATTGCCATTAAACGTATGTAAAATGTCAAAAATACCCTTCACTCTTTCTACTTCACCATTCAGATTACCACATCCTACCACCTCCTCCCATCATAAAACCTCCACTTTCAACCACCACCACCACCGCCATCGCCACCTTCAACTACCGTCACCACCACCACCACCACCACAACAGCCTTCAACCACCGTCACCACCAACACAACCCTCAACCACTGTCACCACCAGTACAGCCCTCAACCACCGTCACCACCAGCACAACCCTCAACCACCAGCACCGCCCTTAACCACTGTCACCGCCCTTAACCACCGTCACCGCCTTCAACCACTGTCAACTCCAGCACCGCTTTTAACCATCGCCACCACCAGCACCATTTATGCTCGAAACCCTAACTCCGGTCAGATCCATTGTTGTTCCATCATAAAACAATACTCATCATCACATGAAAACAATATTCGTCATCTCAGATAAGATCCATCGTTGTTCTTGGTGGTGGTGGTGGGGAAGATGAAGTGTGGTGGGTTAAAGGCGAGTCACTGGCGGTGGAAGGTGAGTCGCCGGCGATGGAAGGGGGCGGTGGGTGGCTGAAAGTGGCGACTGGTGAAGGGTTGTTTGTTAGGGGTATTTTAGTCATTTAAAATAATTTAACAGTCAAAGTTAACGTCCATCCACTTCAGGGACCAAGTCTGTTACGTTTGTGCTAACTATTGGACCAACCTTGTAATTTGTAAGAGTTAGGGAGTGAAATCAGGCCTAACCACATGGACTACCCGTGTAATTAAGTCTTAGTTTAAAGAGTTAATTGCCATTTTTGTCCCTAGGGTTTGGTGTTTTTTGTCGTTTTCGTCCAAAAACTTTATTTTTTCCCTCCGTGTCCCTGTTATTCTAAAAACTTGTTATTTTCGTCTATTTCCGTTAACGTCGTTTGTTTTACCCGTTAAGTGGACATCAGCTTTGAATATTAAAACAATCGCATAATAATGTTCGGGGCAATTGAACAATGTTTATTTAGGTTTTCTTTATTCTCGATGAGGTGTAAAAGTACATAAATGCTCTTCACATGATGTGCACGTGAAGACTACTTAACAGATAAATAAATGAGGTTAACAAAATTAGATGAAAATTGTAAATTTTTTAAATGTCAGGGGACGCACAGGAGAAAAAAATTACTTTTAGATGAAAATGACAAAATGCACCAAACCTTAAGGACGAAAATGACAATTTACTCTAATTTTAATAAATAGAAAATGGTACTAATACTAATCACGGTCACGTGGATGATGTCTTCAAATACACTCTAACAAAAACCAAAATCACCACGGTGTTTACAGATAGCATGTTAGCGGCCACACGATCACAAGCAAATGAATGTTATCTCATTAGGCGACCTGATCTTTCTCCATAGTTCACTAAATATTAAACCGTAACTTCAACCCGTCTCCAAAATAAGCTCCTCTCCAATCATATCACGATTCACACCCGGTAAACACTCACACAAAATATTTTTTTTTGAACGACCAACTAATTAAAGCCTAGCTACACGGGACGCCCCAATGGCAAAAGACACGCTGTACACCATCTAGCATAAACAACGTTAGATAGTCCAAACACACCAACCATCAGATAAATAAATGAGGTTAACAAAATTAGATGAAAATTATAAGTTTTTTAAATGTCAGGGGACGCACAGGAGAAAAAAATTACTTTTAGATGAAAATGACAAAATGCACCAAACCTTAAGGACGAAAATGAAAATTTACTCTAATTTAAATAAATAGAAAATGGTACTAATACTAATCACGGTCACGTGGATGATGTCTTCAAATACACTCTACCAAAAACAAAAATCACCACGGAGTTTACAGATAGCATGTTAGCGGCCACACGATCACAAGCAAATGAATGTTATCTCATTAGGCGGCCTGATCTTTCTCCATAGTTCACTAAATATTAAACCGTAACTTCAACCCGTCTCCAAAATAAGCTCCTCTCCAATCATATCACGATTCACACCCGGTAAACACTCACACAAAATAATCTTTTTTTTTGAACGACCAACTAATTAAAGCCTAACTACACGGGGCACTCCAATGGCAAAAGACACCTTATACGCCCGCGAACATAAACAACGTTGGATAATCCAAACACACCAACCATCAATTTTGAGAAAAACCCATCGTCCGAAAACCCACTGGTATAAAATCCAACCCATCAATAACATTTGATACGAATAAAACACACGAACTCACGATCTACTCTAAAAAAAGTCATAAGACATAATCTAAAATATAAATATCAAACTCCACAATAGTCCCATACAACCATTTGGGTGGGGCCCAAAACTAATATTATTTGTTCGTCTTCTACACTCAACTACTTCAGTGACTTCATGAATCACCTACCACTTCTTCCATCTATAAATCTTCACATTCAACCTCACAAAACTGCAATTGAAGATGAATAATCCCAAAAGCATCCACCAATTAGGGCTACAAGAGCTTCTAAACACCGGATTAACACCATATGAAGCGAAATTGCTGCAAATTGAGCTTAATTCCGCCATTAATGGCGCTATTAGCTCAAACCCAATTGAGCTATGGCGCGAAATCACTTCTCGAAGGTTGCTGAAGCCTTCTTACCCTCATTCGCTTCATCGGCTCGTCTACGACGCGGTGTATGGTAACTATGATGCGTCTGTTCATGGACCTCCTCTCTATTGGTTTCCTTCAGAGTAAGTTGTACTGTTGTATACTTACTGTTTTGTATAATGATAAGTGGGTTGATGATTGATTGAGTGTTGAAGAATAATATTTGATGTTTTAGATGGGTAGAATTAGGATAGTATGATGATTGGTTTTTGATTTGAATAATTATTATTATACATCCTCAGAATCTGATAGTTTTGACCCTAATAAATAATAAAACAACATCATATTGTGTTATTTTAACGGAATCTAGGTTAGATACACCACTTGCATGCGTCTTTTACATCAAGTAAACTGTAGTTTAAGCTATTTGTAAACTATAGTTTATTGTAAATGGTCGCTTACAGTGGCTTAAAATGATTAATCCGTGGTGTATGGATCTAGACCCTCTTTTTTTCACACACTTTGAGCTGTCAAGTCACAATCACCTCCAAATCGCACTTAAAAAATGAAAATTTGGGTTGATTATAGATGGCATTTGCAAAAAATATTTTCTTTTGAAGATTAATTTTTTTTAAGTAAATCGTTATTTTTCCTGATAATAAAAACAAGTAGAAATGATTAAACTGCAATTTGAAGCTGTAAGTTTGTTGGGTGCAAACACAATCTCATATCAAGAAAAGAAGAACATAAATGCTACATGTAACCCAATTAGAGTTTGAACAAGATTTAACAGATTCATATTTAGAGCAATTGTATACAATTAAGCGTGCTGGAGGTCGTTAATTCACGCGATATTTTAGTCATGTAGTTTTAATTCTATGCTGTCAGTTTTCATATCCATAAACTTGGTGAAATTTGGATTCCGTTATAAAGGAGGGCTTGATGTAATGTTTGGCTCGTAGCTCGTTCAGAAATATATCGAATTTCTTGTCAAAGAGTGTGTTCTCTCTTTTTTGTGCTTGTTCTCTCTTTTTTGTGCTTTCACTTTGCGTCAAACGTTACGAAATTGAGCTAACTAATCGGTCTTATCTAAATTTTATTGCTTGTGAACTAATTAGCTGAGGTAACAGGCATTTGAAGAAATCCATTGTTCCTACAAAAGTTATACAAATTCCAAATGAATGCAATTGAAGTACTACTTTTGATGTAAATTTAGATGATTATGAGAATGTGTTAGTTTGATCTGCAATCAAACTGCTTGTTTGTTTCTTATGTTCCAATATGAACAGTTTTATTTAACAATTTACGGCTTCTGTTTATAATTTTAGCATTGATTCTCGACAAACAAACTTGGGGCGTGTTATGGAAACCCATGGTCCAAAGCTTCTAGGAGCAGCATACAAGGATCCTATAACAAGTTATAAAGAATTTTACAAGTTTTCTGTTCAACATCAAGAGGCAAGTACTTGCTGTTACATTTATATACCAGAACAATTCAACAATCAGTTCACATTTTCGTATTCGTTTAATGAATTGTGTTATTTTTCAATTTGTGTTCAGGAATACTGGTCAATTGTCTTGAAACAACTTTCAGTCCGATTTCATCAACCTCCAAAATGTATTCTAGATACCTCAGACAAATCAAAACATGGGGGCACATGGCTTCCTGGTGCGGTTTGGAACATTGCAGAGTGTTGTTTGCTCTCAACTGATGAACCGGATAAAGAAAAAGAAAAAATTGCAATTGTATGGCGGGATGAAAGATTTGATAATCTTGATGTGAACAAGATGACATTAAACGAATTGAGACGCCAAGTAATGTATGATTTATATGCATTTGACTAGTAAATAATTCTTTGTAAATTACATATTTTTAGGGCCTTTTTTGCATAAAATGCCAAGATACTATGCCTGAGTTCGTAATTCTAGCAACAAACTACAAATATTATCTAAAATAGCACCAAGCTTTAGTTTTTTTAGCAAAAGTAACAATCTTTTTAACATGATTATCAGTTTAATTTAGCAGGTCATTTTTGTCTTTTCCTGTGGAATTTCTTGTTATTTTTTTAAAGTTTTTACTAAAAATATTAAGTATATGTTATATACCTTGCTGAAAATGACAAAACCGACAAACCAAACTAGTAACTGGTAAAATTTGGTATTTTTGTAAAAAAATCGAAAGGTTGTTGAGGTTTTAGAGAATTTTTTGTAGTTGGTTGTTATAATAAGGAATCAGTGCATGATATTTACTGTTTTATGTAAAAAAACCTTGTTTTATGGTTAATTTATTTGTTAAATATACAGGTTGGTTGCAAATGCATTAAGAGGATTGTTTTCAAAGGGAGATCCAATTGCAATTGATATGCCAATGACTGCCACTGCAGTTATTTTATATTTAGCAATTATATATTCTGGGTTTGTTGTTGTATCAATAGCTGATAGTTTCGCACCAAAGGAGATTGCTACACGATTACGTGTGTCAAAATCAAAGGCTATTTTTACCCAAGACTATATTGTTCGAGGTGGTAAAAAATTTCCTTTGTACAGGTAATAACCAATCAGCAACATCTTTGGATGTTGCAGTTTTAGCTAAATTCAACCAAAAATCAAGATTCAAAATTGTGCTTTAAGTATTCATTATATATATATATTTATCTTTATATTTGTTATCTTGCAGCCGTGTTATCGAGGCTACTGAATGTAGAGCTATTGTTATTCCTGCAATTGGAGAAAACACAAACATCCAACTAAGAAAACAGGATATCTCTTGGGAAGATTTTCTTTCTAGTGCAAAACATCTTCCTAGGTACTGTACTAATTCTTTTTAGATATGTAAATTACGGCTGTAATTATTATTATTTTTTTTTTAAAAAAAAATGCAGGCCTGATTATTGCGGTCCAGTATATCAATCAGCAGACGCCGTGACAAACATACTCTTTTCTTCAGGAACAACAGGTTTGTATGATTGTAATTTGTATAATCTTATTTCTGTTGGTTTTGATTATTCTTTTTTGGTACTTATGATTTCTTTTTGTTTCTTTTAGGAGATCCAAAAGCTATACCATGGACTCAAATTTCTCCCATTCGAGGAGCGGCTGATGCATGGTCCCATATGGATATTAAGCCTGGAGATGTTTTTTGCTGGCCCACAAATTTGGGTTGGGTAATGGGGCCCATTTTACTTTATGCAAGTTTTCTGAATGGTGGAACACTAGCTCTTTATCATGGCTCTCCACTTGGTCATGGTTTTGGAAAATTTGTTCAGGTTGCTTTTTAACACCTTTTCACAAGCATATAAGGTTGAAATAAAGGGCTAATTGCATAAACAAGTAACGAACTTTGGTCAGATTAATATTTTGTGCCCTGAAAACCATTAAAAGTTTCATATAGTTTGATGTATGGTAACTTTGGGGCCCATTTATTTATTAATGTTTTCTGAATAGTAAAAACATGTTTTCCTAAAATAGAAATTGACCAAAGGTGATTACATTTTTATGCAATATGCCCTTGAGAGTTAACCAAATTTGGTCAAACTCTGTATTAGGCCTGACAAAACCATCAGTAACAAACTTTCAAAACTTTCAATCTACGGTAATTTATCCCCTGAATTAATTAAGGTGACAGTTGACGATCGGTAACTTTGACCATGTTGACTTCTTTAGCGGCGTATGGAATTTGGTTAACTTAGAAGATTTCCTTAATAAAGAAATGTTGAAACTTTGATAAATTATTCCCAAGGTAAAAAAACTTGGTTACCTAAAACATAAAATTAACGAAAGTTGGTTACTTTTTAATGCTATTTACCCTTGAAAAAACCAGAAAATCTAGTCGCTCATTTCATGGATCACTACTTTAAATGGGTTAATTTGCAGGATGCAGGAGTGACAGTTCTGGGCACAGTTCCAAGTCTAGTTAAGACTTGGAATAGCACAGGATGTATGGAAGGTCTAGATTGGACAAATATCAAGTAAAACCCTCATTTTCACTTTAAAATTAAAAAAAAAAGACTCGTGCTAATGATTACTAAACAAAGTTTGCAAATATTTTCAGGTTATTCGCGACTACTGGTGAAGCATCTAACGTTGATGATGATCTTTGGCTTTCTTCAAGGGCTTATTACAAACCCGTTCTTGAATGTTGTGGTGGTACTGAGCTTGCTTCATCTTATGTTCAAGGGAATGTTTTGCAGCCACAAGCTTTTGGTGCTTTTAGCTCTCCTTCAATGTCAACGGGCTTTGTAATTCTTGATGATCATGGAGTTCCTTATGTAAAATCTCTCAATTTCTAAATGAAATTCTGGTTATTCAAGATTTGTTATCTTTGATTCATTTTGGTCTTTTTTATGCATATGGCAGCCGGATGATCAACCGTGTGTTGGTGAAGTTGGCTTGTTTTCTGTATACATGGGGGCAACCAATAGACTACTTAACGCTGATCATGATGAGATATACTTTAAGGGAATGCCTGTTTACAATGGAATGGTATGAATGTATGATAACAACTCATTAATTAATCTTAAAAAACATAACAAATTTTTTTTGCATTTTGTGTTTTAACAGCAACTCCGGAGACATGGTGACATCATCAAGAGGACGATTGGAGGCTATTTTATTGTACAAGGCAGGGCTGATGATACCATGAACCTTGGTGGCATAAAGGTAAAAGATAATCAATCACTTATCACCACTCGGTTAAGAAAACTATACGCAGATGATTGTATTCTTTTCTTGTTTTTGTTTATATATTGAAAGGCTTGTGTGCATGCAGACAAGCTCGATTGAAATCGAGCAAGTATGTGAACAAGCTGATGTCAGCATCATGGAAACTGCTGCAGTCAGTTGTCAACCTGCGACCGGTGGTCCAGAACTATTAGCCATATTTGTGGTACTAAAGAAAGGATTTAACACTGAACCAGATAAGCTAAAGATGATATTCTCAAAGGCCATTCAAAGAAACCTAAACCCATTGTTTAAGGTTCTTTTAATCCGCCCTCTCGTGTTTCCAGATCACCATAAAAGTTGTCTATGTGTTTCTTCTTATTATTATTTTTAATTAACAGGTAAGCTTTGTTAGGATCGTTCCAGAGTTCCCTCGAACAGCTTCCAACAAGTTGCTTAGAAGAGTGTTACGAGATCAACTAAAGGCAGAGCTTCACCGTCGAAGTAAAATGTAACCACGTGGTAAGTTTTCGCGCTGCTATATTGAATAATGTAGGTTTCTTGAATTTACAATATGTTGATAACATTTACCATCACAGGCTTAAACAAGCTTGTTTCTTCATACATTGATTATGAAGCACTTTTCTTATCTTGGGAAATAAATGGTATAATTTCGTTTAGCAAAATGTTACCTCTTTGCTAAAAGAGGTTTATGGTGAGAATTCTCAATGATCCTTAAACATCAAAATATCATCCCTTATACAGGGAGATTACAATTATCTCTAACTAAAATTCTAGGAACTAGATAAACATGAATAGAATACTAACTAACTTAAGATATACATCAATAATGATAATGATAATCTAATAACAATAGTTATCGCTAAGATTTGCAAACTCAACTTTGGTTTTCCCATCATGTGCCCTAGTAAAGTACATGCTTATATAGCGGTTTATCTCCCCTTATACGCACTTCGGACGTAGGTTTGTGACTAAGCCTCGGTTTTGGCCGTTCCAAAAAAAAAAGCCTCGGTTTCACAGATATCAGGACTGAAATCCTGTTATTTAAATTTAAAATTTATAAATTTAAATACAAATATCCAGAAATAAAACTAAAAAAGAAAAACATGTATAAGAGTAAATCACTCATTCACTTGCAGCTTCTTCATGCCTAAAACCTTAAAAAGGGCACCAACAAGTACTCCGCATAGTAGAGCTGAAAAGGGAAACAATATATTGCAAAGTGAAAATACAAAGTGGAGTTCATAAACTGAGTTATTTCTACTGATCTTATATAATATTAGAGAAGAGAACGAATGTTAACTCTCTTTTATTGCGATAATCGTGTTAACTTTATCAAGATCAAGCAAAATCATGATACTTTTTGTTGAAATAACATCATTACATATATACAACGTTATTTTTTTGTATGTATATTTGTACATTTACAAGTGTAAGAAAATTATGAAATTTTTACACTTGTAAATTTACACATACACATAAAAGAACATAATAATGTATATGTGTAATGATGTTATTCCAACAAAAGGAATACTGATTTTGATCGATCTTGATCGGTTAACACGGTTATCATAATAAAGAAGGGTTAACATTCGTTGTACAACCAATAATATTAAGTTACACTTTGATAATAAATCGAAAATGGTACATGTGTTCGTATAATTACCTTCCAAATAAACAAGTAGAATGATTCAATGGCCTCGTTGCTTTTGAGATCGATCAAGTTTGCCTTTCTCCAAAGTATAAAACCAAGAATTCCATGACCAATTACCTATTCACCACAATTAGATGACATAAAGTTTACACAAAGCACAAATTGTTATGCTTGTGATATATGAACTAATAAATGATACTAGCTTAGGGCGCGCTCAAATCTTTTTAGAGGTCTAAAGCAGATTCTCGAATCAGAGCTCTTTTATAGAAAGAAAAACGGATTTTTTTTTTTTTTTTTGCTTAGGTTTCTAACACGTAGGAACAATATCACAAATTTTTTTGTCTATGCTTTCTTTTAAGTCATACAACCACACATGTTGGAGTTCGAGTGAGTTTTAGTGAAAAATATCTTTTCAAATATATTCTTTGCTCTCGTTGTCAAACACTAAAGATTAACCCTAAAAATACAGGACCCCTTAAACATGGTGTCCGAAACTTCACCTATTTCTTTGTGTGGTGGAGCCGTGCCGGTCTAAGTGGGAGCACGGTCGAGGGGAGTGCTAAAACGATATCGATGTGGAATAGGCAACGCCAACGTTAGCGACAGAGTGACCATCAATCCACCATATTTAGTTACCTTTGCATGCAACTTAGCGACGATTTATCTCCGTCGTTCATATATATACTCTTTGAACAATAATTCCTATTACCAGAAAAATAATTACTACATCTTCACATTGTAAGACTTGAACTCACAACCACTTAGTTGTACATAACACCATATACCACCACGCTATTCCTCACAACATTGCTCATATTTAATTTAAGTAAGAAAAAGGCTACCAGTGCTCTCATAAGTAATATTATTAGGAGTATCTTATCATTATCATTCGGATCCAAAAATGGGTTGATGATAACCCTATCAATATAGCTACACTGTATACCATTTCAAGAAGCCATATACAAATCCAGAACACCTGCCAGCAAAGAGTTCATATTGTTATATATTATAAGTTTCAGCAAAATAATTGTAAGATTATTTCTATCAGATAGAATATATAGAACCACAACCAAATCATATCGCCTAATTATAATAAACGTTAACTAACATATTCTGTCTAATAGTTTGATCAGTACTAAGAGCACAAATCTTATGATAGATCATGCATAGTTTTAAGCTCACCCGTTTTGCCCCGAGTATTGACGCAAAGGAGTTAATCCCGTTCATGCTGTCTCCCTCGACATCAGGAATGTCCTAAAATGAAGTATTTGATACATATATATAAGTACAATTAATATTGATAAGTGACAGAAACATATAACAAGTTGTGACATTATTAACCTTAAATATTGACAATAATGCGGTATAGATGCTCATGATTCCTAATACAAAAATGGCATGCTTTGAAATTAATAGTGGCCTTCCATGTATATTTATCTGCAATATTAAAAAAATTTAGATGGCTTATTCTTTGCCTACTAAAACACGTATAAGCGACCACACTTCGCAACTATAGAAATGGACCAAATGGTCGCAAAAAAATTATTTTAAATTCAAGTTGAAACATTGATGAAACTCTTGGACTAAATTAAAACAACTTATAAAACTTTTAGAGGTAAATTGATATTTTTAATATTTTGAAGAAAATAGTTATTTTTGTCAAACCTCTGGAAGTAAAATCAAACTTAACTCAACTTAATAATTTAGAGTATTATGTATGTTTTATATCACATGTTCACTAATGGAATCTGCCACGCTAGTGTTATGCCTTCACAAGGCTACTGATTATTAGCCACGCCAACTGGACTAGCAGAGCCAATTGGCTGCTGATTATTAGCCATGCCACTCGTTTTAGCCATAACAGATGGCTGCCGACCACTGTTAGTGAAGCTATCTTGAACCCTCTCCTCATCGTCGGGCATTTTACTAACTTTATGAGTTTGGATAAAAACATTATCAAAGAAATTAAGAGAAATAATAGAGCAGTCAATGTTTTCATTTGATTTTGAAAGTTTAAATGGAAATACATCTTCATAAAATTTTTCATCCCTAGAAAATATAATTATTTTTTGATCAAGATTCCACAATTTATAACCCTTTTTTTGTTAGAATAACCGTGAAAGATGCATTTTTTAGCATGACTAGAAATTTTTTTAGAATTGTTTAAAATAGTACTGAAACACAAACATCCAAACACACGTAAGTGGTTAAGAGAAGGTTTAAACCCAAACACCAACTCATAAGGAGTTTTGCCATTGAGAACAGACGAAAGGGTCCTGTTTATAAGATAAGCAGCGTTCAAAACACATTTGGACCAAAACCTAAGAGGAATACAACCTTGAAACATCAAAGATCTAGAAACATTAAGAAGGTGTCTATGCTTTCTTTCGACAATACTATTCTGTTGTGGCGTGTAAGGGCAGGTGGTGGTTTGGTGATTTATATCATTTTTCTTTAAATAAGCATCTATTGTATTGTTAACAAACTCTGTGCCATTATCACTTCTAATGTTTTTAACATTTTTTTCAAATTGATTTTTAAGCATTTGAACAAAGATTTCAAAACAGTCGTAAACTTCATCTTTTTGCTTTATCAGATAGATCCATATAGCCCGAGAAAAGTCATCAACCACAGTGAAGAAATACCTATACTATTCTCTGCTAGACACCGTATAGGGACCCCATACATCGAGATGAACCAACTCACCCATACTAGATGATCTATGATCACTTAGAGGAAATGGAACCCTATGTTGTTTGGCTCTATGGCATACCTCACAGGGTTGTTCTATAGTGTCATGGTTTAATTTTAAAGCGTTTTTTAGAACAAATAACACTTGATCAGCAGGGTGTACTTGTCTAGCATGCCATAAATTAACGGACAAATTATTACTAAAGCACACCTTTATAGAATTAGATGAATTACCATAGAAATAAAGACCATCAATTTGTCTACCAATCACCAGGTTGCTCCTTGTGATTGAATCCTGAATATAGCAGTTAGTTTCATCAAAAGACACACTAACTTTGTTATCTTTAGTAATCTTATGAACAGAAATCAAGTTAACACAGTATTCAGGGACAACAAACACATCAGTCAGCAGGACACCTTTGGATAGATTTAAGTTTCCTATTTTAGTTACGACAACACTAGTTCCATTAGGATGTTTAGCAGTAATGTTATACTCAGAAACATCAATTCCATTTAACAAACCTTGATCAGACATAACCATGTGTTGATTGGCCCCTGAATCTATTACCCAACCTAATCCCGACTCACTCATGAAGCTATTGGTGAAGTTAAAAACAGGAGTATATATCATATTAGACGAGTAGACAAAGCTGGGTATACCTCCTACATTAGAAGACTGAGATGCATCACCAGATTTGTCAATTAATCCTAACAGTTTAGACACTTGGTCAGGAGTGAGAGAAGTAACAGATGAAGCTGATGGAACATCAGTCTTATTAGATACTGAATTATTAAAGGATCCAGGTTTAAACCCGATACCCAATCAATTCATAACATCTTTCGATAGTGTGTCCCAACTTGTTACAATGGGTGCACTTTAGGTTTTGATTTGGTCCTCTATTATTTTTCTTTTTATTATCAAAAAATTGATTGGTTTTGGATACAAACCCCAAATTTTGAGATTGATTTTTAGAAAAGGAGGAAGAGTTTATATGAGACTCTTCTCTCGAAATAATTGAAAAAGCTTTTTTAATGGTAGGAAGTGGGTCCCTAATTAATAGGTTTGTTCGAACAGGTTGATACACACTGTCAAGGCCCATAAGGAACTGCATCAGCTTAATAAGATGATTAAAGTTATTATATTCCTTAGAAGCCTGGCATACACAGTTCCTCAGACATAGAATTTAAGATCCAGGTGATAACAACGGAGTTACATCTATCCCACTGCCTAGCAAGCACTTCATTAGATTTAACATATTTTTCATCAATGAAACCAATCTTATTTTTAACTTCTAAAGCCAATCTCATAGCATTTGCCCATAAAGTATAGTTATCAGTTCCTTTTAGTTTTATGATAACTATGGTCAACATGCTAGAGTCACTAGGATGAAGATAAAAGGGATCACTAGCATCCACTTTCTTTATTAGAGTCTTAGATGTAGAAGTAACAGATGTAGAAGTATCAACATCAGCCATGATAAAAATCAACAAACAGATGCAGGCAAACAGGCACATGCACAGAAATCGGTCAAGACCAGCGCCAGGTTTTCACACCACTTTAATGGTAGATCAAGGATTCGTCAAGATCGATGATTCAAAAAAATACACCACAAGACACACAAGTGATGCACTGATACAAGAGCAGATATAAAATTGATCAAAAAGCAAGTAAGCATATGACACAGATAGGGAATGACTCTCCTTGTGCAACAATAGAACTGGTACCCCTAACCCAGCCAAGATAGTGTACTAAAGAACAATTAGAGACAGAAATTAATAGACTAGAATGGAACAATCTCACCCAGGGGTGCCCAATCCAAAAGACTTCAATGTAGCTTTAAAACACAGCTTCAAGCAGCACAACTCCTCAAGCCTTCAGATGAAGATGAAATCCAAAATATCAGATCTAGGATTTTAAATAAGGGAAAACCCTAGATCTAAACAGATCAGATGAACTATATCAACAGCGGAAGAGCCAAAACCGATCAGATCATGAATACCAGAGCCTTGCGCTCTGATACTATATAAAAATATAGAAACTAATATAGATCTGAAATGATGATCTGAATACAAAATCTCAGAATCTCAAGAATATAAGAACTAAAACATCAATGTGATGATCAAGAACAAAGAACTAGAAATACAAACTCAAAATGAGCAACAAGAACAAGGTTTCATTAAAGCAATGAAAACCTTAAAACTAGAGTGATGAGCAAGATCAAGCAGAGAACAATCTTTAGAGAGTTTTTTGAGAGCTGGGTCAATAACAAGAAAACCCTTCACAAACAATATAAAGACTAGGTTGGACCTTCTCAAGAAACAGCAACAGCCCATAAACAGCAGCAGCCCATAAACAACAGCAACCCACATTAGTAGCAGCCCACATCAACAAAAAAAACACAACTAGAACAAACAAATAAAAGACAATAATTTTCAGAATTTGTAGATTGAATTATATAAAAACGAACTTCCCATTTTAACAGTTTAACCATCACCTCCATCGGGATTCCCTTATTATCGTGTGACTGTATGAGTCTTCTTCAGATCATCATCCCTTCTTCTCTATATCATCATCATCATCATCAAAGATATCAAGTGTCAGGTCGTTTGTTTCAACTTCACGTAGATATTCAACTTCACGAATATCTTGTTGGAAATTTGCAAGTTGTAAATGTACAAGTTGGCATGTTTACTTCTTGTCCCACATTGGTAGGGGGAAACAACTTTGAGTGGCTTATAAGGGGCTTTCCCTTATGAGTCACCAAAGTGGTGGTTGGGCCAAGAGAAGGGCTAAGCCCACACGCGTGCCGAGACGGAGACGCGAGCTCGCGAATGGGCGCGTTTGAGGCGCACTTTGCACGTCGCTAGGAGCTAAGGAGCTTTTATTTTTAGCTAAGGCCCGATTCAGAGGCTTGCGGATAGAATCAAAAAACCAACTACGAGATAAATACGATGGATAGAGTCGATCAATAAGCAATTCGGGTTATCTGCGTAACCGAATTCGCGAATTGGTGGGGATCAACCCCATCCCCCGTTTTTCTCATTGTTGGTTACTGTTTGAGTCTATAAATATGGAGCTCCTGGTTTGAGTTTAAGCATCCCAAAAGCTACAGCTTTTCTATGCTACACGTTTCTTTACATCTGTTTCCTCACACGCTTCACGTTAATCCGTTTCCATTGCTGTTGGAACACCAGATTCATTCTGCATTAAATTCTGGGAGTTTACGCCGTAGCTTACAGCAAATTGAGCGTGTAAAATCCTTTAAGGACAGGAATACATTCCGTACAGTTCATCATTCGAAGAATATCGTATAACAGGTTGGTTTTATATTGTTGCGTGTCTTTTAATTCGTCCGATAACGAGACACTGTCCTTCTATCTTTCTTATAATCAGTTTCGTCACGAAGGATCAAACTCATCTGGCCAATAACTTGGTAATAATTAATAATAATTAATTAATTTCTATTTGGTCTAATCTGTATTGTCAACATATCTACATCTGGATTGGTCTCTCTCTTATGGTTTTATCATTTTATTTTGAGTTTGGTTCATCTTGATCTAGTATTGGTCTTGTTTTAGACCTGCATGTGCAGTCCTTTGGCATGTTATCTTTTGTTCTTGAAGATGTGTTTTTTGAGCTGTAAATCTTGCAAGTTGTTTTGTGCCTTGATCATTGTCATTCGAGTACTGTGGTATTCGGTTTTGTGTTTGAGATTGAATAACTTGTGTATTTGTTATAAATTTTTTTTCATTCAAAGATGAAAAAAGGTTGTGATTATGGTGATTCACTGAAAGATACATAAATATGTGAAGTATCATACATGAAAAATAATTAATTATTACACATAACATATCATACTATTTGTGTTTGTAAAAAGTTATTATCTTGCTTGTTTCTTATATTAACTATCCCAAAACTGATTTTCTGATACCCAAACATTATAGCATCGAAATACTACTTATGTAATCTTTGTTAAACTTCATAGTGTTAAATCAAACAATTAGCAACTATGAACACCATGATATGTACACAACGTGTGCACGACTCTTTTCTGATTAATTGACCCCAACGATATATTACAAGAAGCTATATATATCAACAATAAACTTGTTACCCAAGTTATCTTATTTCAACTAAAACACAATTCAAAACATAAACAAACAATTTAAAACTCAAATATTTATTCCAATAATCTACTCGTTATTTCATCTTGCTCGATTTCATTCCATTTCCTTGCTTCCCAAGAGTGGTCCGTTTCAACAATCTTCGTGAATGTATATCCATAATCTTGAATGTTTACTTTCTGTCAACAGTATTTATTTATTTATTTGTTTTGAACAGTCAATGGTATTGTTTTTTGATATATAAAAATAATTATTCATATACAATAGGAGGTATAGGTTAGGTTAAACAGAGGAAAAAAAACCTTAAAAAAACTGAAAAGACTTTTAAAACACTCATAACCGGTACAAACGAACTTCGATTGAACTCATTTTAGTTGTTTTATTTTTTATTATTTTTTCGGGTGGGGTGGGGTGGGGTGGGGGGTTAGGTTTTGAGGGGTGGGGGTGAGTTTGATGAACGGTTTCAACGTCGCCAAAATAAATTAAATTGGAGTTGTTTATACCGATTACAAGTGTTTTAAATTATTTTTAGGCTTTTTAAAATTTTACCGCTTTTTAGTCAAACTCTTCCACCTGTATACCTTTAACATAATGTGTCATAAAATGGTACAAAAACCACCAGCTATGGCACTAGAATAGAGTGCCACATTCAATACATCCAACGCCGTTATCCACCCTTGCTGAAAATGTAAAATAATTAAAGAGTTGAAGTTAATAAAACAAAAATCAAACGATTAGAATTTCTGGTAAACATATTACAAACATAAATATGTAAACCTTATTATTTTATATCTAAAGCTAATAGATTAACTACTTAACCACTTAACTAAGTTTAGGGGAGGACCTAGGGTGATTCCCGGGGTTGGCCGCACCCTATGAATCTTTTTCTATAATGTTATATGCACGATTAAATTCTAAAAGACACCTATGAAAAGTTGAAATCAATCTTTATGAAATTAAAAAATGGCATCATAAAATATTGACGCCAACCACCAAGATAGAAATAATAATAAAATTTTAGTTATTTAAAAAATAGACACACTTTAATCTAATTAACAAGCATAAACCATAAAATCTCAATTATTTTTACCAATGTTGACCCATTATCACCCATTCTTAAAGATTTAAACATATAAACCCAATAGAAAACAAACCCATTAAGTTTAATTATGGTCTACAAGATTTGTAAACTTGAAAAGTTTATATAGTATTCTAGCCTCGTATGATTGATGGCAGAAACAGAAAAAAATCTTTCATTTACGTTGATATGTCGTTTATTGAAGTTAACTCTCGTTTTTATTATCACCAAAACAAGTGTTGAGAGATGTTTTTCAGTATTAAAGTACGAGAGCAACTTGCGTAATCAAAATGGTGAAGAGAATTTGAGCAATAGTTGATTAGTTGTGTATGTTATATTTAAAAAGATTTACTTAGAAATGTTTTTGTAGATGATGTAATAACTAGATTTTAGTGAAATAAAAAACTATAGAGAGCAATTGTAAGTACATTGAATTTCTATTATATATTAGAAAATATCAATTGATCTATTTTTATTATATATTTGTAATTTAGTTTGATTTTATTTTTTGATTTGTGATCTGGCCAAATTCGACCGAAAAACCAAAAACTTAGTGATAGATAAACGACCATCCGACCCAGCCCTCCAAATTTCCGACCTCCATGGTAAAAGTTCCTGACTCCGCCACTGCTAAAACTAACTATCTAACTACCCTAAACAAGTAAGATGTATCAAATGCGCGCAAACTAAAAGTCGATATGATTGAGGTTTTAGAACTCACTCGTTGTGGGATGACTGCGCCCGATGTCGTTGGCTGCTGAACATGCTGTGGTGGCGGATTATAGATACGATAATTATTATTATGGATCGTCGTATAGTTGTTTACCGTATGATGATTATGAACCGGATGTGGTAGATTGTAGCCTGAAGAAGTTCCCACAGATTCAGATGGTCTAGACCTTGTCTGTGAATAACAGAAGAGTGAATGAGTGTCCACAAATTGTGTAGGACAAAGGTTTTAATACTTACCTCATTTAACTTCAACTTGGTCATAGCTTCGAGTAACGAATAATTGTCCACAAAGCGGGACAAATCGTCGTGAGAGTGATCACATCTCTGAGCAACATAGCAATCGAGGCACAGATAGAAAGACTGACCATTTGGATCTTCTAAGCATCCGACACATGTTAAAAATGTAGATGTGATGAACTTCTTACAATAATCACAAAACGGCCTTCCGCTTTTGATTATATAGTAAGCCGTCATCACTTCAGGAAAATCAAGAGTACCATTACCGTCAAGATCCAATAGTTTAAAGATGGACATGTTAGTCATTCGACTATGCCCTTCCTCTTTCATGAACTCCAAGAACTCTGTTTGATTTATCCTGCCATCGCCATCACGGTCCATCGCTTTGAAGAAGTCGTGAGCCAAGGTTTGAAGGTAGTTCGTGCTCGCCTGGTAATGAGCCATGGCTATCTTGGAAAGCTCTTCCATGATATGCTTGTTTTTTCTGGTTTTGATCAAGGAGAATGCTAGTTCATATATACAACACTTCATACACACGCGTATATATGATGGCCTATGTAGGAGAGGGGACAACGTTCGTGGGGACGAACGCCCTCGAAGGGTTAATGTGAAAGAGAGAAAAGAGAGAGGAAGGTGTTTGAAAGCGTTTTAAGAAGCAATGCCGACATAATGACGTGGTCGTGGTCGTGGTCGTGGGACAATTCATTTTTAGAGTTATTTAGTGTAAAACTTGTGTATTTTAAAAGAAACTAAGAGATAGAATATGAAAAAATTGACGTGAATGGTCTAAATTAGATGCAAATACCAAGAAGACTCATAAGTCTTTGGTCTTCATAATTTGTATATATTATGTACATGTATAATGAAACGAAGTCGCCAAATGTCAACCCTTTATTGTCCCCAAGCCACTTGCGGTATAATATTCAACCTTTTGCTTATTAATTGTTTTCGACTTTTCCTCTTTATTACCTCGAATAAAATTAGGACTAGCAAAACAGGTTTTATCTTGTTTAACAGGTTAAAGATGACGCAAGTAACACAAGTATCATCAAACATGAAAATGACTTGTTTAACTACCTATTTTTTATGCCTATAACTTTTTTTAAATGTTTTTACGCACAAAAAAAAAGAGAAATAATAAAGTCTAGCCTACTAATTTCAATTATTTTAAAAAATGTAAAAAATGAGAAAAGGAGGGTATGTATACATAGGCTTTTGTTGCTAAGAATATCCATCATTAAGTAGTGGATAACTCTTGCAACTACACACAACCTTGTGGCTCACCAAATGAATGTGATTGCATTCTTGATTGATGAATTAGATGAGAACTTATATATGAAGCAACCTGCTAGGTTTGTTATGCTTGATAATGACCAAGTGGATAAAACTAAAGAATATTGTCATCTAACTTTTCCATGAAGACTTGGGGGTGGCTGAGGTGATCCTAGGAATTAGGATCAAGTATAAGAATAATGCTATAACAAATTTACAATCTCATAAGGTCGAGAGGCTACTCCTAGAGAGACCCCCGGCTACAAAAACCTTTTTCTAGTAAAAAGAGATACAGGGGTGGATAATTGTTTTTAGCATAAATATGTTGCATGCCAAGATGATGCTTTGACATGATCTCCTCAACTATCAGAACCTATAACACCCTGCAATCAATATCAGTCCATATATATAAGAATGGATCTTGAAACTGAAAGTGAAGGCCTGTGCGCGCATTTCTACTAGAGATTACAATTTTAACTTGTTTGCTCATAGATTGGTTGATTAGGTCAATAAAAATAGCTAACGATCAAGAGGAACGGGTCAAACAGGGAAACAGGTTAAAAGTCTCACAAAGTCCTTCTAGTGACTACAACAGACCAACAGTACAACCTATCAAATAGTTTATGAGGTGTGACAAGCAAATTTTCAGGAAACATATATTTCGAGAAATCATCAAGAATTTACTGAAACAGGATCCAAAATTTCCTTTCAATCAAATTTTGTTCACACCATTTGACAAACCTTTACCCCTCTCACTGCACTAAAAACCGAGTGTCATGGATGTGATTTGCTAACATGTAGTTGTTCACATCATTTGCGGGTATTTAGTACACTTTTACGCACCTTTTTTCAGTCCTAATCCAAGGCCGGTTCACAAACTTATTTGTTCCAGTCAGGGCTGAAATTTTGTCCTAGCCTTCATCAATATATTATTAACAAGGGGCTTCTTTTTGGTCTTGCATCAGTTTGAGTCAGTTTTGGGTACCAAAACACCGTTATTTCAATTAGAGGTGAAATCATGCAAACATAATGCTTCCAGATATATATTTTACTAGAATATAAGGCCTTAACTATATTTTGATCTCGTTGTTATGCACTACATACATATTATGTAGCCAAAGGCGCCACACGGGCAGCGCAGTGCAACACAACAAAAACGCCTTGAACTCATGAAGGCGTACATGACAAAAAATAGTTGAAATTAAAGGACAAAATCTGAAGAAAAAAAGTCCAAACCAGCCTAAAATAGCCTAGACCAGTCGAAACAAGCCTAAAACAGCTTAAACCAGTCTAACACTCTAACCCAGTCGAAACCAGCCTAAAACACGTCTAAAACAGCTAGAAATGACTTGTTTACATTGTGTGCTTTGCATGTCTCGGGCCCTGGCTTTTTAAGTGCCTTGCGGCTAGGCGACAGACTCACCCTTTGTGTCTTGAGCTTTTGACTACCTAGGATACATATGAGCCTTTCGGGATGCCCTATTTGACACCCCACGGAGAAATTAGTTTGATACTCGCACTGTCTTCCGTGAAAGCAGCGCTTATTATTGAATAGCATTTCAAACATCCAAGGAAACTGGACAGCCATAACACATTTACAAAATCCTAAGACACAAGCTGCTAAGGGAATAGGGAAATGGTGTTCTCCTCTTCTTTGCAATCGGGTATGTTGGTTCAACCGTGTGCTTCGAACCCTCATCACATGAACCATAACGAGCCTTAGTGATCCCATTGTAACCTATCAATCAGTCAATCACTACTACAAGCTCCTCTAAAACTTCAATCAAATCTAAAAAAAATACATTTAAAAAAAATCCTAAATGGTATTCAAGTAAAAGCCTAGAACTTTTCACAGAACTTCAAATCAACAGAAATGAAACCATAACTAGAACCCTGTAAATGATGGATTTAGTCATTCAGAGACCCGTTGTTGAACTACATCTGGAAAGCAAATGAACCAAAAAGGCTAAACCCTAATTGGATGATTCCCCCATTGTGAAACGTCTTAAATCAACAGTGATCTTAACAATCTAAGTATCTAACAACTTCATTACAATTCAGTGCACTAACAAAGTAACAGATGATCATTTGCACATGTAGTTCAAATCAATACGTACGAAATCATTTGTTAGAAGTTGAGGTCGCCGGAGGGAACGGGGGCAATCGGAGAACAGCTTCCTCCGTCTCGATTGGATCTGACCTGAGAATCTACAGAAAGAAAACATTAAGAAACAAGAAGTCGAAGCTTAACATCGTAATATTATTGTTAATTAACGTAATTGGGAATGAAGAGGGGAGTGATGAATAGATGAAATTGGGGGAATAGAGTACCGGATCTTGGAGAAGGGGTTTCGTGTCATCGGTAAGTGGCCGGAATTGGGGTTTGTAGGTGGTGATTTCTCTTTTTCCGGCGACTATTTCACCGTCGCCGGAGTTTATGGGTACTTGTGTAGGCTTCATCTCTCCGTTTTACTGTTCTCAAGAGAGAACCGACTAATATTTTAAAAAGAGACAGCTTGATTACCACTGACTTAGTAAGATTTGATTGAGTTAGAAATTGATCCAGTTAGAAGTTCTGATTGAGTTTGCATCTGACTGAAACTTGGTTTATGATTCAGTATCTGACTGACTCTACTGAATGATAAAAATAACCATATTGCATTCACGAGTAATATGTGCTCAACTATTAACACGGGTGGCAAAAGAGAGCACAGAAAGCATATCCCAAAAAACTTGCCCTAATTTCGAAGAAGAGCAGTGGGTAACCCAGTGTGTAACCGAAGCATAGAAAGCAATCAAATCACTTACCGGTGACGAGGTGGGAGTCGAGAGGAGCAGCAGCGGAGGAAGGGAGGGCGGGAGTCGCGAGGTGCAGCAGTAACCGACGGGAGGGCGATGAAGAGGACCGGGTTGTTTTTCAGGTAATCTTGAAGATGTACGACGGGAGGGCGATGAAGAAGATGAAGAAGGGAGGGCGATGAAGAAGATGAAGAAGGGAAGGCGATGAAGAAGGGACCGACGGGAGGGCGATGAAGAAAAAGACCCGGTCAATGATTATATTGGAGAGGACCGGGTCAGATTTCTCCGACCGGGCCAGTGCCCTTTTGAATGCAAAACACACGAGCTGACCGGGCTGACCGAGTCAGCCAGTCAGGGTCAGCCCCGGTCAGCCATTATCAAACACCCCCTAAGGGGTGTAGTAGTAGGGTCGTTTTCATGGACCGACGGGTTAAACTTGGACATGGACTCGTGTCGTTGAAAATGCTCGAGGTGTTATATATTGAAAATAACAGGTTTGGATACTAAAGGTTTTTTATAACAAATAGGGGTACTGTTTTTTTAATTTGTAACGAGTTGAGGTATTAAAACTAACAGAAATTAAATTTCTGTCAAATCTAAGGGTATTTTCTTCTTTTTACCTTACAGGGACTATTTTACGTCATGTAATACATAAAAAGGACTGTTTGTGTAAATTTATATATACATATAGATATATAAATGCACAGACACACACACACACACTCCTTATTCCTTATGTTCCAGGTCTAATATTACTGCCCCCACCGCCGCTACCTCATCCCCGCTGCCCCTCCGCCGGCTACCACATCTGCTAGCCCCCAATGTCGGCTACCACCCCCGCTAGCCCCCATCATCGGCTACCACCTCACCACCACCAACTTGTTCAGCTCTTTAAATGAAACAACAAACTATCAACACCATCATCATCCGACATCACCACTACCGTCTCACCATCAGCATCGTCGCATCATCACCACCGTTGCACCATCCACTACTGCTTCATCTCCATTTAAACATCAGGACCATCAACGCCATCACCATCCGTTGCTTCCTACAAGCCTTAATGTCAAGAATCCCTAAGTAGGTAATGCTTGATTTAGGTTTTAGGGTTTTGAGAAAAAACCGAAGGGGGGGGGGGGACCGGCGGTGTGTTTGGTATTGATTGTGTAGGTGTTGTCGGATGGATGTCGTTGGACAAAAGGGTGGTGATAGTGGCCGATGGTCATGGCTAGGTGGTGGTGGTTTACCCTTTTGACAAATTTTGGGTTTTTTGTGGTGGTTGCTTCATCTACGATGGTGTCCGGTGGTGGTGGTGGCGGTGGCGACATTACTCACTAAGAGGCTGAAATGGTGGTGGTAGTTGAAAATGACGGTGGGTAAGAGCAGTGGTGGATTCAATCCCCGTGGTGGCTGATTTTTGAAAGAGACGGGAGTAGGTGGGGGTTGGGTTTTTAAAGTTATAGGTAACTACAGAAATGGTCCTTGAAACAAAGAGAGACGTAAAATTACAAAAGTAGTCCCTTAAAGGGTATATTAGTCATTTTATTTAAAACTAACAGAAAAGTTAACGACTGTTAGTCTTAATACTAATTCTTGTTACAAAATTGAAAACAAAATACCCAAACTTGTTACAAAAAATTTTTAGTACCAAAACTTGTTATTTTTAATAAAATACAAGGACCATTTATGTAATTAACTCTTTATGTTATTTTAATCTTTTTGTATTAAGTTCTAAAGCATTTGTAATAGTCCGGAACCTTATGAGTGTTCATGTTTAAAATCTCCGTCAAAAATCTTAGATGAACCGAATTCCCTCGCACTCTCTCTTCTCCTTGTCACCATGCTAGTCTCCTTTTGGATGGTCGGTCTATGAATAAGGGTGTGACTCCTTTTCTTCTCTTCTTCTGTCTTCCGTTTTCTATGCCAACGATCACTTTTTTCACGTCAAAGTCTACGGAGCCATCACTCTTATGAATTACTAATTACTAAATAAATTTGTATAGTCCATATAAACATGACTACTTAACTAAAGAGTTAATTACACGATTGGTTCCTGTGCTTTACCCATATTGCAATATTGGTCCCAACTTTTGAGAAATTACAGATTTTGGTCCTAACTGTTTATGAAACCGTAACATTATTGGTCCCTAACACTAGCTTCTGTTAAGTTCCTCAGTTAAGTGGATTGAAAAGACCAAAATATCCCTGAACTAAAAAACACAACATTATATGTAGGACCTATTTTTTAATAAATATATTTAAAAACCTAACCCACCCCATCCCCTTCCTCTTCGTTTTCTTCCCGGCACAACACCACTAGCATAACACCACCGCCACACACCACCACAGCGGCACACCACCATCACGGTGCACTACCCTTTCCTTCCCCTTCTCTTTGTTTTAGTTTCATTTGAACCCCAACCAACCCTATCCTCTGATTTAAACCAATCGTCGTTCCTCCGCCTCCTCTGTTTGAATCCACCACCATCAACTTAATAACACCACCACCAGCATCGTCAACACCATCTGCATCATTAGCGCATCCCTCATCATCATCACGATGTTTGAGCATCACCGATTTTGGATCACAGTGGTTAATTTAGGTCACGATGGTAGCGGACATCATAACAACTACGATGACTATGGTATTGGTTGTGGGCAGATCTAATAGTGGTGGTGGCAGCCTAAAGTTTAACGGTGGTGGTTTGTTGGTGGTTCGGTGTTGGTGTTGAACAGAAATAGTAGTGACGGTGGTGGTTCGATGACGGTGGGGGTTAGCTGTTAGCATTTGAAGGGATCAGTGGTGAACTGGTGATGGTGGTGATTTGATGACGGGGATGGTTAGGTGGTTGGTGTTCTAACAAAAACACCGGTGATGGTGATGGTTTGGTGGTGGTGGTGGTTGAGAAACGATTGTGGCTTTCGGGTAGTGTTAGCCGTGAAGGGGAGGGGTGGCTGGGTGGTGGTGATGAGACGGTGGTGGTGGTCAGACTGTGGTGGTGATAATAACACGGTGGTGGTGGTCAGTCTGTTGTGGTGGTGATGACACGGTGGTGGTGGTCGGATTGTGGTGGTGGTGATTAGGGGTGTTCAACTTCGGATATCCGAAAATTTCGGATAGTGAATTTCACTTTCCGAATCCGATTCGGATTCGGATATCCGTTCGGATATCCGAATTCAAAAAAATTTGTATTATTTAATAAATTTTATAAAAATACAAAAGTTTTTATAGAAATTTTTTTCGGATATTCGAAGTTTTTAATTAAAATATCCTAAATATCTAAAAACATCCGAAATATTTAATTAATATTTAACATTTTTAAAATTTTATAAAAATATTTTGGATATTTCGGATATTTCGGATATCCGAAATATCCGAAAATTATCAAAATCCGAAATTTCGGATATCCGAATTTCGGATTTTTGGATTTTTCGGATACGGTTTCGGATTCAGATATTTTTGAACACCCCTAGTGGTGATGACTCGGTGGTGGTGGTCGGATTGTGGTGACGGTGATGACACGATGGTGGTCGGACTGTAGTGGTGGTGATCACACAGTGATGGTGGTCGGACAGTGGTGGTAAGACATGCCGGTGGTGGTTGATATATATATATACACACCAAAATTATATATATTACTGTGTATATATAATTAATTATTTATAAAGTGGGTCCCATATTTATTATAGTATTTTGCTTTTTTAATTCAAGGGTATTTAGGTCTTTTCACATCTACTTAACTGAGAAACTTAATAGAAGTTAATGTCGGGGACTAATAATGTTACGGTTTGATAAACAGTTGAAAACAAACCTGTAATTTCTCAAAAGTTGGGACCAATATCTTAATATGGGCAAAGCACAAGGACCAATCGTGTAATTAACTCTTAACTAAAAGTGTTCATGAGTCTATCTGAAAGAGGGTGTAGATTCATACACTATTGATTAAGCATTCTACATCATTAACACACTGTAAACGACCGCTACATTATTTAAAGTTTACAAAAACCAACCTAAGTGTTTATATTAAACTCAAACCTATAAGTTTCATATCGCATATAATACTAAAATTTATGCCATTGATTGAAAAAAAAAGAAAGAAAAACTACAACTATACCCTTTCCCCTTCACCCTTCTTGATTATATTGTAGCTACCATATCACCATGTGAGATAACAACAACAATGGAGGCCTTGAAGGTTTGGTCATCACGATCTCTAAGGCACATCTTTCACTTAAATGGAGGCCTTGAAGGTTTGGTCATCACGACCTCCTCCTCCTTCTCCTTACTCTTAGTCATGCTAAACGGGTTGTGTTCATAGATTGACAAGTCAA
The DNA here is from genome assembly GCA_025506505.1 of Flaveria sonorensis. Lineage (NCBI taxonomy): Eukaryota > Viridiplantae > Streptophyta > Magnoliopsida > Asterales > Asteraceae > Flaveria > Flaveria sonorensis. The sequence continues at coordinate 45,913,150 of CM046431.1, read as the reverse complement.
CATGAATCTGAACACTAGATGCATATTTGTGGTTGACACGAACGCAACCCATTTAGGCTAAAAAAAGCGTATTAATACTCTAAAATTATAAATTTACCTAAAAGTACATATGCTTATAAAGTATTAACATTTAAACTATCAAACCTTATGTCAATTTCTTTTTTAACCTTTAAGGCCTATCATAAAATATCAAACTACAGGCTATATATCCTCTGGGATAAAGTTAAAGCTTTCCCCCACCCTTCGTAGACCCTACTGCATGAGTGAGATTTTGTTAGGTATGTTTGCTTGTTTATTACTAAATATCCAACCAGAAGCTATGACATATAACACATTTTTCTAAAACTATAAAAAATACAGGTTAAACTAGTCAACTTACGAATCTACTAGGTTGACCTGTATCCGACCTGCTTAGCTAATCATGCTCATGCTTTGACCCGAAACTAATATAACCCCATTCAAACTAAACCGAAATCCGTGAAATTCACATTAGGTTCATATTGTATAAGAAATTCACACTCCTAATAATGTGTTCAAATTCGGATATCCGAAACCTTGGGATAGCGGATTTCACTATCCAAATCCGAATTCGAATTTTCAGATTCAGATTCGGATATCAGTTCGCATATCCGAATTCCAAAAAAGTTTGTATTATTTAAAAAAAATTATAACAATATAATAATATCTATTGAAAAAGTTTTCGAATATTTGAAGTTCTTATTAAAATACCTGAGATATCTGAAAATATTCAAAATTTCTAATTAATATTTATTATTTATAATTTTTTTGGATAATTAAGAATATTTGAATATCCGAAAATTCTCAAAATCACTATCCGAATCCGAAATTCAAATCCGAATTTTGGATTTTCGAATATTTTGGATTCGATTTCGTATTCGAATATCTTTTAACACCCCTACCTAATATGATATGTGTCTGGCCATTAATCTTAAGAATTACCTTTAGAAAGTGGGGCATCATAGATGTGTTTAAGACAACTAGACAAGCATGCTTTCATCACTAATTATCTACTTATGATTTCAATTTTACTGTGAGGAAAGACTTGAAATGATCAATTTGAGCAATTAAAAAGCCTTTTTGATATAGGTGACATATTGGGTGCGCGTGGCTCGATTAAACGGATAGAGAAAGGCCAGATTCTACATCTTCCATATAGTATCTTACTAAAAGCCAAGCTTAAATAAAAGTATCTAGTCGTATGAGCTCTGACTCGGTCTCAAACATGTACATACCGCAAAAGCCTTGTTGATATAGATGACATATTCGGTTAACTGTTATCTATTTTATTAAAAACCCTAAGAGGGTGTTGTGTTTATACGTTTAGACGTAAAAAATTAATTGAATCAAACATGTACAAATTGCAAAACTATTTAACAACTTCATTTTATATTAAGTGATGATGTTTTCTTTTTTTATTTTATCAAATTTCAAATACAATTAGATTTCCACTAAACATGTGTTTACTTATGCTAGTTAATCGCTTAAAACATTTGCATCAACCCACAAACCCTAGGACGTCTGAAGAATATTGGACAAAAACACACACTAGCATCATAGTTTATTCCAACTATGTTTCATGGATTGATAGGGACCTAACCCATACATGCATATTGCTGAAACATGTGAAGCATGATCGTGGGTACCACAAAACAATGTATCGACCATATATCGGACATCCGAAACTAGCATGCTCTTGTTAAAAACAATGGAACCATGGTCGATGTCTAGGATCAATTGTGGATCTACAGCCCCACCCACAGACTGATTTTTCAAAATCAGGTTCAGTATAAAATCGTAGGTCCGCTTCAATGACATGAAAACAAGATAGATGAATATACGGATGTGTTAAAGTGAAACAAAGAACCAAATCGATCATACTTGTTATTTTTTATACAAAGAAAAAAACCTCAAAATCAACTAGACATTTTACAAGATAATAATTTTCTAAAACTTAATTAAATATGTGTGAAGTATTCTCCTCCAAGAGAAACTTATAAAATGGTAACAAAGTAAAGAAAAATGATACATATATATTTGTCCAAAATGAGAAGTGGTCATATATTATTTAGAAGTAAAAAAAACATTTTTACTTGTTGTAAGGAGATATGCTTAACAAATCAAACACGAGTCTTTCTTCCCATTGTTTAAGCCAAAACACATTCATTTGAATCGTATTTTCTTAGTGATTGAAAGTTTGGGATACACTAGAAATAGTATCCCGACCTGGTGCAATCAACATATTATTTTAGAGATAAAGGACAGAGTCTATATTTGCTTGATGTAGGATTGATCTAATCGTGACATTGATTATCGGGTCTCTGATTGATTTTCGGGTCCTAATGTACAAACATCCCCATATTATAAATCGACACCCTCTATACGTCTCGTATGGCACCATACGCGGCGTATGGGGTCGAAAACAGTGAAAACGTGGGAAAATTCAGGGGGAGGGGAGGGGGCTGTCAGAGTGCTATACGTCCCATATAGCCCTATATAACCCCCTATATGACACATATAGGGTTATATGACGCTTATAGCCAATTCGACACTGACTACAAAGAAAAATTCAGGGGCTGTCAGAGAGGTTATATGTCCGTATAAGACTATACGACCCCCCTATATAACGCGTATGAGACTATATGACACATATAAAAATTTAGGGTGTTGATTTATAATTTTAGGTTGATTAAATATCCAGACTCTTTTTGTATTCTCTCTCGTCATCTCGTGTCACTGTCTAAACAACTATAATTTCCACAATAATGAATGGCTCTATGTCGTGGATTTTTAGGCTTAGGCCTAGGGCCTCCAAATTATTAGTGTCTCTATTTAAAATAAAAAAAAAACATATATACATAGTTCAATTTAGTTTATTTTTTAATCTTCGATTCCAAAATTTATGATCTTAGTTTAATCCTAATTTAACAAAAATATTTTGAGCTATTTTTTATATATTTAGTCAAATTCTACTTTAACAAATTGTTTTTTTGCCCTCCTAGATTCATCACTATTTACAACGATTAGATTTGACATGCACATATGGTTTTCTACCACATCACTTCTTCTCCCATCATGATCCTTGAACCTCATCTCGTCCTTTTCCTCTCTATATTTACAATAAGGCAATAATCAATTACATTTTTTATTTAAAACGAATAACTAACACACCTTCTAATTTTAATCTAAATATATACCTTTTGGACTATCATACCACTTGAATCCTTAATAATTTAGGGAAGGACGTATCTTCAATACACATTGATATTGCTAGGCCATAGACTCTACGGTAATAAACGACTACATGACTAATGTTATGACGTTTTATTGTTATGGGTGATGTGGTGGTAAGTCGCCAGTGACAATTCTTTTGTTTTGCTTTTAAGGGATGCAGATGTTATGTGTGTTTGCATGTGTATGATTGATGGTACATATTTTCTTACACTGAGATTTTAAACATAAATGATTTAGACTGATTATTGTGATATATGAACTTAGTTTTTTATATATAAATATAACCTGATAACTAAAAGTCTAAAACCAACTGCATTTGCAGGCAAAAAGAGCATCTTTGCCAACCACAAGCTTGTGAAATATTGTATATAAAGGGTATAATTCCCAACTTCTACAAAGCCTTTGCTTTGTAACATTTCATTGGGTCTTATCAACTGTCTTTACTTGTACATCTCTTTGGGTTTTAGCATATGTATTTAGTCACTAATGAAAAAGGTTGTATTTGTTACGACTTGGGGTGTTTTGTTGTTTTAAATGTTAAGGTCGTAAGTCGGCAATGCATCTTCTTGTTTTATTGATGTAGATCAAGTGTGTGATTACGTGAGTTGTCTTTGACGGAATATGACATTATTTTGATAGTTTATTGTTTGTTTAAAAAAATGATTAAGAAGTAACAAAAAAATGTTTTAAAAAATTGCGTTTGCCGGGAGTCGAACCCGGGTCTATTGCTTGGAAGGCAATTATCCTAACCGTTGGACTACAAACGCTAAGCTATTATCTCAACTTAAAATAAACATTATATATTAAATAGTTTTTATTACAAACGCAATATCTTTTAATAAATTTTCAAATGTTTTCTCTTTAATATCAAAAGTAACTCATTATATGATCATATTGAATAATAGAGAAATGAGGACTCTACAAATCATGTATTTGCGGAGTTCTATAAGAGGATCGTGCTAATCAGTCTGATCATATAAATTAAAGAAATTGCACAACAATAAGCGATTAATTGATTCTGCTATAATAAATTTTTCAGGTTCAAATCTTGTATCCACCGGTTTCTAGGTGTTGTCACTATTAAATGGCAAAATGCTTAATGAAAATTATTAAATAATTAAGTTATAATTTATAAAGATTACAAACAACACTAGAAACCTAACTTCTAATAATTACCTTTTAAAGACCATTTATTAAGTAAAATTTATGATTTATTCGATGCTTTTATTGGTTAGCAGAGTATTAATAAGTTCGTGTGATTTTTTTTTGTTGCGAATTCTCGTGTCAAAAAACAAACAAACAAATCATTAATCATGTATGATATTTGTGTCTTCCAAGAAGATATCAGTAGTTAAGCTAAAGACAAATTTTGTGAAGTTGGATTTGTATCCTTAGTGCTTGAAAATTATAAAATATAGTACTTCATAAATCATGTTTATATCCTTATTATAATAAATTGTTGCTTATATATATTCTTTTTTCTTGGAAAATAAGTGCATAGGTTAAGTGATGACAAAACCAAAGAAAAAGCACCTAAGGGAAACAAGAGGAATCATTAGTCACAAGATCCTCAATTCGGTTTATCATGTAAAGACATTTTTCCTAATCTAATAAAGCCAAAACTAAGATTAGGACGATGTCACACATTTCTGAAAAAAGGTAAATTATTGAATAAATGCATGTATAAAACAAATAGCTTGAATATAACAAGTTGATTCTTATAAGTGTCAGATTCAATAAAAAAAACTATATACCAGTCTATTAACTTGATTTATAGAATTCTTATGGGTTGGACCCGGGTCGAATTTTAAAATTTCAATAATAATAATATACGGTTAAGTATGATTAAGAAATACATACGACGGTCAAATAAACAATGACCTGATTTTCTAATGTCAAAGTCTAAAACAACTTCGAAATCCTCCAAAACCTCATCAAGATTACATGCTAAAACCTTTTTAGAGAAATTTATATTTCATAGTCTATCAAGAAAAACACCCGAATTCAATAAAACCGCTCTCATACTCGTTGATCTAGTTCTAGATATCCCTATCGTTGCGATTGATCAAGAAACAAGCACAAATTATTAGGCACAATTTTTTTTAACTTGATTTTACGATAACAAGTGAAAATAACAGATTTAAGATTCTAAATACCCAAGTATTTATCTTTTTTCCCGCTTATCTTTCTATGACTTACATTGTCATCGTCCAAAATATACATTATCACTCGAATGACAAAAACATCTCTCTAATTTCTTATGCATACATATATCTTATTCAAGACTCTATATACCTGAAATATCCTCTTTTCCATTCTATTGCTTTGTCCTCATCCAAAATAATATACGTTTAAACTATCAGATACGTATATAACATATAAAAAAATTCACTTGTGTGACGCAAACATACGCTAAGTACACGCTAGCTGTTTGATTTGTTATCCACAAGTAGTCGTCATTGCCGGCATTCCAAGTTCAGCAAATATATTTAAATGAGATCTGAACAGTGATCATCTACAGGGATATGATAATAAAAACTCAAAGGTGATAAGTCCTATATGTATGCATGGTTACTATATACATAGTTTTTCACAAGAGGGTCTCAACTCTCAACACTCAACTATCAAAGCCATTTCTTGGTGAGAGTATCATAGAATCCCACAAAAAGATTGAATCTTTTTAGAAAGATTTTCAAAATCAAATTAGGGTTTCATAGAGATTTCCAAATGGCATCTGCACTTTCTATTTCAGGAAAGCTTTGTATAGGATCATCGATCAACGATCGCAAGATCTCTCATCAAGAACTCAAGATAACAGCTCGTGTTGTAGCACCAAAGAAGCCAAATTTGCCTGAGTTATCAATAAAAGGCATTCCTCACGCTGATCTACGCGTCCGAGAGATCGTTCAAAGACAGTTACAGACACGACCCGATGATCATTCTGTCTGCAGAAAGCCCGAATTCCACCCTGAGTTTCTTGAAGACGCGTATGATCGATGCAGAGATATTTGTGCTGAATATGCCAAGACTTTCTATTTAGGTTCAGTTTTTGATTTAATATGCATTGATTGATTAAACAGTTTCCTAAGATGGAAAGTTTCTGTAGCTTTGGTGATGAGTTAATTTGCTTTGAAATTTGATAGGAACAAGATTAATGACAGAAGAAAGACAGAAAGCAATATGGGCCATATATGGTAAGTGCATGCATCATGAAGATTAAAGATCTAACCTTTAGTATTGTTTTACATATGGGTGCGTTCTTAAAAGATCAAAAACACTACTTGATCTACAGTTTGGTGCAGAAGAACCGATGAACTCGTGGATGGCCCAAACGCGATCCACATGAGTGCCGCGGTTCTTGACAGATGGGAAGAAAGACTCCATGATCTCTTCAATGGCCGGCCCTATGACATGCTCGACGCTGCGCTAACACACACCGTTCAAAAGTTCCCACTAGACATTAAGGTACATTAATCAGTTACTAAACAAATAAACATATTAGAGATAGAGAGACTACTTCTGCTGACACTGGCTACTATATTTAAACTCCTAAGTTAAAGTTCATATGATTCATTGTTCATACATGCTAAAAGAAGTAACTTTTTCGCACTTTCAGCCTTTTAGAGACATGATTGAAGGCATGAGGATGGACATCAAGAAAAGTAGATATGAAAACTTTCAGGAACTTTACCTGTATTGTTACTATGTTGCCGGAACAGTTGCTCTGATGAGTGTTCCGGTGATGGGTATCGCGCCGGAGTCATCATCGGATGCACCAAACATCTATAACTCAGCTCTTAGTCTTGGCATTGGAAATCAGCTCACAAACATCCTTAGAGATGTAGGAGAAGAGTAAGTTTTATCCTCTAAATGTTTCATTGTTATTCGTTTATTAATTTTATTTTGATGGATGTATCAACGTTAGAAAATTGACTTTCATCGATGAAAAATCACTGACAACATGATTAATTAATAAAACAAGTGAGAGAAGATCATTGTTATTCGTTTACTAATTTTATGGATGTATCACTACTAGAAAAGCTACTTTCATCGATGAAAAATCACAGTATGGTAATCTATCAGTGATCCATCGTTGTTCTGATGATTATGCTAGTGTCAGTGATCCATCATTAAGTACAGTCATTGATTAGTCTACTAACGGATTGCTGACATGGTTTGGTCTGTTGTTGAAAGTCATCTGATTTGTAGTGTATACTGTTTTTCTAGTACTGGTGAACCTTAATCTCGATATTACTTCTTAGTTCCATCTTTGCTTCTCTTTCAGTGCATTAAGAGGTAGAGTGTATCTTCCTCAAGACGAGCTATCACAGTTTGGGCTATGCGATGAGGATGTTTACTCGAGGAAGGTTACCGATAACTGGAGAGAGTTCATGAAAAAACAGATCACACGGGCTCGGTTTTACTTCAACCAGGCCGAAGAAGGCGCTTCTAAGCTTGACAAAGATAGTCGTTGGCCGGTATGTTCACATCTAAATTCCAAATCCATATCCATATATATAAGATACTAGCTTTAAAACTTATGTATTACATGGGTTAGATTATAAAAAAATATAGTATATAATTCTAAATTACGTACTAAATAATTTATTATACATAAAAACAGTTTCATAAGATATGATATATATATATATATATATATATATATATATATATATATATATATATATATATATGGTATGTTTCTATTTGTTAATGATAAGTGAATTAGAAAACATTGAATTGTTTTTTTGAACAAACAAAATTGAAACAGTAGTTATAAAAGTGTGATTAAATTACCGCCTTCATTAATAATTGCCATATAACGGGTGAAAATAATTTGAACAGAAAAATAAAAATTTTGATAGCCTATTAAGTGTTCTTTTAAGATACTCTTTCATTTTAATAAAAAGATGAATAATTAGAATGACACAGTATCATAACTCTAAGGCTCCTCTCCCTAATTTTATTCTCTCTCTACTATATTCAATGATGCTATGAAAACTAATGATATTATTTATACACTTTCAAATAAAAAATAGATTTTATAATAACAATTAGAAACTTGATCTTTATTTTTACTAAAAACACACTTTTTAAAAAGCAATTTTTTAATAAAATAGGAATTTTTTCTAATACAACGATTTTTCTTATAAAAAATTACATCTTTTAAAAAAAATTATTTTAAAACTAAATGTTAAAAGGCAGTTTTCAAAATGAAAGTTTTTAAAAATAAAAGTTTAAAAATGATATTAGTGTTTTATTATTTATATCTTATTTTAAAGTATTGTTTTAATAAATCTTCATTACTAATTATTTAATATTTTTTTATTTAAAATCATATATTTTCTTAAAGTATTGTTTTCATAAATCTTCATTACTAATTATTTAATATTTTTTATTCAACTCGTTTAAAACATGAGGTACTAGCCTAATCTATATAATAAACAAAAATTATATAAATCACTTGTCTCAAACCATAGTTAAATGTGCTTGTGTAATCTCAGGTTTGGTCATCGTTGTTGTTGTACCGCAACATATTGGATGCTATTGAGGAGAATGATTATGATAACTTGACGAAAAGAGCTTATGTTGGTAGAACAAAAAAGCTTCTTATGTTACCTTTATCGTACACTAGATCGGTATCGACCGGTTTTGCCTTCTAAAAGATTCATGAAGGGCAAAATATGTGTTGATATGATATATATGGTATTTCATGTGTTATAATTGTATATTTGGTCCTAAAGATCCTTTGACATGAGAAAGCTTAATGAAATACTTACTTGATACTTCAACGTTGTTGTTTTGTTGTAGTTTACTAGTAACTATTGGTGTCAAGTGTGTCGGGTTCGTGGGTTAAAGTGTTGAATCCGAACACGATTCATGTATATATTGTGTTAAAGATATTAAGTTATCAACTTTTACTCAAATAAACTTAAAATCACATGAGGTGAACACAACCCTTTAACTATTTATTTAAACGAGTCAAATGAGATGTGAATTAGTTGTAAACATGTTAAAAAAGGTAATACACGTGCTGGCAGAATGTAATATATAGGTGAGATAGACATGTTGACAAATCAATCTAACTTATTCAATTAACGAGTTGATGGGTTGGTTTGTTTAATTAAACATAAACATGTTAAATATGTCAACCCGAAAAACACCCGTTAAATAAAGAGGTTAAACAGTCAACCCAAACATAACCTATTTATTAAACGAACTAGATCTAACAACCCGGCCATAAATTGATATTCTCACGTCGTGTTAGGAATATATTGACATCCACTCCTTAACTTATCTTCAGTAAAGTAGTTGAACAAATGTAAAATGAATTCTACTATGACCCTTTACAATTAAAATCAGGTGACATACTTGTAATCGCTTAGTTTAAGAGCTCTAAATGACCAGAGTCTAAGCTACCAAATATCAAGACAATCATATTAATAAATTAATAGAGTATTCTCAACTAATGTCAAAAAGAACTACAACAGCAAAAAGGAAAAAAAATCATGACAAGGAAAGACACCAATTAAAGAACAAACATTGAACAATAGAAGATGACCAAATTGATGTTTGTGCAGCAAATTAACTCCAGCATTACTGCCACTCTTTCAAGATTTGCCTTCTCGGTCTTGTTCTTTCTTATGATCGGTTAGGGGCATCAACGTCATAGAAAATAACTCGGGGTTCTACATGTCACGTCTAACCCCCTCCCCCAGCAGTTTCAAACTAATATTCAAAATTATAATAAGTTGAAGCATGTTTATGTTTGTAAGTTGAGTATTAGACAATTCGTAACACTAACTTTTTTTGGTTACGTGAGAGCCCTTAATTTACCACAAAACTTACGAGTCCACACCAATACCCTACTAACCAATAGGATTAGGTAAAGCGTAACTTTATGAGTGAAAATCCCGATTAGTATTCTGAAGTCAATTAGGAAGATCAGAATATCCGACAGGTTACGTATCCCAAACTATATTCCAAATTATCACTTATAATTTGTTTATTGCGCATGTGGTTGTTGCAGGAAATGTGTTAATGAATCAGGCAATGCGTAAGACTCAAGAGGGAAATTGAAAAACAGATCACACACGTGCTGGAACAAGTCTCCAACCTTCTCATGAAACCAGTACGCTGATAATCCCGAAGATTTCAGGATATGGCCGAGAATATCGAAGAGCTTGTTATTTTTGTATTGCCATATAATGAGGTCAATCTGATTGAATTAGGTACATTCACTGACAGTCTTTTCACTGCTATCAGCTTGTATACACACTCACACTCGAAAACGACACTTGTAACATTTAGTATTTGATCGGATTCGGCTCTCGAGTTGTATTCATTTTTCATTATCAATAAGATCAAAGAGCATATTACCTAACTTCACCAATTTGATCACTTAATTACTTTAGTAGTTTTTTTTCTTATCAAAAAGAGTAACTTGCACTCTTGCATTTGACACGTTGCCTTCAAGAGAGGTTAGAGGAAGAATGGTAGTTAAAGCTGAATTTGAACTTCATAATCCAATTCCAATCTATAATAAGAAAATAATTCCCAAACTTTCTCTAAACCAAAACATGATCTTCTTCCATGTTCATGTATTATGTGTTTTGCCACTTCTTTGAGACTTTGATGTGCATTTTAACTGCCATGAATTCAATCTAGGGACTTCGAAAAAAATAGTTTATGGAGGTTTTTGGATATGTATTTTCAAAGTGATTAGGTGATATTAAATAAGCATATATAATCATATAATCATCTGTAATGAAATGTATGTATGAGATGTTGTTTGGTGTTGCCGTTTGAAGTTGTAATATTAGTACTAACAATTATGAAAAAAGTAAAAATAAAATGACCAAAACAGAAATAAAAAAATATAATTATACAACAAAGATAAAATTACCAAAACAATATTTCAAAGACAGAGATTGTTAACTAATTAATAGAAGCTCAACCACCAATTATATAACTTATACAACAAATAGGATGAAACATCACATATACATATACCAGAATAACTAATTATTGCTAGAACAGACATTAAGAATGACAATTTTTGAATAGTAAAATCTGTAACAGGTGAGTTAACCAACCTATAACCAATTAACAATAACTAAGAATCGGTTTCAGTAATGGTTAAGCCTACCCTTTAACTGAGCTATCGGTATGGATAAGGGTGCAATCCAAACCGAACCACAATTTGCTCAACTATGTTAGTTGTCACATCACATTTTCAATTTCTTTTTAAAATACTCATTTTTTCTTGACTGGCAAAGCCTAAAAATACAAAATATTGTGTCCACATCGTTACAATATTTCAATTCTTTATTTAATAACCAACTTATATAATATAAAATATATTTATTTTTTATTTGATTTTATATAAATATCACAAAATTGTAGGAAAAAGCTTTAAAATTCATACATTAAAATATTACAATAATATTTTGCTTTAAGGAATAAGTAATTCTGAAATTTTAATCATGAAATTAATATTTACAATTATATATATATATTTAAAAAAAAACTAATTATGAAATTATATTATCCAATTCCTCCACCCCACCCTAAACCCAGTCAACCCATCCTTCCACCCTAAACCAGTAAAACCCATGCTTTAAGGAATAAGAGCATTTAAATCTCATTCCTTATTTATATGTAAGTGTATGTACTATATTATAAAGATGAAGATGAGAATGGGAAGAGGATACGAATGCTCTAAAATATCATTGAACCCACCTCATCCCTATACCCGATTTAAAAGCATCATTTTGTGAGTGTCATGATGGTGGGTTTACAAAAGGTTTGAAATTTAACCCCCTGATAGAAGAGTTGTCTTATTTATTTTAACGGCTAATTGGATCACTGACGGTTACCGGCTCACCCGATCATCTTCAGGAGGAAACTCATCATATGTGGGAGAAAACCCTCGGGCACGACCTGAAACCCTTCTTCTTTTTTATCACATGTGAGACTTGAATTCAAGACCACTCCTTATTTAATAAAGTCTTGAGGTACCTCAACTCAACCATTTAGACTAGGGAAAGAGTTTTCTTATATGATAGGTCTTTTCCCTTCAAGTACGAGCATATTCAACCACAATTTGTAGGTGCTCGGTGCTCCTAACGAACATTGTCTTCTTGTATTACTTTCACTAGGCAATATTTGCAAGCACAAGCATATCTTTCATCACATTCAATATCAAGTTGGTTAAAAGACATGTATAAAAACGATGTGATAATCAACCCCTCCTCTCATTAATGTAAGTCTTTGTTTTTCGTGTCTTATTTTCTTAGGTTTATGGTAACTTTAACTTATATTCAACATGGTGGATGAACATATGTTTAGCTAGATGACTGTACATTAGTTTTTGATGAATACAAGGTTCTGCTTCATGCATAGAATGTGATATAGTTAGAACTGGAATAATTTTGTTTCATAGCTACGTGAATTTTTTTTAAAAATGGGACTTTTTAAGAGAGAGAAATGACAAAGGGGAAAGTCTTTACCCGGTTTGACTTTAAGGGTACCCGCCCCTGGTAGGGGCAGGTTCTTTAATCGATGTAACAGGCCAGCATGTGAGTGTGTGTAGTGGTGTCACATCGAGGAGAGACCTCACCCTTGGCAGGAGCGGGTTCTCCTCGCCCAAATTTCCACCACACGTTTAACCTACCCGATCACCCACCATCAATTAACCATCCGAATTTTATTTTTGATCATTCAACCCAACATTTTCATATTCAATCCCAACATTTAAAATAAAATTAGTCATTATCATGGCTCGACCTTATTTTTTGCAATTATTTTGGGGTGGTGATATTTTATTCGAAAATGGAAATATCATATGTGGTGATTCTACTAGAAGTTCAACAATTATTTTTCGTAATAGAGTGTTATATGAAGAATTTATTGATTTAATTTGTATTCGTCTTCAAATTCAAAAAGAGTATTATAATTTGAAAATAAAATTATATTACTCATACGGTGGTTTCTCTCAAAGCTCTGGAATTTTTCATAACTCAAGTCTAGAAGTCTTGTATTATTTGGGAGAAAATGTTGAAAATCTCCGAGGAAATGTTTACGTTATCATTGAGCCGAAGATGTCTGTACAACAATCCAATTATATGGATCATCTAGGCGGTTTCTCTGTATCAGAAGCACCCGGTCCGTCAAGCAATTCTCATCATCAAGGCAATGTAAGATCACATGATTATCAAGCCGGTCCGTCAACCAATTCTCATCATCAAGTCGATGATGATAACAGAGGTTTTGATAAGTCAGATGATGGTATTTCAAATAGTAGTGAAGATACTGAACTCATCCTGTCACAAGAAGAATCTAGTAATGATAACAACTACAGCTATAGAGTTTCAGACCATTATAATTCTGGTGTTAATTCATGATCTTACGGGGAGATGAACTATTCTGAAGATTCTCAGGAGTTAAGAGATTATGAAGCTGCTGATCTTGGCGATGAAGACCATATGGATATATGGAAAGAAGAGTCAAAAGAAATCCATGTTGGGATGTACTTTAAATCTAAAGATGAAGTAATGCATGCAGTGCGATTATGGAATCTTGCACGTAACAGAGAGGTTGTAGTAGTTGAAAGTAAACGTACAAGATGGAGAGCAAAGTGCTACAGCACTAGCCCTAATTACAATAATAATCTTCATAATGGTCCACCATGTACATGGTATGTGTATGCATCCAAGAACCACGATCATCACATGTGGAGAATTTCAAGATGGGTGAATGCACACAACTGCTTTGGTACTGTTGTTGGTAACAACAATAGAAGTTTCAAATGCAGAGATATTGTTACCCGCATCATCCATTTTGTTCGTCAGGATATTGCTTTTCCTATCAAGCAAATTCAAGCACATTTAAAAGACACGTTGAATGTTGATGTTTCATGTAATAAAGCCTGGCGAGCTAAAAAAGTTGCTATTGAGAGTATTTACGGTAGTTGGGAGAGTAACTTTGAGCAATTACCTACGTACATCAAAGCATTACACGAGAAGAACCATGTTATCATGGAATGGTTACATCATCCGACCGGTACATCTGCTTATTATACATTCAAATATGTGTTTTGGGCATTCAGCCCAATAATTAAAGCATTCAGCTATTGTCAATCGGTGATATCTGTTGATGACACTTTCTCGAAAGGTTCCTACTGTGGTAAAATGTTAATTGCAGTTGCAAAAAATACAAACAACTACGTAATACCGGTAGCTTATGCAATTGTAGATGAAGAGACGGTAGAAAGTTGGAGTTGGTTTTTCGATCAATTTTGGTCATACATTGCAGTTCACCACAATTCTATTGGTTCGGGAAAAAAGTTGTGTGTTATTTCTGATAGGCACAAAGGAATTATTCGTGCAATGAATACTCTTGAAGAGTGGAATGCATCGATTTTGTCTCCGACATGTTCGAAGTAACCTCATGCAAAAGTTCAAGGTTTCTAACTTAAAAAGGCTATGTTGGTCTATCGGAAGCACCACCCAACAAAGGAAGTATAACTATTGTGTAAGTCAAATGACAAGCGTCAATCCAGAAGCGTGGGAATATTTAAAAGCTATTAAAGAGAGTAAATGGACGCTTCTACACGATAAAAATCATCGTCGGTGGGGTAACCTGACGTCTAACATTTCAGAAAGCTTCAACAATACGTTGCGAGGTGTCAAGCTTATGCCAATAAAAGCTATTATTAATGTACGTTCGATAAAACAGTCGAACAGTTCAGAAAGCATACTGACATCGCAGACAACTGCAACACGGCGTTACCCCCTCGCATATGGGTTTGCTTAATGCACGTGATATTAACTCGCAAGAACATATCATAACAGAGTTTGATTACAGAGAGACGAGGTATAGAGTTCTTTCAAAGATCCAAACGAATGAAGTTGGTGGAAATGATTATACCGTGGAAATGATTGCACGTGTGGTAAATAGCAGATGCAAAGATTCCCGTGCTCACATGCAATTGCAGCTTGCCGCCATAAAGGTGAATCACCTCATAACATTGTTCATCAGGTCTATAGTACTGTTGTTTATCAAGAACAGTATAATGGTCATTTTTACCCGCTTCATCACCCTGATTATTGGACGAACCCGGGTTGGAGGATAAGAGGCGATCCATTAAAAATCACCACGTCATGAGGTAGGAGACACATGAGAAGGATACACAACGAGATGGATGTTCATCATCCAGATGCACCTGTTATACGTAGATGTTCAATATGTAGACAAACATGTCATAACATGAACACTTGTCCAAACTCATATTCATGAGGAGATTGTTGTATATTAATTTTATTTGATGTTTACTGGTTATTATTGTTTAATATTATTATGTTAGTTTTAAATTATAAAATATAAATATTAATTATAAAAAATGATTATTTTATTCCAAAAAAACTCCTATAAATACCACCACCCTTCTCATAATGGCACACCACATTTCACAACTTCCCTTCCAAAAACACCACATAACCCATAAAAATGGCACACCGACCAGGTAAAGAACCAGTTCATGAACCCCGATTGACGAGTTCAATTCTACAAAGGTTGAGGCAGCCTAAGAAGCAGCATGAATCATCTTCGTCAGAAAACAACCCGGTGCATACACCATTTTTAGTTGCAGATGAAGAAAAATCTAAGAATTGGTCAAAAGATACTATTGACTTCTACAACAACGGGGATGCGCCATATTGTGTTTCAGTTCTATTTGGTGGTAAGTGGCTTGGGAAGGATTTTTGGGGTGCTTTATTAGGCTACGAACACGACGGTCGTCTTTCTCCATTGGTAAAAATCTTATCTATTTTTCAATTAAATAATTTAGTTTTATATAATATTTATTAGATGTTAATACTTTATATCACAGCATATAGAAGGCTGGGTAAAACGAATGATACGGATGAGACGTGAAAAAAGTTTTCAAATATAGTTTTCAAATAAAGTTTTCAAATATACCCGGTTAACTAGAAAAATATATGATTACTGAAAAATAGTCAATTTATAAGTTTTTTTAACATACCGTGCACCATATGGTAATCTGAAATCAATCGATCGAGTATTCCGGGGACACATAGAATGTAACCTTTCCCATGCCCATAATTGCAACAAGAATAAAGGCTCACCAACCTCTCGATTTGTGACACTCATTGCCTTACATAATTGTCTATACAAAGATGCTGAAACTGCACTTTCCCAACTAAGTCTACCACAGTTATTTAAGTTTTCAATATGACTTAAATAGATTATGTGCACCCAGTTGCTAGAAGTATCAGGAAATAAAGTGGCACCAATCATAAAAAATATAATTAATCTAGCTTTTTGGATGCACTGAAAATCTGTGGCATTATTAGGAAATGGTTTTATTATTTCATCTAAAATAAACCTTAGGTTTAACTTATAACCACTTACAGCGCTTGTAGCGAGTGTACAGCCGGTTAAATACTCAAACCTCATTATAATTTCAGATGCACTCATAGCATAATCAGTGCCAGAAACAACATCACCTTCAACCGGCAAACCCCATAAAACTTGTACATCTTGAAGGGTTATTGTGGTTTCTCCAACCGGTAAATGAAAGGTGTATGTCTCCGGCCTCCATCTCTCCACCAAAGCTGAGATAAGAGCACGGTCAAGTTTGCGATAACCACACTCGATCACACCCGCAAAACCAGCCAACCTTATATATCTCATAATATTATAAGGGATATGCTCCGCATCAATGTAATCCCAAAAAGCTTTAGCACCTCGTCTAACACGTAAAATTCCATCATCGCTTTGTGGATCTCGAAAATAATAATCAGCTCTATGTTGACCACCTAAAAATAACAAATCATTATTTAGTGGACCTGGTGAATTCTCCAGCTCATTTTGATTTTTGAAATGAAGTATGAAATTATAGAAAAAATTAGGTTCAAAGATAGTGAGAAATTGGATTGGAAAAACGTATGAAATGAACGAAGATTAAAATTTCGTTGGTTTAAATAGGATAAATGGGGGTGGGGGTGTAAGAGAATTGATGGTGGGTGATCGGGTAGGTTAAACGTATGGTGGAAATTTGGGTGAGGAGAATCCGCCCGTGCTAAGGGCGAGGTCTCTCCTCGATGTGACACCACTGCACACACTCACACACCACTGTACACACTCACATGCTGGCCTGCTACATCGATTAAAGAACCCGCCCCTGCCAGGGGCGGGTACCCTTAAAGTCAAACCGGGTAAAGACTTTCCCCTCTTGTCATTTCTCTCTCTTAAGAAGTCCTATTTTTTAAAAAAAAATTCTAGCTATGTTTGGTTGGTGAAGAAAGAACTAAAACTTTTTCCACTTAATTCAGTTAATCGAAAGAAATTAACCCTCCGTGATGTTTGTTAGTGAACATTTATGGAGTTTAAATCTTTTAATTGGGTGTTTGAAGATTACAAAAATACCATTAATCGTTTCT
Source organism: Flaveria sonorensis (assembly GCA_025506505.1). Taxonomy (NCBI): domain Eukaryota; kingdom Viridiplantae; phylum Streptophyta; class Magnoliopsida; order Asterales; family Asteraceae; genus Flaveria; species Flaveria sonorensis. The sequence continues at coordinate 45,895,433 of CM046431.1, read as the reverse complement.
TCCCGTAACTTATTTGCCAAGTTCGATTTAATTCTCGATCATTTTTTCCCAAAACATTTTTGCCTTGTTCAATTGAGTTCATCTCTACCTTTTTAAGTGTATAAAAAGATTCTGTTTATTTAAAGAAAGAAAAACAGAACACTAGCGAGGGAAATCGAACTTGGGAGATGAGGAAAAAATCCAAGAAACGATACTTAGTTTTTACTAAGTTTTCAAATAAATGACACTCAGTATACTTATAAAAGTTTAAGAACAAGATTCATAATTTTAGATATACTTAAAGGACAAAATTTGTAATTTACTCTATATTTAATGATCTATGTCACAATGTAGTTTAAATGTGTATTCTTTTTTGTTTACAAAAGAATATGAATTAAGGCTATGTCTAAAACATATAATCACCTCATTAGGATGTAATTACATAATATGAATAAAGTAGTCCGATGCACAGTAAGAAGTACAATCATTCATGCACTAGGTGCAATCTGTCATTGCGTACGAGTGTTTGATGCGTGAGGTACAATCATCTAATGCAGCCACCTAACTCACCGCCCCTTTATCAGCGTCCTTCGCATATGCTTTAGAGAGAGTGTGGATGTGGATGACGGTATCGGTCATCGCTGGCCGTCGTCAGCCGTTGTCGGCACCGGCTATTGTGCCTATATATCACCGGTTGATGAGGCGGTGACTTGATTTGGGTGTTTCAAGCTGTTTTAGAGAGAGAGTAAGTGTGACTGCCAATTTGGGGGTCGGCCTTGTCACCAGCGATGGCTAGGTGGTGGGTGTGTTGAATCTAAATACAAATTCTATAAGCCCCTGTGACACAGGTGATGACACTGCTTGTCGATTTTGCTTCATTTGGGTTTGGTGCTTTGTGTTTGCGTGGGTTGGCACGGTGCTTCTGCGTGTTCTTCATAATTTCTTCTTTCTTTGCCAGTGAATCTTCCACTGCCTCTCCTTCGCAAGTGAAATGAAGATAGTAAACCCTAAACATTACTTGCTTACTGGTTCATTCTATATATCTGTATCTAGTCGATTTGATTTAGTAATCGGTTGCTTGCATATTGTCTTGGTTGTACGAAACCCTAATTTGCTAGTAGGGATTTTTATGTGAAAATTTTAGTTTTATTATAATTAAAATCATATGTTTTTAAGAACTATTGGAAATGCTCGCGCGTTGCGGCGGTACGACTGTTGTGCTATTTTTTGGGAATTCGATTTAGTAAGTATCGGCTCGGTGCGTTATGATGTAAATTAAGAAATCAAAATATAATTATTAAAAAACTGAATAAAAGAAAATAATTACGTATATTACAAAGTCTTTATGATAATTATATTATCCCAACAATATTAGTGAAAGCATGGGTGGTATTTGTGGTTGGAAATCACTTATTACCTAAATTTTAGGAGGGGTTCATTTTATGAATATAGGTTAGAGTTTTATGATTATCGGAGGCAGCTTTCGGTGGTGATTTGCATAGACCGAAGAAAGTTAATGAATAAATTATCACCATAAATTAACATCTTGATTGTTATTGAGCTGTTAACAACCAGCAATAAAAAAGAGAAGAGAGATTAGTATTCAATTGTAATGAATTAATGGCATTGAAAGTAAATGTCGGTTTTGTTTGGTTACGTGCATATGCTTTAGCATGTGTATTATAAGCATCGTATGTTATACTTTATTGTATGAGCATAATGGTATAAAATGGTTAATTTTTTGAAATTTAAGCATGACTTTTCATATAGGTGTCTTAATTCATATGTAAAATTATCATTTTATTCTTTTTTTACTTTTATTATAAAGATATAGATAAATATTAAAATTATTAAACCCTAGAAAAATATTAGAATTATAGTTATTATAAATAGTAAGATATATATAAGTTATATACTTAAATATTTAAATAATACTTAATTTAAATAGTATTTAGTTATAAAAATATAATTAGTAAATATAAATGTAATGTTAATTTATAGTATCATAAAAAAGAGAGTAAATTACATGATTCATCCTTTATGTATGTTACTAATTTTGGATTAGGTCCTTTCTCTTTATTAATTACAAAGAACATCCTTTTAGTTTAATTGTCTGTAACGATCTAATTCTTTAAGTTAACCATTGTTAATTAGGGGTTTAAATCTTAATCACGTGGATATCACAAGAGGGCAAAAGAGTAAATTTCTCCCTCCCCTCCTAGATTAAACAAGTATTCATCCAACTTTTCAATAAGATTATTTCGAAAGTTATTTACTTCATGGTTATTTTTAAATTATCTTAGTTTAAAGACCGAATAACTTGACAAATAATATTCACGGGAATTGCATCTTATTATACTATTATACTATAATTTAATATTATACTTAAAATTTAATTTATAGGGTTATAAATACTTGGATCAAGTTGACCACTTAAAACTAAATACAATTTACAAGATTATAATTTCAACCAATTTATCTAGGACATAGGAGTTTAACATGTAACCATCCTAAAGCCTTAGTATCCTGAATAACCACCAAATATAATACAAACAGAAAGTAATCATCAATAACATATTAACATACTGACTATCATTATACATATCTAACATATTGAAAATAAAAATAGAATACACATTATTTACAGTTTGGTTCGTCTTCATATTGCCGGTTTCATTTATCGTAACCAAACAGTTTGTTACGGTTTGAAATATTTTAAATCGACTTACCGTGAGTCACTAAGAAAACGGACCATGATCAAACCAGTGACGGGGTTCGAACAGCTTTATGGTTTTAAACCGAATCATCAACACCCCTGGTTTATGTTTTAGGCATGGAAATAGATGGTTCATGAGGTTGAGCACAGGTGACTACTGAACTCTGATTAGCGCCAAGGGTCCATGTTACGTCATCAGTGCTCAAGCATACCCGGGTTAGAAAGAAGTTGAATAAGCAACTCAAGGTCAATTTGACTTCTTGATGCATTGCAATTGATCCAAATATGTAAAACTTTATAAACTAATTATTAGAATAATATAAATTATACTATAATTAGAAGATGTAATTCCTATTAGTTTATGTAAATATTATTAGTCAAGTTGTATTATATTTTGTTATTCGATACGTAAAAACGAGATAAGTGAAACATAATCATATGTGAAGCAAATTTTTTTTTCCAAAGTATCTTATTCAAAAGATTGGATGAGTTTTTGTTTATCCAAAAGTTAAGAGGGGGGATTTTACTCTTATACCTTCTTGTGATTTGGACAAGAGTTTGATTTAACCCCTTTATCTAATGATGTTTAACTTAAAGATAAAATCATTATAAATCATTAAACTAAAAGATGTCCTCTGTAATTACTAAATATAAAGGATCTAATCCATAAATACTAGATTAATCATGTAATTTACTCTAAATAAAATAAAATTTAATAAAGTAAATTAAATAATAATGTTTATTAAATGTCTTAAAATCTTAATTAATTTCTTATTTTACTCATCTTAAATGTTTTGCAATCCTTTATATATGTTGCTTCAAAACTTGTATGCTTGATAAATTACATTTGTATCCAAAGAGATGTATTATATATTAGTATAGATGTAAGTATTTAAATAATAGCAAAGTATAATATTTGTCTACTTTGTATCTATGATGATTCAAATATTTTATATACACATAAATAAATATTTTATTCAATTAACTCAAGTAAGACAAAGGTTATAATTAATTTTTTATATAAAATAAACAAAGAAACAAATTAAAGTTGTAGTTTATTTTTACTGTTTATGCATCAAACATTTAAAAAAGTTTTAAAGTAATTTTATGGGTTTGTCTTCAGTGTTTGTTAGATGTGTGGTTAGAGAGCGTTCTAGATAATACACATCCAAAAAGACTAGTTTATATCTGACAAAAAAATGACATTTAAAATTATTTAATGATGTTTTGAATAATTTAAATCCATCACATTGTCTTCAAATTATTTAGCAAAATATCAAAAATAAAACATATAACACGTCTTAAAATAACATCTCGACAACCCTTTCTGGAAATTTCAATGCATTTCGATAAACTGGCTTTTCTTTTTGTTATAATGTATTGATTAAACTTTTAATTAGCTTATTAAACATGTTTGTTTAATTAATCATATAAAGTTTTCTCGTTTTATATATTACAAAAAATAAACGAGTAATAGATTGACAATTTAAGAATATAACCATTATTTTTCTTTATACAGCTTCTAATCTATACATTTTAACTACTGTACTTGTATTTTGTATTGTTTGAATAATTGACCGTTTATATGGAAGGAAAGTACGTTTGTTAACGATGATTATGATTAAAGTAATAACTGAATGAGTTTTTTTTTTTAACATGTAAATCCAAAGTTTGATAAATATCCATTGTGAAATGAAAGCAAAAAATTTTAAATAATATACTAAGATTAAGATTATTATTATTTTTTATTTTATGAACCTTAAACTATTAAGTTGTTTACATGTTAGTATTTTTGGATAAGGTGACACTACATAATAATATCATGTGTTTCTATCAACTATATTGATACCGTGTCATACGTTATATGAAGTAGTGCTATTTGTTATTTTTACATCTATAATTGCATCATAAAATGCTAAATTTATAATTTACTTTTTTAATTCTATAATCATATCTTTCTATATTCTATAAGTGAACATACAAACATTATAGAAAGTAAAATATGAATCCGACTCCTAATGATGTCGACATCTAATACAAAATTTGTTTCAATGATTATTTTCTTGTCAATTGTGAACAGACTTATTTTTGTTGTTGTTGAAATGATTGATTCTTTCAAAACAAATGGTTGCATGACGATATGACATTTTGGTTTAAGGCTTAAAATCTCTTTTTGTATTTTTCATACAAATCATTGTCTATAAGTATACTAAGTTGTCAATTTATAGGCATTTATAGTTTTATATATGTACATGTCACTTTAGTTAGTGTATATAAAGCATAAACATTCTATTAATCATTTAACCCAAATTTATCTACTACTAAAATCTCAAAACGGTGCGTTCACCTTACGAATAGCAACACCTTTGGGCAATCATTAGATGTCACTATGTCACGTTGGTAGCGTTAAGTTGTGTTATTTTTGTCTCCATCAATCGCAATTTATATATCGTTCTAAAAAACTTGTAGCTTTCTTATAAAAAAAACAAACATTTAAAAAAGTATGCTTTGTTACAGTCGTGATCACGCACTGTTAAACCAAGGGCATGAGCTCGAATAGTTTAAGTCCACACAATAATAATACCAATATAAGGTATTCTAATTTTACAGGTATTTCTCTCCTCCTATTTTTTCATCAATAGTGTTAATTTGTAGCTCGGTAGTGTAAATTTTCGGTCCGGTAGTGAAAATTTTTAATAAATATAAAGTCCGCCCCCCATAAAATAGTTTACTTTCCCCGCCCGCCCCCTTAAGGTTTGGTTCAAGCTCCGCCACTATTGTATGTCGTTCATGAAAAAAAATTTTTTGCCCCTCCCCCCCCCCCCCCCCCCCCCCCCCCCCTCTTTTATAACTTACCATAAACATCGGTAATGTGCTTGCTTTTTCTTATGTTTAAGATAATATATTTTTAATTTTTCTTTTTAAATTCGTTTTCATTTATTCACCACTTACTTTCACAATAACAAACTATTCTCTTAAATTCCGAACATACCTCACGTTTATGTATGAATTTTGTTCATCCCCAAGTATTTAGTCACTAGTCTATGTATATCATTAAATCGTTCCAACAAGCTTATATATTGTTATTATTTTGTTAATCATTTATTCTCTTTCTCTCTTCCCTCTGATTATATTGTTATTATTATGCTAATCATTTATTCTCTTTCTCTCTTCCCTCGGATTCAAAAGAAATTAGGTTCATTGGAATGTTATTTTATTGTTATTGTTATTATTTTTATTTTGAAATGTTATTTTATTGCTATTGTTGTTGATGTTATTATATTATCGTTAATTTATTATTATTATTTTTTTGGCAACCAGCGGATCCAGAAGATGTTTCTGGAGAATATGAAATGCTACCATTTCATTTTTCATCATCAAGCTCACAAATCACACCAAATTATACATTTATTACTACAGATTAAAACATGATGTTTATTCATACAACTATCCAATACCAACAATTGCCTTAAGGTACTTTCTTATCTTCAATTTAAACCCATATCAATTACAAAAGATATCATCACCTAACATCTTCATCTTCTACTGCATGATCACTCTATCAGCCACTTCCACGTGATCGGAAGCTGTAACACCGCAATTTCAATCATATCTGTGTTAGTTTAATCAACAATTTCCTACAAGTTTTCAAACACATAGCATACGAATGTGAAAACGATGAGTTTGATTTCGTATGGACCTTAAAAGAAAACTAGAAAAAATAAACGTTTGATCAGCCCATTTTCTCAAACTGATGCAATATATATCAAGAGTGATAATATCATGCTTGAATCTTTATCGGTTAAATCATATATTATGTAAGGAAGGCTACCAGATGAACATATATACCATCAAAATTTTGTATAAGCCACTAAACAAACAATAACAATGTATACAATATATTTTGTACCCAATGTGTATTGTAATATTAATATAGTACAAAGCACCCCTATTGTAATAAACGAGTCAAACCAGTGTATTTAAAGTTCGAGTTCAAACTTTAAACATAAAGCTTAAAATGAAATAAGCTCGACCTCGACCTCAACATCCTTCAAACTACACACGTCTAGTTAACTTTGACTCGCCTTGTTTACGCAGTATTCGTCTCTTGAAAATTTTATTGTAAAGAGTAGGGGTGTGTAAGAAACCGAAATAACCGAACTGTAACCAAAATAACCGACGTAACCGTATTGAAATAACTGAAACCGCTAAGAAACCGACGGTTTGGTGTGATGATTTTTTAAAAACCGATTTTTTTGGTCCGGTTTTGGTTTTCCTTGTAACAAAAACCGAACCAAAACTATACAATAAAACTTGTATACTTAGGGTGCAATCATGCACTAATAAACAAGTAGGCTATTAGTTACAAAAAACCGATATTTTGATTTCTAGGTTTTTAAACTGTTCGGTTTCGGTTTTTTCGGTTTTCGGTTTTCACTTCGATTTCGGTTCAGTTTTGGTTTTGTTCGGTTTTACCGTTTGGCTTTTAGGTTTCTAAATAAAAATAATTTAAAGTAATGAATTTAAGCTAAAAACTTTGTTATTACATAGTTTTGTTGATTATTAAATATAATCATATATTCTTATAAATTAGTTGATATTAAAATTCAATACAATCTATAAATATAAAAACAGAAAATTTAATAAAATATTTTAATCTATCAATTCAAACAAAAGAAACTAAAGATTATTTTTGAAACCTACGTATTCAACCCCGTAAAGAGTCCAGGCCCAACGATCATCTGACCCAAAACATAAAACCGAAGCAAACCCGATCGGGTCGAATATAAACATCACTCGGTTCATTTGCTTCCGCTTCACCGTCGACAAAAACCACCGTGAGACCACCGCCGCAACGGAGCCTTAATGTTTCATATGTCGTCACCGGATCTCCGTCCTTCTTCATCTGATTAATCATTTCCGATAAGTATGTTCTCCGTACGATTTGAATGTCCGCTAATTTGTGCGAATATGCTTGTCAAAATTAGGGCATGAAGTTCTTATTACTTTTTTGCTTATTGTTCTGTTTAGTCTACTAATTGTGGTTAGATGTTGGTTTTGTTGTTTGATTAGAAATGCATGTGTGTGTTTGATACATTCTAATTTGTTTTGAAAATGCGTTTTAGGGTTTGTTGGTGTTTGGTTAAAGGAAATACAGTTAATTTGTTAATTTAAGCTTCTATTTCGTGCTATTTGATGTAATTCATTCTTATATATACTTGAAGTTTATATGAAATATATGTAGTGTTTATCTATAGGGCATCTGACCTTTGTATACAATTATGCGTTCTTTTTAAGAAGTGTAATGAATACAATAGCGAAATGAGTACAAAGGTTCAACCGGTATCTATGAAGGACAATGTTCAGGCTGCCACAACAACTGCAGGATCTGTGCTTTGAAAATAATGTGTTCTTGTTCTTAGTGTTTGATGAAAGAAAACATAGATAGTTCCATCAGTTTAAGGGGCTGTTTGGCGGCATCTGAATCAGCCTCTTAATGGTTCAGATGTCTGAATGGTTCAACACCTAATGGTTCAGACTGCTTGTTTCCCGAGCAAATGTCTGAATGGTTCAGGCATTTGCCTCTGAATGGTTAAGAGGTCTAATGCTGAAGGTTCAGACCTCTTAATAGTTCAGCACTTAATGGTTTAGACCTATTATTGGTTCAGCGCTTAATCATACAGAAATTGCCACACAGCTCCTAAGCTTCTTGTATATTGGATAAGGGGATGTTATGTGGATCTTTCAGCTGTTGATTATGTTAAGCTTCTGTTTCTTGCTCTTTGATGTAATTCATTCTTAAGTATCCCTGAAGTTTGTAGAATATATGTAGTGTTTACCTTTTGGCGTCTGACCTTTATATACATTTATGTTTTTTTGTTAAGATTTGTAATGAATACAATAGCAAAATGAGTTCAAAGGTTCAACCAGTATCCATGGAGGATAATGTTCAGGCTGCTATAACAAGTGCTGCATCGGTATCATCAACTGCGAGCCCTAAAGTTTCTTTGTTTGCGAAAAAGTCTGGATTTGTAATACCGAAAAACAAGCTATCAGGTTCATTGGTGCCCATATTTCGTGCCAAGAAAAAGCCAGGTGGCGCTGACGTGAAGAGCGAAGAAAGTACTAAACAGATACCGAGAAAAACGAAATGGGGCCCTGATTTGACACAAGATGCTTTTGTTAAAAAAGGAAGAGCTTCTGCATATCAGGTAATTCTAGATAGATGCTGAGAAAACATTTGTTTTCATTGAGGATTTTCTTGTGTTAATGTGTTATATGGTCCATTTTGTTTACATTGAAGTCTGAATTTTGTTCATGAACACGTTGATCTTATAGCTAGATTATCTTTATTGATTCAGAGGAATTCGTAGCCCATAGTTATTATTAAGGGAGGAACATTTTATGTCAGTGTTGTCTCTATGAATGATTTGCATGAACTCCCATATCCAGGTGTCTCTTACATGGTACAATATTTGACCAGACTAGATTGGATCAAATCACACAACAACTAAAATCTGGAATTCTGGAGGTCGGGGATGATCTTGGTCATGATTCATCAGCTGCTCAAGGATCTTCAGACCGCCAAGTTATTGTGGTTAGGTTTCTATTTTGGTACCTTTAAGGCTTTAATTTTTATGTTACTGAAGTCCAACCCAAAACTCCTTAAGAATATACTTTTTGGTGCAGAAATCAGAGTTGGAAGTTGAAAGGCGTGAGATTATTGGTAGGTTAAGTTATTACATTAGTTTCTATACATGATACGCACATATTCTTATTTCTTATGGTGTTTTTCATGTTTGACAGGTGAAATACTGAAGCTGAATCCAAGTTTTAAGGCTCCCCCTGATTACAAGCCATTGTTAAAAGAGGATAAAGTTGTAATCCCGGTAAGTTCAAGCCCTACTTGTTAGAATGTTTCTATATATTGTTTGACATATTAATTTACATTTTGTACCTCTTGATTAATAGATCAAAGAACATCCTGGACACAACTTTATTTGGCTAATATTTGGACCAGCAGGCAATACTCATAAACAATTAGAAAAGGTTACAACTATTTAATTTTCTAGGATTTGTCAATGTCACTAATGCTTTATATTAAAATGGTGTTACAATCTCTGTAATAGGAAACCGGGGCGGAAATACGAGTTTATGGAACCAAAGCCAATACAAAGAAAGAGGTAACTTTTACATTTTCATCTTGTCAAATGTTTTTATTGATATTCGTTAAATCATTTCTTGGTACAACACTACAATCAGAGTGAGATAACTTCATCTGATGGCAATGAAGTTAATGGTGACTATGAAAAGTTGCATGTTCTTGTGACTGCTGAAACTTATGAGAAAGTTGATGCTGCAGTTTCTCTGATTGAACTACTTGTCACACCAGTTTTAGTAAGTTATGATTATTATTTTTGTGATATGCTATTATTATAAGTTTTGTTTGCTTATAAAGATTTTCTTTCATTAGGCAAATGTTGCAGATGTTTCTACAAATGATTCAGCTTCCGGAGATAATCTAAACACAGTTAGTCTCAAACAAGACACACCTGTGGTGGTAAATACAGGATCTGTAGCACCACCACTAGCTCAGTTCCAGCCATACCCTAACCAATGGGTTCCACCCAGTCAGTCACCACGGTTTATTGCACCGCCCTTTCCAACCCCTTTAAATTCTGGATCCGTGCCATCATCATTTAGTCCACGGCCCGTTATATCTGGACCGCATACGGTTCAGATGAATAATATGGGTTATCCCGGTCCACCCAGGAATCCGTCATTGCCACCATTGCAGACATCGCCTCGTCCACCTAATTTATCAACTCCAACTGGACCAAACCCAAATGTACGTCCAATTGGGTCTGATATTTCTCGACCGGGTCCACCTTATACATTTCCCGAACGCCCTTTGACTTCTACCGGTTGGCCCCAACCATCGGCTCGAGGTGTGGCTCCAAACATGCCACAAATAATGCAACCAATGGCTCGACCTCAACCATCACAACCGCTACCGCCACCACCAGTTGGGTTTCAGACCGGGCCGCCTAACACAGGTCCTCCACGGTTTCCCTCACCAACTACAACCATATCAATACCACCATCTATACAGTCCGCACCCATAACTGCTGCCCTAAGGCCACAGCAACCCAGTTCTAATGATTTCACCTTTCAAACCAACCGTGCACAAACCCCTTCGTCTCAATTCATGCGTCCCCAGAATCCTCCATCACCATCGTTTCGTCCAGGAATGAGTAATCATGTCATGCCACCTGTCATGCAAGGTTTTAACAGGCCACAGAATGGTCATCAAATGGGCCAACATCAAGGCCCAGGTCAACAGCCAGTATTTCCTGGGCATGGTCCACGACCACCCCCCAACCAAGTCGGGCCAGGGCCATAGGCAGTTTGGTCCAGGTTCACCAGCCGTTCCATTCCTTCCCAGGCCTGGAAACTTTGGACCAGTTCAGCAAATTCAACCAGGATTTCGTCCTCAGAACTTATCTGGTCACTTAAACCAGCCGTTTCGTGGCAATGCCCCATATTCTGTGGGCAGGCCCGGTTTGAACCCGTCTGGACCGCAACAGGTATATGATCCGTTGTCCCCTACTGCTGTTCCGCGTAAACCTGGTAACCCACAAATTTCAAGAAAACAAGATAGTGATCCAGAATATGATGATTTGATGGCATCTGTTGGAGTGAAATGATGAGACATCTATTGGTAAATCACTTGTTATGACGACGGTTTTATGTGATGGACCTTTTCTTTTTAATGTGATGTAAGAATTAGATGAAAGCTAGATGCATGATTCTTGACTACCCATAAAAACATTTTACTTTGCATCTTGGGTTTGGGTATACAAATGTTTTAATGGTGTTTGTGGTCTTTGTTTTGATGTAGTGTAGCAAATGATGATCTTGTGTCCCATTCTGAATCTTCCGGTGTATGTTTGGTCACGCGAATAATTGTATTGTTTTTTTGGATGAAAATTCGTGTTTCTGAGACAAGCAAGGTGTAAAATCAGTGGAGCTTGAGCTCGTCTACGCTTAATGAGGTTCATTTTTGTGTGCCCATTAGTTTCTTTGGCACGATGTGGGCAACATAAAAAAAAAGGTTAAAAGTACATTTACATGTGTGCATGTGGCACATGGTGCAAACATAGAAACCTACTTCTGATACGGTTAGCCTTTATATTTACTGTCAGTTCCAATTGATTTGCTATTCCCATGCTAGAATACGTCTGACTACCTGTTCCAACAAACCTGCTAAAAACGATATGTCATATTAACTTGTCTAACAGAGCATGCCTAAACGATAATCTGTCACGTTTGAAACATGGGAAGATCGCTTTTTTTAGGATGGAGAGATTAAAGGTTGCAACAGCTATTTATAGAAAGTTCTACATAATAACAACTGGTTTTGGATTATATGGATATGTTTCCTGACGTATTAATGACAAGTAGTCCATTGGTTAACAACAACATTGAGTCATTGATGAACGAGTCATCTGAAATGAATGAAAAACCTAGCTGGAACTCAAATGTTTCGATGGATTACGTCCAATTAATACGTTAGAAGCTCTTTCCAAAGAGTTAAGTGGTAATCTTTTCTGAAAAGCTTATTAACATTATGTTACCATCAAAATGCAAAATTTAATTAAAGACTTGAATTTTGGTGGATTCCATCAGTAGTTCTTTGGAAGGAGGATCTGTCGGTAATAAACCATATGTGATACTAATTTGTTTAGTAGTGTTCTTGGTTTATCTATTGACATGTTATCAATATATACTTACATGACTCTTAACTTTATACTATGTTATCATTTATCTTCATTTGGGACATCCTCAACAACAAAAACATTAAGGTTAAAGCATAAAGTTTTAGAATTATGATAAGTTTATCAAGATCATAACTCAAAACCATCACTTTATTCTTTATCTTAATATCGCTAACCGCGATATTTAAAGGAATTAGAGGATATAGGACATTTTGCTGATCAAAAGAAGACTTAAGATTAAGATACCATGTAAAGACTAATGCCTTGTCAAGAAAGTAGACTTTTCTACAATGTAGACGATGTTAACAAATATTTATATGCTTTCACAATTATAAAGATGCTTGTGACACGAATCGCTTATGATTCACACGTTATTATAATCTTACAATCGTATAGTGTGGCAGAGCGAGCCATCTTTATTACAAAATGCAAATGTGTTAGAAGTTTGAAAATTAACATAGAAATGATTAGGATAACCCAACTAGGTATGATCAACATTTGTTTTTTATTTTATAAAATAAACATAATAAACAAGTTGACTCCATTTTATTGTTGAATTAAACATTGACTTCAAACACACTCCAAAATTAAGACATAAAAAACCAACCAATCATTTGAATTCAAATAAACTTCGCCGACTAACGAGGCTAAACCTTATCCATCACAAAAACTATGAAAAATACCATGAGTCCATGAAAACAATCATTTAAATGAATACACATGTAAAGATCAACAAACTTTATCTGCTGGTTAAAATTTAGCTGACGCTTTCACTTGTAAACCAAGATTTAGACATTTAGTCGGTGCTTTACAAATGTATTGATTGACAGGTTATTTTCTCTTTAAACTTTGTATTAGTAATTTTTTGCTGAATTAAACTCTATATGTTTTAGTTAAAACCTTGTTTAATCTTAAGTAAAAAGGTTAAAAGTTAAAAGGCACGGTGTCCCACTGGCTGAGGGTGCTACGTCTACCAACTCCATCAAGCCAATGCATATATATTGCTTGTACGACTCCATAGCCGTCACTTTCTCGTATATTTCAAAATTTTTTATTATATATTTTATTTCACAAAGTTATTATATTACATATATCACATTTACTTAAGAAGCTAAAACAAATATTTAATTTTAAACTTTCATATATGATATATCATACCATAAGTACATACCCTTTACAAATTGGTAGTTCATATGAACCGTTACTTTCTTGAACATCCACTTGAAAATAAAGAAAACAAGAACCACCCTAAAGCTAATAAAACAATCAATCAATCTAAACAATATTATCACACCATTTTCTTTGTTCTTGCCATAAGACTACTTACTTGTGGAAGAAGAACCTAAATCGACACACCAAATTACCTAAAACTCGCGGGCAATTTGCTTTACCTTTCCATGTCCATTGGAGCAAAAGATTTTCCCATTGAAAGAAAGCTTTTTGATTCGTCAAGTTTGATTGTTTTATTTTGAGCCTCGAGGTCTTGTTCATCTACTTGTTCTTGATATTGACCGTACTTTGTTAGTGGTTGGTACTCAATTCTTCCCTCGTATATTTTATGCATGGCTAGATACAGTGACATCGCAAAGATTGTCACCCATATTAAGTACCAGCTGAACTGAATATTCACTAATGATTTAGCACGGTCTAGGGCTTCATCCCCATGGCATCGAACGACATGATGACCTTCTTCCAAGTTCAAGAAGCAACCTTTGGGAATCAAGCTTGGTGTCCAAAGCATAAAACCCATGATCATGAGCCATAGTCCTTGATAGAATATGCTAATGGACCTTAAGAAGCTAACTATGAAGCTATTTTTGTAACTAATGCCCATAAGTGTAGTGATTAGAGAAATAAGAATGAGTATTTGTAGAAGCATATGATATTGCCCTTCGACGCCCATGTGATCAGCTGAGTGGAGGTGGAAGAGGAGAAGTTGTTGTCCAAACGCAATACTTGCAAGTAACTGAGTCAGCTCATATTGTGCTTTTGGTATAAACTTGTCAAGTACTATAGCAAAAGCCGCGTAGACCAAAAAGGTCATGGAAATGAACGAGTGCTCAAAGTTATGAAGATGATTGGACGGAATGGTGCCATCTGTGTCAAACGGCTGGTGGCGATCCGGCCCGATAACCAACTCCATGGCTATGGACATGGTGCAACCAACCATGATCAAGAAAAGTTCCAAATACCTTATTTTGGTTGAGGGAAACCATGGCAAAGATTGGTAGGTTTTGGGATTTTGTACATGAAGTCTAATATGGTTAATAAGGTGCCATAGGCCAATTACAAGAAAACCAAACCCTGGTGCAACATGTCCCACCAAAGTGCCCATGTGTTAGATTGTGTGAGTTTTAAGTGTTGTGTGTGAGAAAGAAAGATTGTAAGAGGTTGAGAGAATAAAAAGAACCTTAAAAGTGATATGAAAATTGAGAGAGAGAAACAAGGTTTTAAAGGGGGTTGGGTTGAAGGCCTAGAGGCTTCCATAAGGATTTATCAAAATCTTTTTAATATTAATAATAAGTATGGATGTTTCTTGTGTGTTTGAATGGTATTGGAAGATTTGAACAAACTAACATGACTCCTTGTTTGGTGGCTGAAGAAATGAAAATATACAAGAGTTGACTAAATTAAACCACACTTTTTATGAACAATTTGTAAGTAAAACTAGGAAAATAAAAATTGTGGAATAAGAAATTGCTAGCTAGTTTATAGCAGTGTTAAATATTTGAAATATTTAAAATTATTTGTATATTAATAACGAATATTGTAACTAATATTTAAATAACTTAGATATATATATATATATATATATATATATATATATATATATATATATATATATAAATTAAAAAGTAGACAATTTTTTACAAAACATGATCCATTTTGACCCGTATAAGATTTATGGGTTCTAGAAGGAGGAAAACACCTGTTGAAAATTAGCATATTAATATGAAAAAAGTTATTTTTAATAAGTTATTAATAAGCTGCCACACAATTTTTTTTCCTAAGCTAACATAGTTATTTTTATCTTACCCGTTTTTTAACACACTAGTTTTTATCCTCACTAACGAAATTTCTTGATGCATATTATGTTTGTTGGTATGTTAATTATTATTATTTTTATAACTTCTATTATTTCTTATTAGACTATCTATAATGTACGTGATAGAGGTGGTGATACCTCTGCTCATCGCAAGGCACAACATAAAAGGCTTGATAAGGTCAAACATGAGTGTGGTCACGTGCAGAACAAGTTATTTTTTTTCACCAATCACAATATCACACCCCATTATATCCTATTTCAATTACAACTTATATTCACACAAACACCATCACATTTTTTATACACCGTTATAGTGATCACAATCACTGCCCATGTGACGCCTATGCATCATCGCTATCACTATCATTGATTAATTACAGATAGTTTTAACTACATATACTTATATGTTATAGGATTTGAGCAATAATCATCGGTCACTTCAATAAGATGAGATATATATAAATTTTTTATTTAAATTAACCTTTTTGTATTTTTGTTTTTCTAAAAAGACTTAAAATATATATATTTTTTTATTTTGGCACCCTATTTACTATTTTTGAACGACTAATTGGACTATTGACGGATCACTGTTCCACCCAATCATCTTCATAACTCAAGTTTAAATCCTTAGAGCACTAGGTTGACATGTTCTCGAAAGGAAGCTCGTACATCGGTCCGTTCTCATCAATCACGCACTTGAGACCACGTTGACCCAACCTAAAACACCCTATTTTTATCATAGGTGAGACTAAAACTCAAGATATTCACTTAATTTAATAAAGTTTTAATACACCTTATCTCAACCACTTGCGTTAATGAACACCATTAACTCTAACGAATTAATTTCACAACTCCTAATTTCAAAGGTATTTACGTAATAATTATGTCATTTGAACAAACCTATGTACCTAGCTAACCGATACCAACCACTAACTCTTTGCTAAGTGATGAGGTGGCATTACTAACCTTAAATATTTCTAGAAATAAAAGAATCGTGCATTTCCGTATATGAATTTTAGAAATTTAGTTTCATCACGTATTTGTCAAACTAATCAAGCTTAAATACCTTTATTTATTCCTCATTAAATTAATTAATTAACTTATAATTACTGCTTTTAGACTTGTATAATAAATAATCATGGACGGACATCACTCTTACATGCCAAGATCAAGTGACATCTTAGATTCTTTTCTAGTGTTATCTAGTATCATAATCTTGTTTTTATCTGTGATATACGTATTCGAAGAACGAGTCTCATAAAAGCATGTTGGCATGTAGTTTGTGATCATGAGAATATAAAAATATAAATTTATATACTTTCTCTATGAAATTAAAAAGAAAAAAAAGTTATGGCAGATTTAATGAAACATGTAATAACAACTATATTTATAAAAAAACTTGTTATTGTTTTATGAATGTTGTTGGGTGGGAAATTTTGACTTATAAAATTAAATATAAACTTTTTAGAGAGCTTTTGTGACTAAGAAGATGTGCAAATAAAGTCCAATTAGTCTATCCTAAACAAGTCCTAAGCCGTACCAACCCGGTTCAAACTTAGCCACATATAAATTGAGAAACATTAAAATAGAAAAGGCTTCTAAAATATAAAACGGAAATTATGAAATAAAAATATGATTGGAATTAATTTTCAATAGTATTTTTTACATGACTAGAATCTTTAATATTTAAAATTCCTGAAAAAGGATATATATAAATTTCTATAGATAAAAAATAATATTTTTATTAACTTTTAAAATTTAAGATTTATAACAGAAAATCAAGATGCTGTTTACTTTACATGAATAAGTGTTTCAATGTAATTTTATAAATTTAATTTCTTCAACTTTTTTAAAATGCATATTCATGAAAATACTAAAAAAATAATATGAGTAGTGACTCTAAATATGGTAGATTGATGTAGTTTTCTCTTAAAAAATATAGGGGATAGAGATGGGAACGAGACATCTGGTTTGAAAGTAAAATTATATTTTTTTTATTCTTTTCATATAAATTAAGGATAAGAGAAATGAAGAGAAAACTAATGTGAATACTCTCATATATTAATTTTTCTATTCTAACAAAAAATAACTAGAATAGACATGTGACAATATTCTAAAGCATCATCAATTTTATTTCTCGTGCAATTGTTTCCTTCCAAATTGTGCGTTACCATATTTGTTTAAAAATGAAATCAAATCATCATTAATTCTTCTGTCATGATTTTCATTTCATTTTTCTTGAAAAGATACTATATTTGTTTCCCCTTTCTTTTTCTCTCCATACATCAAATGTAGTTATTATTTTTAGATTTTTATCTAATGAAATCATTTTTATTAGTCAAAACGAATAAAATTGTAATTTTTTTATTTCAATTTTTAATTGATCTAACTTTGTAATGCACAGGTTACTAACGATATGCATATACTTACATCTCAATCAAATGATGATAGCATATCCACTTTTAACTCGTATCACTATAATCACTTATATAAACATAGAGTGATAGGGATAAGTTATAGCTAGTGATATATACCAGACACAAAAAATAACTTCTTTTATAATTTTTTTTCTTAATGAAAACATTAGCTGTTAACGATAAAAAAAACATGAATGTTTTGTTTTCTATACACAAGTTAGTAACACGAGTGTTCACATATTTTTCTTTATCATTAAACTCATAATCTAATTAATAAAACACAAATGTCCATAAAAAATTTGTTTATTTTTTAAAACCTCCCATGTTTATTTTTTAAAACCTCCCACATCTCATTTCTTATATTTAATTTGAACAAATGAAATAATACTTGTTTATTTCTTTATCGTTATTATTTATGTTTCATCCACTCACAACGAATAAAGAAACAAATATAATTATATAATGGATGACTAGTAGTTGTTGAATATAAGAAATGACTAGTTAATCCATATAATTCATCCTTATTTTAAAGAATGAGATGAAGTGTCAAATTACATAATAACCATATATATTTCCTCAAATTATATGGTTATTATTATGTATACCAGACACAAAATTACCTAATAATCATATATTTTTCCTCAAATTATATGCTAACTGATTACTATAGATATTGGGACGTGAATGCTTTAAGAAAATCATTCTAGGTGTCTTTGGCTAAAAATTATAAACAAAAATAATTAATTATTTCAATGTGTAATTAAATAGTTGTAATAATATTATTAAAAAAATTAAATAATGTAATAAATTTTATCCACATCTCTTTATAAAATAATAAAGATTGTAATAAATATGGATACGAAAATCAATTTATATGTTTTCAAACAAACAACTTTTAACTGTATGTTGTTGGATATGGGACCTTCAATTAATTTAACTTTTTTTATTGTTCTTAATTAGTTTATTTTACCCGTCGCGCATTGCGACAACATCATATACGGCATGATAAAGGTCGACTACAATTAAGCGACTCGTTTTCGAATTAGATTTAAGTCGAAACGTAAATTAACGCAAATTTATACATCTAAATGAATGAAAACATATTATATTTGACCCAACTCTTTTACAAACAAAATTTATGTTTAAATGTAGACTAACTCAAAACTTACATAAAAAAGCACGTGTAGTGGCGTCTATGCGATACTATAATGTATAGATTACAATATCACCAACTCGGTTCCAAACTAATTTTACGTCGAAACATAGACTAACTTGGATTTATACTGTCGAATGGAAACAAATTATATAAGACCCGAAGAGTTCCAAACAAAACTTACGTTAAAATGTAAACCAAGTCAAAGCGTACAAAAATAATAATTGATGTGTTTTATATTTGACCCAACTTATATTTAAACAAAAGTTAAATCAAACATAGACGAACATCAAAACGTAAACAATCTCAAAGCATATATAAAAAAGAACAGGAACGTTTTAGATTTAACCGAACTCGTACCGAAAAATACATAAAAATACGAACGTTTTACTTTTAAAGTAAAATTATACAAGATGAACCTAAAACTCTAAACTTGAGAGGGTAAAGTTTACTTTTTATAAAGTTTTCAAAAAGTGTTAGATGTTGAAAACGTTCTAGTTTGAAAGTTAAAGGGGGAGAAAAGCCATGAAGGGTATAGTAATTTGACATTAAATATTTTTCTTGTAGCCAAAGAAACGAATAGAAACTATAGAAATTCTATGTCGTCAGGTGTGATACAAGTTTTGATGACCATTAAATGTTTAAGTGCTGTTAAAAGATGATGGTTGGTTAACTTTTTGTTACTGACATGATGATATAATATATTAAAAGATTGGTTGTTTTTTCTTTTTTTAGTGATTAATTGGATTACTGACAAGATCATTTGTTCATCTTATTATCTTCATTACTTATATACGAAACCTGATATCACTTTTAAAAAAAACTCACATTAGGTGAGAAAACCTTTTGATTCACCTGAAACTTACTTTTATTTTTATCATATGTGAAACTTGAATTTAATAGCTTTGCTTATTTTTCTAAGATTGTTTACCTCAATCTTAGAAAAATAAATATCATGTTGTTTAAAAAAAATCTTTTAAAAAACTATTAAATAATATGCAAATATCAATTTGGAATTTAAAAAAAAATCTTTTTATTTAAGGGTGAGGACATTCTACAAAGTGTATTTTTGTTACAAAGTGTGAGAATAAACAATGAGGCTAAAAAGTCACAAAAAAAATTATATTTCACAATCTAAATCGAATTTCAAAAAAATATTTCAGAGTCTCTGTTCCGAGTCATCCTCTTTCAGAAAAAAATAAAAAAAATAAAAAAAAATTATTGTGTCTTTTATGACACAATGACGTCATTCTGTCTTTCATAATGACACAATGAGGTCATTCTGTCTTTCATAAATGACACAATAAAAAAACGTTAATTTTTTTTATTTTCGTTTATTTTTTTTCTTAGTGAAGACGGATAGGGGAACAAAAGCTCGGAATTACTTTTTTGAAATTCGATTTAGATTGTGAGATATAATTTTTTGTGACTTTTTGATTCACTGCGTCTTCTCACATTTTGTAGCAAAAATACACTTTGTATTTGAGTCTTTTTCTTTATTTAATATATTTGAATGTGAATAAAAGTCATAACTTTTTTAAATTGTAAATTATTTATAAACTTTAATTACGATACATTTAAATTTTTTCACAGAAATGTAAATAGTTAGCATAAAACTACTAAATCGTTATTACTTTATTTATTTCTCAAATTGCAAAATTAATAAAAACTTTCTACAATTTGTCAATAAAATGTAACATTGATGAAGTAAAATTTTTATATATAAATTCAGTCATATTTTATTAAATGAAAGGCTCGGGTTATATGAACACCTAATTTGTTATTACGACACTGACATCTCTCTATCTCTCTCTATGTATCTATATGTCTATATAAAAAAAAGATAGAGATATTAAAAATGTAGTAGGTGTACCTATAAAAAACCATTTATTGTATCTTCATCCAAGTAACACATCACCAACCAATGATATTTAGCCTAACTGGTTAAGATAAGATACCCATGATATGTAAATATTGAGAGGTAATGAGTTCAAGTCTCACTTTGAGTAAAATGTTCAGAGTTGAGCCAAAGGGTTTTTTCAGCAATAAACTTCCTCCCGAGGGGGTTGAAGGTGTGATCCCGGCTGAAAAATAAATATATAAGCCCGATTAAAATAACAGTTATCCTCCAAAACAGGATCGCATATTTACCGTTAAAAAAAAGTAACACATCACCGTCCAAACACAACCACCAACACCTAAAGTGTGAAAAGCCCACAGATATTCATCAAACTAATTTCTATATACAATAGTGGTTTTAGCTTTTGTTTTTACTATGTATAATCATACAAGAAACAAAGAAGCATGAAATCACATTACACAATAAAATCAAAACTTTTTAGAAAACCCTAGAAATCGAATATAGAGGAGACGAAGGAGATAGATGTTGAAGGAGAGGTGGAGAGATCGAGGGGAGCGGACGAGGTCTATGGTGACTCAGAACAATGGCGGTTGGTGCGGCAATAAAGAAGCTTGAGAGGGTAATTTGTTGTCATAACTACCACTACATATATTACTATAGAAATATCATTGTCGTCAATTTGAACACACAAGCAAGTCACATTTTGTTGTTAGCAACAAAACTACAAAATGTCATGACGTATAAGATGGAATAAGAATTCAAAAGTGTCAATTTCATAGTAGCAAACAAAACTTGCTTCTCAGATTGGGGTATTAAAAAAAGTAAGTTACTATTCTATAACCTTATCGTAATATGCTTATTATAAAAATGTGTATTATGGTTTGTGAAATTTTAACATGTTTATATTTGTCTATGCCTTTGGTTTATTGGTTATGATAAATAAACCATTTACCCCTTGTGTAAAGGTATAACAGTTTCATCCACATGTTTTTAAGATAAAAATGTCCTATGACCTCAAACCCAAATAAAACACACCTAAGTCCCAATATCATGAACTAATCAAAACACATACCTAAGTATCCATCAAACACTCGGAGCTCATAAGCAGTTGAAATGGATCGAATCCTTAGGCGGTTTCAAATATACATGGGTTGGTTTTGATAAAGATTTATGCTTTTGAAAAAAATTAAGGAATTATTCAAAACCGTTAAAATGGGGCCCCGACCAAACCGTCAAAATCTCTCTGTCTGGTAGTTTGGTTGGTTTATCTTTTCCTGAAACCATAATAAGCGCTTTTGGGACTAGAATTTTTTTATAATTATCTATATGAGTGGAAATTAAAGCAAATTAATGATGATCTAAACATTACAACATCGATCTACATCTTAAATTTGTTTAAAAAAAAGTTCCATTTATAGTTTAAATTAATCTGATTTGAATCATGTATTCAGATGTTTATATATAGTTTCAAGTAACTCTAAACAATATAAACACTGCAATTACATAAAAGTACCAACATAGTAAACTAATTGAATACTCAATCTTCGGTGTAGGATGTGTGATGAGGGAGTGGAGTCTGCCTTGCATCTTTTTGCTACATGCAGTCTTGCGGCTCAGGTTTGGGATTTCATCTCGCATTGGTGTAGGATAAATCCGATATATGTTTTGGAACTCAAGGATCTTGCAACCTTTGATAACCGAAACAGAGGCTCCAAGAAGTGGAGGAAGACGGTGTTCTTAGTGATTCAAACGACTATTTGGGTTATTTGGAGGTGTCGAAATGAGTGGGTTTTCAGAAACAAGCAAACAAATTTCCTAAGGATAAAAGAAGAGATAAAATCTCTTGGCTACTTATGGCTGAAAAATCGGACTAAAGTGTTGGTCTTACATGGAACATGTGGTGTAACTTTGATTTAGTTTGCTTGGGTGTTTAATAACAGTATTTTTTCTGTAATATTCCTGATTAACTATCTGTTACTCAGGTTTTCTTTTTAATAAAATTTTTGTTGGTCTTTAAAAAAAATTGAATACTCAATTCACTAATAAAACTTGAACACCTTGTACATTCTCAGCAAATTTATTGTTTTACACGGCAATAATCTAATCATCTGTGTACATTTAGTAACTAATTGGCAATGTAAATTTAAGAAATGATTTAAATTCTTTGACAACTAGCTAATTTTATATTGACGTGACTATGAAACAAAGTTTTAGCAACCATTACTAGTGCCATCCAAATCATTTCATTCGAGACCACAATATTTCTTTCTTACGTTCATGGTTATATATACTGTAAAAAACTGACGACCTTAAAGCATTCACAATTCATCTTTCATCTTCATCCTTATAATTACACCAAACATCATTATTTTTTCTCTTTTCTTTTTAATTAAATAATATTTTTTCATAAATTTATCATTGTATTTTCTTTTTCATCTACTCACAATCACTTTCAAAAATATTAAAAAATTTATGGGGTTGTACCGTGTTTCCTCAAATATATGAAAACACGGTACAATCCCCATAAATTTTCTATATTTTTCACTCACAATCACTCACAACCATCTCCATAATATAGGGCACCCACCCACATATATGTGGGGAATGGGGTGTGAATGCTCTTAGGTACTCTTATTAATTGGCCACCCAAATGATCTACAAATCCCCTCTTGTTCCACCCATGATGATAAAAACTTGACAATTCTTGTGTAATTGCTATTTGATGTTAAACTAGGTTTTTTACTGTGACACTCTACGTAAATCTTACATTGGTCGTGTACAGAAGAGATGCTGGGTTCATAAGTAATGTGTGGCCTCTAATATCACCAACGCGTTCTGGACGTATTGGTTGTGGATGAGAGGATAACTCCACAGTTAAGCGCGCTCAGATGGCAGCAATCCAGGGATGGATGACCTCCTTGTGAAGTTTTCACTCGGGCAACTTAAAAACAAACCCGTGAGCTCCTTGTGGGCAAAACGGACAATATTGGTGATATGAGGGGTCGGGTGTTATATTTACAGCCGTGCTTTACGACGACATCGGACGCAACATGATAAAGTAAAGACTACAATAAACTCGACTCGTTTCTAAACTAAAATTACGTCAAAATGTTGAATAACTCGAATTTATACCCTTGAATTAAAACATATTATATTTGACGCGACTACTTTTCAAATAAAAAAAAACATATATAAAAAAGTACGTGCAACGATATCATATACAACTGAGAATAAATGATTACGATTTATATTATAATGTATTATAACAAAACAAAATAAAACAACGTATTAAACAATACACACAAGATTTAAATACGGTCTTAAAAGGAAAACATTGGTGGTCAAATTGCAAAAGTACATAAAACATTGTCACACATCAAGTTGCATTTTAATATCTATATAATGATTAAATAAGATTATGACTTAGGTTCCTAATCTTTCACCTTGACTATGTTATCATGTTTGTAACGAAGATTGAAATTAGTGTCAATAGTATTCCTATAAATAGATCTCATTACAAGGGTTTATTTCTTGATTAGAATCATAATCGGAACAAGCCAAATTGTAAATTACCATGTTACAATTCTCGTTGAATTGACATATTTTTGTGTTCTTCCCGTACAAGATTGAATTACAAGAGTGAAAGTGATTGATGTTCAAAAGAAATAAGCTATGCTAAGTAGCTTGCGATGTGATGGATGATTACTAGTAGTTAAACTCACAAAATCCAAGTTTGTTAGATATGAATATCAACTTATTTTCTTCATAGGGATGTTCCTTTCATATTTAATTTACTTTTGGTTCGTAAAATATTTTTTATATTTTGAATAAATTTAGCTTAAAACTGAAACTTATTGAAAAGATATAAATTTAACTAGAATATGTTAAATGAATATGAATTTATATGCATTTAGTCATTGACAATACAATCATAAATAACTTTTGAATCTACCACTGTGGCAACCACATACTGGTTGATGCCGCCATCAACATTGTCGCCGCCACCACTACCCATCGGCCACCACTACGTACTGGTTGCCACCAGCACCCAACACCATTACCCCATTACCACTACCGCTACCCTGACATCTCTACCATCACCACCCCAGGTGTCACAATCGCCACCTATCTTTCTTCATCAATGGTGAGGAAGGAAAAGGGTGTCAATTGGAACTCGGGGGGGGGGGGGGGGGGGGGGTTGTGATGTTGGCGGTGGTGATTATAGTGGAAACAATGGGAGTTGTGTTGTTGGTGGCAGTGGCAATAGCTGGATAACAACGGTGGAAGGAGTGGCGGAAGCAATGCTGGTGAATAGGTGGAGATTCTAATATCTTTGATTGAATTTCTTCATGATTTGAAAGCAATGTTGAATTCATTTACACTAAGAAATTTGAATAAATTTATTTTAATTTTATTTTATTTATCAACCAAACACACATAATAAAATTCATATTCTAGTTTAATTCAACATCTTATGTGAACCAAACGTATTAATAAATGATATTTACATTCCAATACTATTAAATTTCATTATATTCTACGAACCAAAAACACCCTTAATCATTTTTTGTATATTCTGCTCGATGGTGTAACGTTTAATTTGTACAATAAAGCTTTTGACGCTATCCCTTGATTGAAATAATTTCATGCAATCAAAACGTCACATCATAATTCATGGCGGACCCGAGAACAATCACATGAAATATCACAAGTTGGAAAAGATAAGCTGGAAGACATGGTGTGACACCCTACATATTCTCAAATCGGCCGTGGACAGGAGAGTTTCCTGGTTCATAAGGAATGTCTGGTTTCTAATATCACCAACGTGTTTTTGGGCGTATTGGCTATGGATGAGAGGACAACTCCACAGTTAAGCGTGCTCAGGTGATAGCAATCCAAGGATGGGTGACCTCCCTGGGAAGTTTTCACCCGGGCAACCAAAAGCAAATCCGTGAGCTCCTCTTTGGCAAAGCGGATAATATTGGTGGTATGAGGGGCCGGGTGTTACAGAATGGTATCAGAGCCACTTCTGTGCCGTTCAGGATGTCGAACATACCTCACCAAGGATGGTGACTTTTCGGGCTCATCGAGGATGATGAGTCCAAAGGGGTGGTGATTGTGACACCCTACATATTCCTACATCGGCCGTGGACAGGAGAGTTTCCTGGTTCATAAGGAATGTCCAGTCTCTAATATCACCAACGCGTTTTTGGGTCGTATTGGTTGTGGATGAGAGGAGAAATTCACAGTTAAGTGTGCTCAGGTGATAGCAATCCAAGGATGGGTGACCTCCCTCCTCTTTGGCAAAGCGGACAATATTGGTGGTATGAGGGGCCGTGTGTTACAGAAAGTGATCGTGACACCCTACATATTCCCACATCGGCCGTGGACAGGAGAGTTTTCTGGTTCATAAGGAATGTCCAGTCTCTAATATCACCAACGCGTTTTGGGCGTATTGGCTGTGGATGAGAGGAGAACTCCACAGTTAAGCGTGCTCAAGTGGCAGCAATCTAGGGATGGGTGACCTCCGTGAGAAGTTTTCACCCGGGCGACCAAAAGCAAATCCGTGAGCTCCTAGTGGGCAAAGCGGACAATATTGATGGTATGAGGGACCGGGTGTTACAGAATGGTATCAGAGCCACTCTTGTGCCGTTCGGGATGTGGGACATACCTCATCGAGGATGGTGACTTCTCGAGCTCATCGAGGACGATGAGTCCAAAAGGGGGGGTGATTGTGACACCCTACAGATTCCCACATCGGCCGTGGACAGGAGAGTTTCCTGGTTCATAAGGAATGTCCGGTCTTTAATATCACCAACGCGTTTTGGGCGTATTGGTTGTGGATGAGAGGAGAACTCCATAGTTAAGCGTGCTCAGGTAGCAGCAATCCAGGGATGGGTGACCTCCCTGGGAAGTTTTCACCCGGGCAACCAAAAGCAAATCCGTGAGCTCCTCGTGGGCAAAGCGAACAATATTGGTGGTATGAGGGGCCGGGTGTTACACATGGTGTAATTTTATGTAGTAGAAAATGTTGGAAAGTATATGTAATATTTTGGAGTTAATTAGCTCCTGTAATACCTATCATCTTGTTAGTTGTTAGACTAGATGTTGTCGACGGGGTGAACAGGGGCGCTATCCATATGGCCTTTCACCTTGGTTGCGCACATTGCAACATGGTGGCGCGATTAAAGGCGCGATCAAGTGGGCGTGAGGGAAGTCGCAAGGTGTGAGTGAGAGCCACTGATCACCTGACTCACAATAGGGTCAGACTACTTGATCAGGGGCTCTATCCAGTGCCTAGTCAGCATCCAGTCACGCCACATGTCATAATATTACAGAATAACCCCACAACACACGTGGCACTACAAAATTTTCGACTATTAGCGGCGACACGTAAGTGGAAAAATCGCCGCTAAAAGTATTAGCGGCAACATGTCGCCGCTAATAATTTGTCGCTAAGACTAATAATTCGCCGCTAATAGGTCGCTGCTAATGATGTCTCCGCTAATAACCGTACTGTCGCCGCTAATAATTCGCCGCTATTTGTTTTCGTTTAAAATTATTCTGGTTCACTATTAGCAGTCACTTTTTTTATTATTTTTTTATTTTTTTTATTTCTAGTTTTCGACCCAAATAAACCTAGATTTCCCAATAACATTTAAATTTCATACAAATAAATCTAGATTATGTATTATCATACAATCATACATAAGTACAAACATAAGTAATTTAGTCATAAAACTTAAACATAAGTAGGATAATTGTAATACGCTATTGATCAAACGGCTTGATTTAACTACTCTAAAATAAACTTAACCCAGTGATACAATACGCTATTTATTCCCCTCGTCCGAATCATCTTCTTCGGCTTGATTTGGAGCCTTTTGCGAAGCAATTAACTATGTAATTTGTGACATAAAATCCGTATTTTAAAAGAGACTTGAAATTTGATTCTGCAAAACAAAATATACATTTATATTTTGGCAAAGTATATATTATAATGTAACACATTCAACTTTTATTATATTAAGTGTCAATTAATCATGTTGAACCAAACACACTTAATATACTTAGAAACATACTAAAATTATATCATTTGGACCCATTTTGACCCGTTTAAGCTAAACTTAGATAATTTAAGTCTATTTTAGCAATAAAAAGTCATAATAACTTAAACCCACTACGATGCACTTAGCACATCCAACTTTAAATCATTTTGACCCGTTTAAACTCAAATCATGTCGCTTTACCCATTTTGACCCGTTTAAGCTAAACTTAGATAATTTAAGTCTATTTTAGCGATAAAAAGTCATAATAACCTAAACCCGCTGTGATGCACTTAACACATCCAACTTTAAGTCATTTTGACCCGTTTAAACTCAAATTATGTCGTTTTCACCCATTTTGACCCGTGTAATCTAAATATAGATATTTTAAGTCTATTTTAGCGATAAAGAGTTATAATAACCTAAACCCACTATGATGCACTTAACACATCCAACTTTAAGTCATTTTGACATGTTTAAACTCAAATCATGTCGTTTCACCCATTTTGACCCGTTTAATCTAAAATATAGATAATTTAAGTCTATTTTAGCGATAAAGAGCCATAATAACCTAAACCCACTATGATACTTACCTGTGTAAATGACTGAGGAGTTTGTTCTTGATCATGAACAAAAGAAGTCGACCCTGAAGATGATGATAGTTTACGCCCAATCCCCCTGATATGTCCACGCCGTTGTCCCAACACCCACTCAAAAACATCGACTTCAT
The DNA here is from genome assembly GCA_025506505.1 of Flaveria sonorensis. Lineage (NCBI taxonomy): Eukaryota > Viridiplantae > Streptophyta > Magnoliopsida > Asterales > Asteraceae > Flaveria > Flaveria sonorensis. The sequence continues at coordinate 45,866,706 of CM046431.1, read as the reverse complement.
TCAACGTTGACGAACCACTTTCTTTATTTTGGGATTGACTTAGCTCATCAAACCTTTTCTTTAATTGATTTTGTATTAATTAACAAAAATATATTAACATATATATACATACATACATACATATATATATACATACATATATATATATATATATTTGAAAACTATACTTTCTATAAATACTTACATACTGTTATTCTGCTATCTCGCTATCAAAAGTCCCATCTTTACCGGTATGAGCATCAAAAAACGTCTCAAGTCAGATTTTTTTCTGCTCTTAAAAAGTATATTATATATCAAAAAATATTAATATATAATACACAAAAATATAAATTTAAATCATTACCTTCTTGTAACAATAACTACTATATGAAGCAGTCACATCACGGTTTGTGTATTTTTGTTGTTGACGATTTGTTTTGTTTGAATTTGACATATTTCTATATGCGTCACACATTAAATAGTCAATGGTTTTCCTTCAATTTTCATGATTCATGCCCGTCGGAGGGTTGACCCTTGCTTGTTCTATATTTTCGTATCCTCCAACATGATCTAAGTGTTTTTTGTCATATTTTTCCATTTTCTGAATCGCTTGAGAAAGACCAAACGAACTCCACCCTCTATCTGAGCGCGTTCACGATCTCGTAAAATCCCATTAAAGTCAAAGCTTCGCTATATTTAAGTTAAACAAAAAAAAGTTAGTTATGTTAAAACATATAACTTATAAAAAATTACCGCCATATGCTCTTCCAAGGCATTCTTCTGTGTATCGGAAAGATTTTCAAACGAACGTACATTAAAAGGATAATTAGCTTCCATGTATATCCCCACCTCACGAACAAACATATCATTAAGTTCACCAATGGGGGTATACGTGACAGCTCTATCAAAGGGGAGAGATAAAGGTCCTCCACCACCTTTTTAGCCAGCTCCTGCTGTAATTTTTTGTTTTTCGCCTTCCCTCTTATTTTTCGAGAAGGCGTACCTGTAATTAAATTGCCTTGTGTATTAATAATAATTGAATAAAAATAGTAAATAAATAAATTATAATAACAATTACCATCCAACGCGTGACTTCCAGGACCGTCAAATGAAAAAAGTGGTGGATCCCTCGCGCCATCACCTCCATGACTCATGACATCAGCCATAAGGTATGCGAAAACAATCCACAATGATATTATGTCTTGAAAAATTATAAGATTTAGAACATAATGTTAAAATAAGAATAAAGTTTTATACTACAACATGAAATACAAACAACGTTTCATCTAAATAAATACGTAAACAAATCCTAACAAATCTTTCAATCAGAGTCACCCTCATATACTTCAGTATCTTTATCAGACCCTTGGGTGTCATAATCAGAATCGTGCTCGTCATAATCATCCTCGTCCTCAAACACCTCATCAGCGGTAACAGTTGGCGGATTAACTTCATGTGCAGTCTCGCCTTCGGTGACATAAGTAGGCATGTTATAAAAGTATTGCCTGAAGTCAATGAAAAGTACACTATTAGATGAAGAGTGGTTGTGAACGACTTCAAGATCTTCTGTCAAGTCATTGTCGACATTTTGAATGTTTTCCACGAGGCCATCATTGGATGTAGGTCGATCCCATATTTTTCGATGATTAACATTCTCAACGACCCACCGTTGATTATTGTTTTGATTTCTTCGAGAAGGTTCTCGGATGTAGAACACTTGTTTAGCTTGGGAGGCAAATATGAGTTGATCGTCTTTGTCCCATTCACATCCTGTGTTGATATTAGTGATATTATTGTCATATGAAACACCCTTTCGAGTATCAAACCATTTGCAACAAAATAGGATAGTTGAATACCCATTTGTATAGCATAATTCAATAATCTCTTCAACTTGCCCATAATATTTCTCACCATTCTCTCCATCAACTAAAACACCAGAGTTTTGCGTTCTGCGTTGTGCGTCACGGTCAACTACCATAAACCTAACACCGTTGACTATGCAAACAGTGTAACTATAGGCATTTACATCCGCACCCATTGAAAGAGCATACAACTCTAAGTGAAATTTTGGAGAATTTTATATTTTCATCAAATAAACCTAAGAAAATAAAAAAAAATTGTGTCATATATATGAATTACCTAACAAATATATAGTAACATGTGTTATATATGGATTACCTTCTCGAAAAACATGTTGGAAATTTGATTTTAATATCCTCATGTTGACATTCAGATTTAAATTCACTACATTATTGATAAAATATACAATAAATGAGAAATAAAATATATATAATTAATGGTGAAAAGTTAAAGATAGGAAGTTTTTCGCATATATCTATAAAAGATTTGAGTTCTTGTTGATACTTAGTTGATCTACGGTTCGGATTAAGAAGCCGACTTTTATCGACAGACATGATTATAGAACTGCAATATAATTTAAGATTTAAGTGGATGAAAAACTATCCACGAAACATAAACAAAAAGTAGGACAACAGATTGAGAATTCAAAAGGGTAGGCTGCTATACCCACCTTTTGAATACTTTATCTTATATATGAACATGCATTACATAATTGTTTGTTTAAGACAAATTCGGCAGCATTTCCTCTTAGCTCCCAGTTATATATATATATATATATATATATATATATATATATATATATATATATATATATACTCAAGAAGCAAAGAGAGAATAACAACCAATTTTTTCTTAAACAAACAATCATGTAATATACATTCATATCCTAAATGAGATAAAATATTCAAAAAATAGTCCCAAAACGGGGACAACCCGAAATTAATTACTAAATCAATTTCGGGCGGGTATTTCTAAGCTCGTGATGATTAGTATGAAGTAACGAAACCTAAAAGCTCATAATGCACAAAAATAAGGAATTACTATAAAAATCAATTGAAATGTGAAATTGTTTAAATAAATTGAAACATTATTACAATTGGTTCAAGTAATGTCACATTTCTTTTGGTTTTCTTAGTAATTTCTTATTCTTATTCATTATAGCATATATTTTTGTTTCTCGTAAATTAAAGTTTAAACCTATGATAGTGAAGTGTTATTTGGATCATATAAATAACAATAATAAAATAAATAATATTATAAATGTATATAATACAAATTGAAACTTAATTGACAAGAATCACGCAAATTAGCTTCTAATTAATCACTAAATATCTCAATTACCTAAAAAGATATCTAAACAATTTTTAATCAATTTTCAACCAACTAAATAACATCATCTAAACAATTTTCAACCATTTAGACAAGTAATTTACCGAACACCAAATACCCAATTAAGTTTTAATCAACTAAATAGAAAAATACACAATTCCATTTAGTTCTAACCTACAAAACACATAAATACATTCATCAACTAAGCATAAACTCTAGCATATATTATATGTTATCTCACAAATAGATTTAGTTCAAACCTACAAAATACACAATTACAAAATACATAAATACATCTATCTCATCTTTAACAAGTTGGTGTTTGAACAACAAAAAAAAAACATAAAAAAAACATACCTTAAACTCAAGCAATTAGAGGTGGTGGTGGCTGTGACTTCCGGCAGTCGAGAGCCGACTCCGATGGAGTGGTGAGAGCCTATTTTGGGGACCCAAGCAACTAAGTTGGTGTTTGAAAAACAAATAAAAAAACATAAAGAAAAATTACCTCAAGCAACTAGAACCGACACTTTAAGGTGGCGGTGGCGGTGACTTCTGGAAGACGGGAGACAGCTCCGGTGGAGTGGTGGGAGGAGCCTAAGGCGAGCTGGTGACGGTGGGGTGTTAGGGAGCCAAGCCGCGAGGTGGTGACAGTGGGGTGTTGGGGAGCAACCTCCAGCGACTGTGGGGTGTTAGGTGGCGACGGTGGAATGGTAGAAATTGGCCAGAAATCGGCGGTAGGGGAGCAGGCGACGGTGGTGTGGAGTTATGGAGGGAATAATGGGATGTGGAGGGAAACCGATCTGGATATAAAGGATCTGAAGCAATAGCGGCTAATAGTGTCGCCACTATTGACCTATGTGTACGATCCAATGCTCACCGTTAGATCTTGTTTCTAATGAACGGCTAGATCTAGGTTAGTACACGTGAAATGGATCGGAAGCAATAGCGGCGACAAGTCGCCGCTAATAGTGTCGCCGCTATTGAGAAGATTTCTTGTAGTGTGGATAGAGCCCCTACACAACACATAGGGGCTGTTTGGCAGCATCTAAATCAGCTTTTAATGGTTCAGATGTCTGAATAGTTCAGCATTTAATGGTTCAGACTGTTTGTTTCACGAGCAAATGTCTGAATGGTTCAGACATTTGTCTTTGAATGGTTAAGCATTATACTAATATTGAATGGTTAAGAGGACTAATGCTGAATGGTTAAGACCTCTTATCTGAATTGGTCAGACATTTGTCTTTGAATAGTTAAGTGATTTACTAGCTCTTAATGGTTCAGACCTCTTAATGATTCAGACCTCTTATTGGTTCAATACTTAGGGGTTGTTTGACACCATTTGAATCAGCCTCTTAATGATTCAGATGTCTGAATGCTTCAGCACTTAATGGTTCTGACTGTTTGTTTCGTGAGCAAATGTCTAAATGGTTCGAACATTTGTCTCTAAATGGTTAAGCATTATACTAATGCTGAATTGTTAAGAGGTCTAATTCTGAATGGTTAAGACCTCTTATCTGAATTGATCAGACATTTGTTTTTGAATAGTTAAGCGATGTACTAGCTTTTAATGGTTCAGATCTCTTAATGGTTCAAATCTTTTAATGGTTCAAATCTCTTAATGGTTCAGCACTTAATGGTGCAGACCTCTTATTGATTCAACACTTAATCATTCAAAAATTACCAAAAAACCTCTTAATCATTCAAAAATTGTCATACCGCCCCATAACCTTATTTCATAAATACCTTCATTGTTTAATAACAAATATTAAAAAATAGATAAACTTATTATATAGCCACTTGGGTTACTGCCCTTTCATCACCCACAAATTATACATTTATATCGAATAAGTTTTATAGCTCTGCATCGGTGCCTTATATCCATCATCACCATTTGTCATCATGGAATTTCCATACGTTTTACGTTCTAATGGACTTTTTTTTTTCACTCCATTCTAATCGTTCAATTTCCATCTGCTTTAAGTGGGTATTAGAGAAATTATATTAGTTAGAGTTTGTTGTAATCAGCATAGCATGAGAGAAAGATATGGTTTAGTTAGGTTTTCTTTATAACTATTTTCATCATATTATAATATAGTTAATTAATAATACATGCATATGACATCACGAGCATTCATGATTCTATATAATTTACGCTGATACGGTCCATCGAATCATCAGCTATAAAACCGTCATATAAAGACGCAAATATATACCGTTGCTATCGTCAACCAATGTCAAAAAACAAATGGTCTAGAGACTATTTACATAAAAGAGTCCCGTCACGAGGTTTCACGAGCCAATCCTCAAATTCAAAAGTTTATAACGTATTTCCAAAAGACGTAAAAAGCCATCTGGTATTTTGGTTACGTAACAAAACAACTTATTGTACGTACAACCAAAATGGATATAATATATATTTAATATAAACTTATAATATATAATTAATCAATATATACTATTAATAGAGATAGAGGCTGCGTGTTGTATATTATATATCACGAGTATCATGAAGGTTCAAGGCTTCAAGCATCAATATTTTGAATACTTAATTGATCGTCACGAACTATTGTAAAATTCGTTTCTTGTTGACCACGTGAATCTTCTAATTCACTTTATCGGTTAATGCATGTGTATATAAAAAGAATAACATTTGGATTTGTATTCTTTTCCACGTTTGAATATTATAATTAGATGGAGCAATTTTAATCAAACACGTATTGTAAAATAAATAATCCATGAGTCAATATCAAATGATGAGCTTACTTTTATGACGAAAAGGGTGATGATGAATATTTAGATAAAAAACAAACAATAAAGAAAATTAAAATCGTAGTCTAGAGGTGTGGATAATCGATTTACATAAAAACACGATACAAACCTAACATATGTCTTGCTAGATAAGTTTGGTTGGTTTTGGTTAAACATATGTGTAGCTATATGTTGGACAACACTTAAGAATCATTGTTAGTTTTGTGGAGTTCATCTATGGTTCTCTTTTACCCTATCTTGTGCATATACATGTGAAAACTTATAAAGACTTAACTCGAGACATATTTCTTCTAGGAGTTAATTACGCACGTTTCATGTCACCCTCCACCCTGACGTGGTTAATGTGACCGAATGATACCAACTTAATAGCAGCGCTAACAAAATTTCCTACATTATGTATCATTTTTGTACTTACAAGGGAATTTAAGTAATGTTTCTAATTAAACAGATATAGAAAACCTTTAGGAACTAAAAATCTTCAACAGTTTCCTCTTATAAGTTTTCTTCTACAGTTCTCTCATCTATTTTTTTATCCTATGATACATATTCAAGACATACGGGTGTTATGTTTTACATATGTTTAACTAGAAAATTTAGTTAATTTGAGTCTATTTTATATATTACTAAAAAAGAGACTTGACAATTTACGTTAGAACACTTCACATTTTCTTTTTGAATTAATCCTTTGTTTAATTGTAAGTGATACAGATACATGATGTGGGATCTCTAATGCAAAACCGATTCTAAATAGTAAAATATGATAACCACGTAAATACATGTGTATATTGTTTTAAATGTAATACATAATTTTGTTATATAATTATTCATCCTATTACTTTTCTCGCCTATAATATATAATCAACGTTACATAAAAATGTTATCATGATTTTTTGTACGTCCTCTACTTCAAAAAAAAATTTAATTAAACACGGGATCTAGATCCTCGTGAAAAAATAGGTTATTGTAACCTCATGTTTGAAGAATGAAGATTGGAAATTGAAATCACTCCATGTGGGTTTTGTATATGCATATGGAGTATGAAGTATGAACTGTAACACATTATTGTCAATTTGGGCTGATCTTGTATTTAGGCCCATGAAGTACCTTAATATAATTGGACATTTACATAGGAGTTTTATGACAAATATGGATAGTATTAAACCCTGTACTATTAGGCCAATGAAGTACCTATGTTGTATTTAGGCCCATGAGTTTTAAATCCTGTACTTTTACTAATTTATTTAAACTCCTGATTTTTTCATAAAACTCCTATGTTGTATTTAGGCCCATGAAGTATCTATGTGGCTATGTTTGTATTTAGGGCAATGAGTAAATTACTAATTTTGTTCTTTAAGAATATTTAAAATTATGAATCGTGTCCTTAAACTTTGATAAGTACATTGAGTGTCCTTTATTTAAAAATTTATCATGCTTTATGTCATTTCTACTAACAAAAGGTAACTTTTTCAGTTATTTTGTGTAAATGACCATTTTGCCTTTATTTCTTAAAGGACGAAATCTGTAATTGTAACTAATCTTTAATTTTTTATTTTTGTTTTTATTTTATTTTCCTTGTCTTTTTAATCACTTTTTATTTTATAAACTTATCTTAAATATTATTACTTAATTATTTTTAATCTTTTTTAAAAAAATATACTTTTATTTATAGGTTTTTAATTTATTATATATTCTTTGTTAAAAATTTAGTTATCTACTTTCCTAATTGTACGAATACAAATTAGAGAGTTTAAAATATTTTTTCATGTTATAAAATTTAAACTGTTAATCGGTTTTGTTTCATCGTCATTTTTTTATTACTTTTTTGGTATAAGAATTTTCAACTATGTTAAACAGTTTGTGTTACGGATTGTATTAGAAACCTATTAGAGACCTTATGATTTTGGGATGTGACTTTTTTTTGGCTTACTTGGTTATAATTATTCTAAGTTGGGCTATATGTATAATTAAGTATTGCTTAATACATGGAGTTTTTAAGTGTTTTTACTGTAAAATGTACAACAAGTTTAATCGTAAAACAATGCCAAACGAAAAGGCTTAGTAATTGTTTGATTCGATTTGGTTTTAATTTTCAATGATTTGGTTTTAATTTACAATGATAATAACACATTATTAACTATTTAAATAAAATAATGATTAATAGTGCTGCTAATCAAAAAAAGTTTGAATAATTTGTTTATTTAAAAACTCTCGAGTATTTGTTTAGAAACCTTTTAGTATATTTTATTTGAAATTAAAGTTACAAGCTCTCACACTATATTTATATTTAAAAATAAACCATTTGATTAAATACGAAAAATTAAAAATTTAAATCATAAACCAAAATTCTACTTTTTCCAACCGGTGTTGAATATAAACACGTAAATTAAACAGTTCGAAACGACTAAACAATCTTGTACCGAAAAGGTTAGAACCCAAGTTGTTTAAATTCTATTGGTTTTATTAGAACGGTAATGAACAAAGTGAACAAATGAAAAAAAATTATAGAAAAATTAAAATATATAAATAATATTACATTTTATAAAAAAAATTAAAACTGATGTATTACTAATATTTAAGATGATAAAAGATTAATAATAGCACATTTCGTTATTTTAAGGGTTAAGGACAAAGTGATCATTTAAGAAATAAAACTATAAAAGATAAGGTTATAAAATAAAATTGAGTAGAAAAAAGAAAAAGAATAAAGAAAAGTGAACTAAATAAAATAAAAACAAAAAAAAAACATTAAAATATTAGTGAGAGTTACACATTTTATCCTTAAATGATAAGGGTAAAATGGTTATTTACACAAAACTAACAGAAAAATTTAATTTTTGTTGGTATAAAGGATAAAAAACAGTTTTCAAATAAAAAACACTTATTGTACTTATTAAAGTTTAAGGATAAGATCTATAATTTTAGATATACTTAAAGGACAAAATCTGTTATTTACTCAAAATAAATATTACTTTGTAAAAAAAATTAAAATCATGTACTATTCCTAATTTATTTAAACACAACATAGGAGTTTTATCATAGAAAAACATTCTAAAAGAATTTAAAAAAAAATAAAAAGCAATCCGTTGTAAAACCACTTCAAAAGGGTTACAAGCTAAGAAATTAATTTACATTATTACAACTAATATTTGTTTAAAGTTTCGTTTAATGATACTCTCATAATTAAAGATTAGATAAATAAAACATTAATTTTGCATTTAGTGATAATAGTTAATAATTAATGTGATTGTTAGTTTAGCAGCGTGCAAATTCCTTTAATATAACAACAAACTTTCATAGAAAACATTTTTAAAGAAATTTAACATGCATTTTAGAAAAAACAATCCGTTGAAAAAACGCTTCAAAAAGGTTAAAAGCTATATTAATTTACATAATTATTATTTAAAGTTGCATTTAATAAGAATCTCCTAGTTAAAGATTAGATAAATAAAATATTAATGTTCCATTCAGCAAATACAACACCAAAGCAAGTCTAAGGGTATTGCTATTGTAAAGTTAAAAAGAAAGAGAGAGGGAGTTGTTGGTTAATTCTAAAAGTTAAAAAAACACAAACCAAAATACCTTATTATAAACTATACTCACTCAAGAGTGTGTGAACAATAGTTAATCCATATTGCACCAGCCTTTCATGTGTCACTATTTGATTTCACAGGTCTTGCACTACAGCCAACACCTCACATCATCACTCACACCTTCACCATGTCAAACACCCACAGTAAAAAACTTGTGGGTCGACCCTCTCCTTCACCAAAACCCCCTTTCTCCCGAACCAACATCACAACGACGACAACCTTCATCGTTGGCAACCTCCGCCATCATCTCCCCTGGAACCAGGTGATAGTTTTTATTTATTAATTGTACGAACATGCAATATGCTTATTTATATCTACATTCACAAGATTCAGGTTTAACCCCTCACGTCCTCATCTCGCAATGAAGGCATCAAACACTAGTTTAATAACAACCGATAATACTAAATCCTACCGTATAAAAATTTTTCTTAAGTGAATTAGAATGCTACACAAAAGAAAATATAAAAAAGTTATATTTTATGATTCATGAAGTTGAAAATTAATTATATTTTATTTATTATACCTCAACCAGCAAAGGCCGATGGATTTCTCACTTGTTGTCTCGTGTTCAAATTCTATTAGTCTTTCAACCTTCCACTTTACCCTCACAAAATTATCAACTTTACCCCTCAAATTTTCAAGTTTAGCCCCTACAGTATATATAATATACGCTCTTTTAATAAAATTAATTATTCTTCAATAATTTTTGTTCGTTAATCATTTTTAGAAAAACTATTTTGTGATTGTATTTATTATTTTTTCTTGACATCCCAGTATAGATTTTGTTAAAAACAAAGTTTGTATTCATACATTTTCTATCTATGTTTCGAGCTACTAACTAAGTCGCAACGACTTCATACATTTCCTTTATATAATTAACCACGTTAATGTTATCGACACAACACACATATCCAAGCTCACAAACGTACAACCTTTGTTTCTAGTTAATATTAAAACCAATCGTATGACAGTAAGATATAACTTTTTGAAGCACAACAAAAATACAAGCTTTTGATTATCTATTATTATTTTAATATTATAATTAAATTTAAGCATAATTTGTTTTTCATAAATTTTGAAATATATGTTGTATAAAACTCCAAATACATCATTGTCATATGCTTACTTCTTTTTAACGTTTTAATATAAAAAGTTTATTCAAAACAGCTCCGAGCTAAATATAATATAATTTCTAGTTTTCCTTTAATAACTTTATATAATGTTTTATGAATTACGAATATAAAATTGTAACGTCTATGTCGTTAATTATTCTATCTACGTTTCAATATAAAAATTATTTAAAGTCGAGCTATTTCGTCCGAGTATCGATGAAGACCGCATAAAGAAGAAAAATATTTTCTGACGTAAAGTTCAATGCTTGTTTTCACAACAACGTAATATTGTACCTCGTAATTTATGTTTGCGTTTAGACAATTAGTATACAATTAAGCTGATATTACTTTAAACAAAATTTTATGTTTTTCACGTATAACAAATGCTTGTCGCATCACACGGGAGAATTTTACTAGTTTACTTAATGTAACGTATTAAATAAAATGTTTTTAACACCCTAGCCAAATCTCACATCGGCCGTGAACAGGAGAGATTCTTGGTTCATAATGAATGTCCTGCCTATAATATCACCAACGCGTTTTAGGTGTTTTGCCCGAGGATGAGATGAAAACTCCACAGTTAAGCGTGCTTACGTGACAGCAATTCAGGGATGGGTGACCTCCCTGGGAAGTTTTCACCCGGGAAACTAAAAACAAATCCATGAGCTTCTCGTGGGAAAAGCAGACAATATTGGTGGTATGAAAGGACGGGTGTTAGAATGTTAATTTGTAGCCAATAGTACTACGATTAAGAATTAACGTCTTTGCACCGTTTTCTAGTGTTTGAGCGACATCGGAAATGTTTTTAAAAGGAAAAGTAACTTTCGAGGGTTAAGTGGTTGATAAAGAGACTTGACGTTTGTAAGTATTAAGTACACTTTAAGATGATTTTTTAAGTCATTTAGTTTTTCCTTTGTCCTCAAGCCTTTTTCTTTTCTTATTTGTTAGTATCTATTAACTTCATCTTCTCCTATCACTCTCTTAAATTGAAAAATTATCATCATAAAAACATAATAATAATAAATAAAAATTTTAAAATTGGTTTCTTAAGATCATAGCTTGAAAGCATTTAGTTATTGTTGTATTGTCTATGTCATTATCACTAACTATGCTTCCAAAAAATTTGATCATATAGAAATTTTTTAGTTGATCGAGAAAAGACATAACAATAAGTCAGTAAGATGCCAATAATGTCATGTAATTATCAAGAAAACGAATATTCCTACAATGTAAATGATGTTTAGTGTTAATGAGTTTTTATACGACTTGATTTTCATAAAGAAGCACATAATTAGACTTCATGGTTATAAAGAAGCTTGCGTAGAACGAATGCATTTAAATATTTATTTATTATGTATATTTCATTTCATAAACTATTATATTTTTATTTATAACACATTACTTGAAAGGCAACCCTTTAAACGACTTGAAGTTGCTTTACCCTTCCATGTTGATTGTAGCAAAAGATTTCTTCACTGAAGAAAACCCTTTTGATTCATCAAGTTTGAGTGTTATCTTTTAAGCCTCGATATCTTGATATGGACCCTACTTTGTCATGGTTGGTACTCAATTCTTCCCTCGTATATTTTATGCATTGTCAAATATAATGACATTGTGAAAATTGTCACCCATATTAAGTACCAGCTGAACTGAATATGCACTAATGATTTAGCACGTTCTAAGGCTTTATGGCCATGACACCAAATTGTATGGTGACCTTCATCCGAGTACAAGAAACAACCTTTAGGAATCAAGCTTGGTGTCCAAAGCATAACACCCATGACCATAAACCATAGACCTTGGAAGAATATGCTAATAGACCTTATGAAGCTAACTATGAAGCTATTTTTGTAAGCAATGCCCATAAGTGTAGTGATGAGAGAAATAAAAATGAGTACTTGTAGGAGCATGTGATATTGTCCTTCAACGCCCGTGTGATCACCCGCGTGAAGGTGGAAAATAAGAAGTTGTTGTCCAAATGCGATACTTGCAAGTAACAAAGTCAACTCATACTGGGCTTTAGGTATATACTTGTCTAGTATTATTGCAAAAGTGGCGTAGACCAAAAAGGTCATGGAAATGAATGCATGGTCAAAGTTACGGATATGATTGGAAGGAATGGTGCCATCAGTGTCAAACGGATGGTGGCGCGATGGCCCGATAAATAGCTCCATGGATATGGATAAGGAGCAACCAACCATGATCAAGAAAAGTTCTAAGTATCTTATTTTGGTGGAGGGAAACCATATCAAAGAATGGAAGGTTTTGGGATTTTGAACATGAAGTTTAATATGGTTAACAAGATGCCATAAACCAATTCCAAGAATACCGAACCCGGGTACAACATGTCCCATCAAAGAACCCATGTTAAATGATTGTGTTTTAATGTTGTGTGTGATAAAAGGATGGTAAGAGACAGGGAGAACTAAAAAGAATCTTAAAATGGATGAAATATGAGGAGAGAAAGGGGTTTTAAATAGGCATGTTAAAAGGATCGTTTTCATAGGTTGGCGGGTTATATCTGACACGAATCTGAAAATGACACGAGTCTAAAAATTGTGTCAAGCGTATGAAATCGAATAAGACACCGATATTTGTGGGTTGACACGAACGCGATTGTTCAACCTGAATTTTTTTTGTTTTATAATTTTTACACATGAATTTGTTACTATTGAAAATTTACAACAAAAATTCGAATTTAGTTAAAACACTACATTTTAATTATATAATTTTATGGCAATTTCTCCTTGTAGTTTTAAATTTTTACATAGAATACCAATCAATTTAATTTTTTACATGAAACATACTTAAAAAATAAAATGAAAATTAAATTGATTAAATGGTCAACAAGTGAACCCGTAGGAATGACACGACCGCCATCGTTTTGGTAAACGAAATCACAGGTTCAACCAGAAACTAACCTTAACTCGTTTATACTAAACTTAAATCTATAAATTTCATGTTTTATTCGTGTCGTGTATGAATTTACAACCCTAATTTTATATGGAGTGGGTTGAGAAACTAGAGGCTTTCATAAGATTGATGTGTCATCTTTCTCATCCCTCATATCTTTTATCGCCTCTCATTATACATTAGCGTCACTTTGATAAGTTTTTTCTCTATTTTCTTCAATTTTGAACCGACTTTCAACTATGATGAATGGTCATCTTTTTCATCCATAAAAGATCTAAAATAAACAAATAATAATAAAATAAATGAAAGCTGTAATTATCAGAATAACATTATATACACGTACAATTACCATATCGGTAGCCAATGATGCATAAGGTACAAGTAAGTATTGCCCAATGATGCATAAGGTACAAGTATGTATTGCCTAGAAAATCTTAAGATTCTTTATTAAATTAATGCTTTTATATATTTCGGCCTTCTTTGTAATGTGCGTTTTTTTATGGCAATGTTAATTTGCATAATATTCCAAATATTAACGCCTCAACGCAACACACATGTTTGTCATGGTTTTGATTTTTATATAAAGTTTCTAATGCTATTAACGACTTTCATATTTTGGTTTTACATAAATTTACGTATATTTTTAATTACCCCTTCAACGTGCGGGTTCATGCCAATATTTCGACGTTAGTTTTTATAGTTTTACATCCCCTTCATGTGGAGTCTTAATATTAGTCTATTAATAAAAAAAAAGGTACAACCATCATAATAATATACAATAAAAAAATACGATTAAATAAAAAATAGTCTTGGAGATGGGGTATGTACACTCTTAAGCTCCACGAAATTTTGCTTGTAGGTTGGGATGGGTTTCTTTCAATGCAATTCCCTGAATGTATCATGATTAATCACCGTGAATACACACACTATAATTTCCCTCATTAACAACTTTAAATATATCTAAAAGTATTACATAAGGTAGCAACACCTAATTAAAATTAAGTAAATTCAAATGTATAAAAAAAATGAGTGATTTTAATGAAACACTTGAGAAGCTTAGTAAAAATTAGATGTAGTTTTTTTTAGTTACTAAGTAAATACAAATGAAATTGTCACCCATAAAATAAACTAGGCTTTACCCTGCACACATTGCGCCGAAAATCCAAACATGATTTCAAATATGAAAACACGGATACCAAAGTATATTGCAATGGATGTCATTCTAATGTAATACTCAATCACATCAAGAAATGTACAAAAAACACGTTACAAAGACTGCCACTAAACTGTAAAACCCAACGCATACTCCGTGATGGTCGGATGGTTTTGTTCGCTAAAAAGATTCAGTTGTGTATTTCTAACTATTATTTATACCTAATCGGTTCATGTATAAAGTTCAAAGATTTTAAGAGACTACGAATAAGAATGATGTATTTTGACTAAACTTGAGACGTTTGTTTAAAGTTATATTTATATTAAAAGAGATTTGACATTTATAAATCAAAATGGTTAAGTTTTAGTATGCCATAAACGTAAATTATTGTTATTTTAATGGTTTTTCTCCATATATGGTTTACTAATTGGTAAAATCTTTTAGTGAAATGTGAACTATAATAGGGTTGTTAAAATTAAATATATCCAAGTGAAATAAAGAGCAGGCCACGTGAATGATGTTAAAGTTCAAATGATGGATTGCAATATTGAAATGCCCAAATTAAATAAGGCTATACGTCGATTGGGCCTTGCCCAAGAGAAATCGAGATGGATTAAAAATGAGTTTTAACTTTCAAAAACAGTAAGTCATTATCAAGAAGAACAAGAAAGTTTTTCTAAGATAATTTTAACGAAAGTTTATATAGTGATAATATATGAACATTTTACTTTTATAATTGGTTAAATTTTGTTGTAATCATCCGAGGTGTAATGCTAGTGATACAGTTGTGTTTAATTTGGAATTTAACTATTATAAACCTTAACTTTGGCTGTTTGATCATCTCTCATTGTTTATGTGCTTGTTATTTCTAGTGATTAAAATAGGTTTATCAATCAATTGATTATTCATCAAATTATTAATTTTTTTGTTATTAATCATTAATAATTGATTAGGGTATTGTCATAACTGGTGTTTATTAATGATATAATAACGATTTGGCTTTAGTTAGTTTCACTATCAAATCTACATAACCCGTTATCTAATTAGTAGTCATATTTCGACAGGATTAACAAACTAATTATTTTTATTTGATTTTAAATATGGTAGAACATTAGTGAAACAACTCCTTCGTAAACCTGAAACCCGAGTGTCATCATCTTTTAGTTTTGTTTTATTTAAGCAATCTCTTAGTTTATTTGATCTCATCCAAAATTATTTACAGTCAAGAGACAATAGTTTAGTTTTAGTTAACTTAGTTAAATCATCAAACGAATCGTGTAACAATAACCATATGCTCCTTATGAATACGATGGCTAACTTACCATAACTACCTAGGTTAATTATTTTTTTACATGACCCCAACGACAGGTCATTACTTCGTCATAAAAATGACAAAATTATGTGTTTGAGCGAATGAAAAAAAAAAAAAAAAAAAAAAAAAGAAAAGCAATAAACAAAATGTATGTGACCGAACTCTAATAAACCCGAGATTTATTCTTACATAATTATTATAAAATCACAATAAAACCCTAAAAATCAAGAAAACAAATGTTAAATTAAAAATAAATGATTTTAAGAAAAGAGAATATTTAAAGCTTTAATGGCTAACATGAAATTATTAAACCCTTATGCCCGGAATAAAAAAATCCACTCATTAAGTATACTGTAAAAAATGGAAAGCCTTGGAGCTCAATGTACAAATAGGTAATGCATACATGCTTCTTTTTTTATTATTTTAATACTTTGTTCTTTTTTTACTTACTATTTTATTATTAGAATTAGTTTTAAAGTTATTTTGTTTTTCATTAAATTAAATTTTTTAAAACATGAATAATCGTTTCATTGCCATCACCTATTAAAAAGGTCTACTTATTAAAAACTTCAAACTTTTTAAATTTGTTTGAGCTGAAGCCTGAAAGTAAATAAATGGTTAAATTACCATTAAAAATGATCTTTTTTATTTTTCTTAGTAATGATCATTTATCTTGTAGGCGCATAACAATTTGATATTTTATAACATATGTTTCATGTTTGTTTTTACATATTACTTATATTAAATATAGTTATATCATATTATAAACATCTTTTTACCTTAACATTAGAACCTTTATTATACATGTGAATAGATCATATTATCAAGATATTTTTTATTTAATATTTTATTTTTTATTTAATTTGTGTAATACACTGGTCACTAACCTAATTTTACTTAATAAATATAAATCTAGCTCTATTTTACTATCAAATAAAATTGTTAATATTCATGGTATAGGGTTTGTAAGATGATAGCTTTGTTGCTTTCTCAGTCATGGCTTCTAATAAACCTCAAGGATGGAGTCGTGAATCATCCGATCGGTACAGGAGTACAGTATGAAATATGTATAATCCAATTTCATTTCAAATTAAAATTGTAAATTAGTCCCTAAAACCCGAAATCGTAAATCGGTAGATTGGAAGCCTTTGGAAGTGAGATGAAAACTTATGTTATACAGTGTTAAAAATGTATTTCATTTTGGGTTTAGATTAATCTATTTTAGGAGAACTACGTTATTCTAAAAAAAATGTTTATGCTAAAAAGCTTAGGAAGAAATATCATTCGTTTATATTTGTTTGTGTTTAAGAATTTTTGTTGATGTCCGTTTACGTTCATAAACATTTATTTGTGTTCATTTGTCATTGTTCATGTCCGTTTGTGTTCAATAAGTGTTCGGTAATGAAATCGAAAGTTAAGATTAGTAATAGTCAAATTATTCTAAAAAAATGTTTATGCTAAAAAGCTTAAAAAGAAATATCATTCGTTTATATTTGTTTGTTTTTAAGAATTTTTGTTGGTGCCCGTTTACGTTCATAAACATTTATTTGTGTTCATTTGTCGTTGTTCATGTTCGTTTGTGTTCAATAAATGTTCGGTAACGAAATCGAAAGTTAAGATTAGTAATAGTCAAATTATTGTTGAGTTTAATATTGGTCAATAATAAATAATTTGGATTATTAAAATCCATTTTTTCTAATTAAATTTCTTTCTGTAGTGTGAATCTATCCCAAAACTCCTATGTACGCGTGCATTTTTTTTTTTCAGAAGAACACAGTTTGAAAAAAAAATTTACCCAGCCAGGTTATTTTTATTTTATTTTTTTGAAAGAAGTAAAGGTTTTTAATTGAAGGGGTATTTATATCTTAATTAATAATTAATGAGTGTCATTCAAAAATAATAAATAAGGAGTGGTAAGAATGTTTTAATAGTTGGGTTAAATAATGATTAGATAATAATAAATAATTATGGAGTAGGATGCTAGTGGCCTAGTGTAACATCCTAGTCAAATCCTACATCGTCCGTGTACAATAGAGATTCATGATTCATAAGTAATGTCTGGCCTTTAATATCATCAACGCGTTTTGGCCGTATTGACCGTGGATGATAGGAGAACTTTACAGTTAAACGTGCTAAGGTGACACCAATCCAGGGATGGGTGACCTCCCTGGAAAGTTTTCACCCAGACAACCAAAAGTAAATCCGAAGCTCCTCGTGGGCAAAGCGAACAATATTAGTGGTATAAGAGGTCGGATGTTAAACCTAGAACGCAAATAGCAACATAAGGTTAACTTTTACACTTTATCAATTGAATACAAATTGAGGTAAAAGATCAACCAATTGTTGCCTCTTTCTCTTGCTGCTACAATCGCGATTCACGTAAAAAAAATATTAGCCCCGTCGTGTAGTGCATGTTAATAATTTTATCTAGGTTTCCAAATATAGGTTTTATTTTTAAATACTGTGTGAACATACGACATGCTTATTTATATCTAAGTTCACAAGTTGCAGGTTTAACATTCACGCCCTCATAGCGTAGTGAAGGTAACGGTAGTTTTATAACAATGGATAATACTAAATCTTACTATATAAAATTCTCTTAAGTGAATTAGAATGCTACACAAATTAAAATTTAAAGAAATTATATTTTATGATTCATAAAATTGAAAAAATAATCATATTATTATTTACTATAGCTCAACAGCTCAACTAGCAAAGTCGTTGGGTTTTACACTTCTTGTCGTGTGTTCAAATTCTATTAGTCTTCAACCTTCCATTTTACTCTTACAATATTTTCAACTTTACCCCTCAAATTTAAATTTCAAGTTTAGCCCCTATGGTATATATAATATACGCTTTTAAACCACAATTTTTTATCACTTTAGTTGTTCTTCAATTATTTTTATTCCTTAACCGTTTGATATAAAAACTAATTTGTGATTGTGTTAAATTATTTTTTTCTTGACATCCTAGTATAGATCTTATTAAAAATAAAGTTTGTATTCATATGTTTTCTATCTATGTTTTGATTTTATAGCTGAGTCACAACGACTTCATACGTTTCATTTATATGGTTAATCGTATTAATATTATCGCCGCAACACACATAATAAAGCTCACAAACGTAGAGGCTTTATTTCTAGTTGATGTTAAAAACGAATTGTATGAGGGTAATATATAAATTCTTGAAGTACAACAAAAAATACAAGTCCTCAAAACTTTTAATTATTTATTATTATTTTAATATTATTATGTTTAAACAAAATTTGTTTTTTTATAAATTTTGAAATATATGCTTTATAAAACTCCAAACACATTATTGTGACATGCTTATTTTTTACATTCTAATATAAAAGTTTTTCAAAACAGTTCTAAGTCAAATATAATATAACTTTTAAAATTTTAGTTCAACTTGGTTTTCCTTTAATAACTTTATATAATGTTCTATGAAATTTTGAATATAAAATTGTAAAGCGACATGCTTAATTATTCTATCTATGTTCCAATATAGAATTTATTCCAAATCGAGCTATTTCGTCTGAGTATTGATGAAGACGGCACAAAGAAGGAAAATATTTTCCGACATAAAGTTCAATGCTTATTTTCATTACAACGTAATATTGTACCTCGTAATTTATGTTTGCATTTAGACAATTATTATACAATTAAGCTGACAGATGAGGGATCCTAAGAAAACCATATTGTTTTGTGAAAACTAAAGAAAACCAATAAAACCGGTCATATAATATATAGATTTTGATCACCACCCTCTATATATGTGTGTATGTGTATATAGATAAGGATATGAGTCAAATGAAAACCGTAACATAGTTTTACATATACGTCACACATAGTTTACGTATACGTAACCATTTTTCATTCGACATAGTGTTACGTATACGTAAGAATCTTCATTCTCGTATTATGTTCAACATATATGTAATAAATACTTAAATAACTTTTAAACAGTTAAATGAACAAAAAAGTTATGAATTATGTTATTTGTTTCCGTGGTTTCCTTTAGTTTTCGTATAACTATTGGTTTTCTCAGGAACCATCTCCTAAGCTGATACTATTTAAACAATATTTTATGTTTTTTTACGTATAAAAAATTTTTTTTCGCATTACTAGTTTACTTAATGTAACATATTAAATAAAATGTTACCCTGTAGCCACTAGTGCAACGATTAAGAATTAACGTGTTGGCACCGTTTTCTTGTGTTTGAGCGACATCAGAAACGTTTTAAAGGGGAAAGTATTTTCGAGGGTTAAGTGGTTGATAAAGAGACTTCACGTTAGTAAGTATTATGTACACTTAAAGATGATCTTATAAGTCATTTAGTTTTTTCCTTTGTCGTCAAGCATTTTTTTTCTTATTTGTTAAGTATTTGTTAACTTCATTTTCTCTTATCACTTCTCTTTATTTGAAACATTATCAATATTGAAAAAAAAATAGAATTGTTGATTGGTTTCTTAAAATCATAGCTTAAAAGAAGTTCTTTCTTGTTGTATAGTCTATTTCATATCACTAACCACGCTACCAAGAAATTCGATGTTATAGAAATTTTTTGTTGATCAAGATAATTATAATAGTAAGATGCCAGTATCGTAATGTAATTATCAAGAAAATGAATTATTAAAAAGATGTGTGAAACGAATGCATATGATTCACATATTATTATAAACTTAAGGGTTGTTTGGTCGCATAATTTGTTGAAAATAAATTGAAATGGAAAAAAAATAGAATTGAAATTGTAATGAAATCTTATCGTTAAATTGATAAGGTATTTTGGTCTGTAAATTTTTGAGCTAGATTAGAAAGTTAATTGGATTGTTTAAAATTTTATGAGTAAAATAAAAAAAAAGTATATTTCAATGAATGTGGAATAATTTTGAAATTCCAATTCCTTCAGATGATCAATCAAACATGATCTTGACTAGAAAATTTTTAAATTCTAATTTCAAAAATTATGTGGATCAAACGGGCCCTTATACTATATTATATTACATATAAGAGTTCAAAAATGTAAATTTAAATAATATAAAAAAACTTTAAGAGTTTAAGTAACTATAAGTCTTAAAGCATATGATACAATACTTTAAAGTTAAATTAAGATGTAGATGAATATAACACTATGACAGAAGGCACTTTTACCCCTTGCAATACCAAGAGTATAACATTCTTCATCCACTTTCTTTTTATACATATAGGATAATGTTAGAGTTAAATGCGAGATAAATTTCAATAATAATCATAAATAACCTTTCACATTAAATAATTATATTAACAAACATCATGATTTTTAAAAGTCATAACTTTTACATACGTTATTTTTTAAACTACTCTATAAAAACAAACATTTTATTCTTTTTATTTTGATTATAATATTGTTATAGTTTATTTATTAATTTAAAAAAATTAACATCTGGCCATAACTTTATATACTTTAACATATCTTTAAAAAAATTACATCACAAAAACGATTATTTTATTCTGCTTTATTTAAGTATGACACTACAAAAGTTTTTTATTTTAAAACAATTAACATTGTATGTGATTACATATCATTACATCATTATAAATTTTAACCGTGTCTATGTTAACATGTTATGTATCCTGCCACATCACGTGATCACCTATCTAGTTTCTTATAATGCATTGAAAGCAATCTTTATTACAAAGTGCAAATGTATTGAAGGTTAAAATAAAAACATATAAGATTGATGTATGTGTATAACCAAATAACCTATGTGAACTGTTATTACATAGACGAAGAGACTATGAGTTAATCCTTAACCTACGAATCCATAACCATCACTTAACTTCTCGTCAGCGTAAACATTTATTTCGTATTTATATTTCATTTACAAGACTATTATATATTTTATTTGGAACAAATTTTTCTATCCTAACGGATAAAATACTTATGGTTTGCTTACATCTTATCTTCACCAGACCCATCAATAGTTATTCTATGGATGATAATTACTGAGTTTAGTTATGGTTATGATAACACTATTATATTATTTACAATACATTTGCTCGAAAGGCAACCCTTTAAACGACTTGAAGTTGCTTTACCCTTCCATGTTTATTGTAGCAAAAGATTTCTCCATTAAAGGAAAGCCTTTTGATTTGTCAAGTTTGAGTGTTTTCTTTTGAGCCTCGATATCTTGATCTACTTGTTCTTGATATGTACCGTACTTTGTCAGTGGTTGGTACTCAATTCTTCCCTCGTATATTTTATGCATAGTCAAATACAATGACATTGTGAAAATTGTCACCCATATTAAGTACCAGCTGAACTGAATATGCACTAATGATTTAGCACGCTCTAAGGCTTTATGGCCATAACACCGAATTGAATGGTGACCTTCATCCGAGTACAAGAAGCAACCTTTAGGAATCAAGCTTGGTGTCCAAAGCATAACACCCATGACCATAAACCATAGACCTTGGAAGAATATGCTAATAGACCTTATGAAGCTAACTATGAAGCTATTTTTGTAAGCAATGCCCATAAGTGTAGTGATGAGAGAAATAAATATGAGTACTTGTAAAAGCATGTGATATTGCCCTTCAACACCCGTTTGATCGCCTGAGTGAAGGTGGAAGATGAGAAGTTCTTGCCCAAACGCGATACTTGCAAGTAACTGAGTCAACTCATACCGGAATTTAGGTATAAACTTGTCTAGTATTATTGCAAAAGTGGCGTAGACCAAAAAGGTCATGGTAAGGAACGCGTGGTCAAAGTTACGGAGATGATTGGATGGAATCGTGCCATCCGTGTCAAACGGGTGGTGGCGCGATTGCCCGATAAATAGCTCACCGGATATGAATAAGGAGCAACCAACCATGATCAAGAAAAGTTCCAAATACCTTATTTTGGTGGAGGGAAACCATAGCAAAGAATGGAAGGCTTTGGGATTTTGAACATGAAGTTTAATAAGGTTAATAAGGTGCCATAGACCAATTACAAGAATACCAAATCCAGGTACAACATGTCCCATCAAAGAGCTCATGTTTTAGATTGTGTGTTTCAAATGTAGTGTGTGTGAGATGGATGGTAAGAGGTGCAAAGAGAATTGAAAAGAATCTTAAAAATGGATGAAATATGAGAGAGATAAGGGGTTTTATATAGGTGTGTTAAAAGAGTCGTCTTCGTAAGTTGGTGTGTCAAATCAAACATGAACTTAAACATGACACGAGCCTAAAAATCATGTCAAATATATGAACCCGAACAAGACACCGATATTTGTGTCTTGACACAAATACGAACCGTTCAACCTAACTTTTTTTCATTTTATAATATTTACACATATGAATTCGATCATATTAAAAATTTACAACAAAAATACGAATGTAGTTAAAACATTACATTTAATTATAGAATTTTATGGCCATTTCTCCTTTTAGTTTTGAATTTTGACATAGAATACCAATCAATTTAATTAATAACATGAAATATATTTAAAAAATTAAATTAAATTGGTCAACAAGTGAACTCGTCGGGATGACACGACCACCATCCGTTTAGGTAAACAGGGTCTGCCTAAAACCTTAACTCGTATATACTAAACCTAAATCCATAAATTTCATGTTAAATTCGTGTGGCGTCATTAATTCACACTCTTAGTTTTAAAAGAAGTAAGTTGAAAAGCTAGAGGCTTTCATAAGATTGAAGTGTCATCTTTCTCATCTCTCATATCTTTCATAGTCTCTCATTATACATTAGCGTCATTATTATTAGTTTTTTCCTACTTTCTTACTTCATCTCTTAACCAACTTTCAACTAAAATGAGTGCTCATCTTTTTCATTTCTCATCTCATAACTTATTTTAAATAAAAGATGTAAAATAATTAAATATTAGTGAAACACTTGAGAAGTTTAGTTAATATTAGATGAATTTTTTTTAAAATACAAGTGAATACAAATGAAATTGTCACCCATAAAACAAACTAGGTTTTACCCTGCACACGTTGCGCCGAAAATCCAGACATAATTACAAATATGAAAACACGGATACCAAAGTATATGGCAATCGATGTCATTCTAACATAAAACTCAATCACATCAAGAAGGTACAAAAAAGAACGTTGCAAAGGTTGTCGCGAAAAAACATAACGCATGCTTTGTGATGGCCGGATGGTTTACATTCGCTAATAAGATCCAATCGTGTATTTCTAACTACTATTTATACCTAATCGGTTCATATGTAGAGTTCAAAGATTTTAAGAGACCACGAGAAGAAATGTGTATTTTGATTAAATTTGAGACAATTGTTTAAAATTATTTATTTATATTAAAACAGATTTGAAAATTTATAAATCAAAATAGTTAAATATATTCTTATTTAATGGTTTTTCTCTATATATGGTTTACTAATCGGTGAAATCTTGTGAAATGTGAACTTTAATAGGGCTGTTAGAATTAAATAATCCAAGTGAAAATGTGAAATAAAGAGCAGGCCACGTGAAAGATGTTAATGTTCAAATGACGGATTGTAATATTAAAAGGCCCAAAATAAATGAGGCTATACGTCGATTGGGCCTTGCACAAGAGAAATCGAGATGGATTAGAAAGGAGTTTCGACTTTTTGCCAGCAAAAAAGAGTAATCTCTGTCCTAATTAATAAATAAAAATATTTAGTGTTACTTTCTCATGCATCATTAATTTTTTTTCCCGTATCTTTCTTTCAATAATTACACAAATTTTATTTAATTATTTTTATAATTTTTATTTTCTATCTCTCTCCTATTTAATGATATCTATAATTATTTTTATGAAGTGTTTTATATTTAAAAAAAGATAGGTTTGTTCATAATATATTTTTATAAATTAAAATTTTCTTTTATTCCTTTTATAAAATATTTCTAAAAATAACTATTTAATTCTTATAGAATATGTATTAAAAACTATATAATATTTTTATAAATATGTAATATAAAATTTGTTATTAATAAGAGTATAACCTTACATTTAAGCAACCCATGTAATACAATTACACTGGGTTTCAAACCAAGTTAATTATAGAGACGAATAAGAAAGTTTTTCTAAGATAATTTTAAAGAAAGTTTGTAAAGTGATAATATACGAACTTTTTATTCTTATGATTGGTTAACTTTTTGTGATCATTCAAGGTGTAAAGTTATAACTTGGTTTTAACTATTATAGACTTAAACTTTGGTTGTTTGATATCTTTTATTGTTTATGTGCTATTTATTTCTAGTAATTAAAATAGGTTTATCAATTAGTCTAATTAATTCATCAAATTCTTAGTTTTTGTATTACTAATCATTAATGATTAATTAGGTATTGTTATAACTGACGTTTATTAATTATATAATCAAATTTTAGCTTTAGTTAGTTTCATATCAAATTTGCATAACCTGTTATCTAATTGGTAGTCATGTTTTAACAGAATTAAAAAAATTAATTATGTCTAAGTGTGATCTCTAGTCTGTTAGAACTTAGATGACATAATTCTTTCGCATACTTGAAACCCGAGTGTCATCGACTTTTACTTTTGTTTTATTTAAGTAATTGTTTAGTTTAATTAAGCTCATCCACACATATTTACAATCAAAAGACAACAGTTTAGTTTTAGTTAAGTAACTTAGTTAAATAATCAAGCGAATCATATAACACTAACCACATGCTCCTCGTGGATACGATGCCTTACTTACCTATATACCTAGGTTAATTAGATTTTTGTGTGACCTCAACGATAGGTCATCACTCCGTCATAAAAGTGGCATAATTATGTGTTTGAGTGAATGAAAAAAGAAAGAAAACCGGAAAACGAAATTCATGTGACCAGACTCTAATAACCTAATATTTATCTTTTCACTCTAATAAAAAGATAACTAGGAGTGACACATTGTACATCACATTCATTCTCGCCTAATTTTCTCGCTTTTAACTCATATTAAATATTTACATTAATTACTAATAATATTATCAAATTATTTTTAGATCTAAAATTGTTTTATAAATAATTAAAGAAAGAGATTTTTTATTAATGTTATTTCTAAAAAACAAATGTTTATAAAATAAGAATTTTTCTAAAGCATCAAACATTTTTAAAAATACAAATAGTTCAAAATTAATGATTTTAAAAAAAGTAAAATTTTTATAAACCAAAATAACTAAAATTAAAAGTTATAGAAAATAATTTTTTAATAATAGTATTATTTAAAATGGTTTGTTATGAAATAAAATATTTAATTTTTCTGAAAAACAAAAGTTTAAAAATTTGATATCTTATCTTATAATATCGTTTTATAATTAATAAATTTTCAATGTATTTAATATTTTATTTATTCAACCACTGTAATATATGGGTTATTAAAGCTAGTTATTACATAATCACAACAAAACCCTTAAAAACAAAGAAACAAAAGTTAAATTAAAAATAAATGATTTTGAAAATGAGAATATTTAAATCTTTTATAGCTAACATGAAACTAATTAAACCGAAATAATATCCACTCATTGCCTTCTAAACTTATTAGTAAGATAACAATAACGAGTTGTATGTTGATCATTAATTAATGAAGAATTTATAACTTATAATAAAAATTTATTTTTTTTCATATGATTTTCTTCTAGGTAGTACATCTAAGTTCCACGTGGGATCTATCACATATCACTACCATAACAATACTCGCTATCTCACTAATCAATCCTAACATGTCTAACTTACCAAAATTTATAAATATTTTTTCTATTATTAATTTCTATAAATTTTCAAGATATTCACTTATCAAAATTTAAATGTATATTTTAATGTCAAATTTTACTTTATAATTATTCAATCACATTACTCTTTTTATTCATTTATTTAATTTTATTAAAGCATGAATAATTGTTTCATTGCCATCATCTATTAAAAAATCTATTTATTAAACATTTAAAACTTATTATATTGTTTGAGCATCAAGTAAACTAACGGTCACGTTACATTAAAAGATGATCATGGAAGTAAGCAATTTAAGAACTATATTTTTTTATATTTTATTTAAAGAGATTTGATTTGTATCTAATATTTTTTGTTATAAGTATTTATAAATTAATGTAATATATAATTTTTTTTTATTTTTCTTAATAATGATCATTTATCTTGTAGGCGTATCACAATTGATATTTTATAATGAATGCGTTGATGTTTGCTTTCACATATTACTAATATTATATTAGTTATATCATGTTATGATCATCTTTTTGCCTTAACATTAGAACCTTTATAATTATACATGTGAATTAGATATATTGTCAACATATTTTTTATTTAATACTTTTTCTCTTATTTAATACAGGAGCACGTACAGTATGTAATATATATAATCCAATTAATTTCATTTCAAATTAAAAATCGTAAATCAGTCCCTCAAAACCCTAAATCGTGAATCGGTAGATTGGAAGCCTTTGGAAGTGAGATGAAAGCATATGTTATACAGTGTTAAAAACAATATTTCATTTTGGGTTTAGACTAATCTATTTTAGGAGAAGTCATTCTAAAAACAATGTTTATGCTAAAAAGCTTAACAACAAATGTCATTCGTTTGTATTTGTTTGTGTTTAAGAATTTTGTTTGTGTTCGTTTGTCGTTTTTTGTGTTCGTTTATATTCAGTAAGTGTTCGTGAACAGTTTATTAATATATTTATTTTTTTGTTGAATGAACACGAACAAGAAATCTCATTTGATAAGTGTTCGTGAACAAGTTAATCTAATCCTAATAAACATTTATATCTATGGGACACGTGTCACTATCTCCTTCAATCTCATTAGGATTTTCCCGTCTAAGTTCATTTACCTAATTTTTCTTATATTTGTGGATTCTTTGACCAGGTTTTGTGAAAGAGTTTTGTGATAACAGTACTCACATAACTAATTTTTTCAGACCAAACAGTGAACCGGACTATTTAATCGGTCAGATCGAAGATAATAACCAGATAAAATTATAATTATTTTAATAAATATATATAAAAACTAAATAATGAAAAATTATATATAAAAAACGGTCAGGCCGGTCCTGGCCCCAGTTTGCCCCCGGTTTAATAAATTATTTTAATAAATCTATTTTTAATCCCATTATCAAATGTTTAGAGTTTCAATTTACAAAACCTATATAAACACCGTAATTACGTACAAGTATGACCATATATAATAAACTAGCGTGTTTAATCAATTCACTAATAAAACTTGAACCTTGTACATTCTTAGTAATCTTATTATTTACACGGCAATTAATGATCTATATACATTTCCTAATTAATTGGAAATGTAAAAGTAAGAAATAAATATTTAACAATTAACCAACTTTGAATGACGTGACTATGAAACAAAGTTTTAGCAGGAATTGCTAGTGATCGAAATCAGACATATTTCATTTGGGTCACAACATATATTTTAACATTCACTTCAATTAAATGATAATCTATATAGTTAGGGGCTGTTTGACAATTTTTGAATAATTAAGTGTTGAATTAATAAGAAGTTTGAACCATTAAGTGTTGAACCATTAAGAGGTCTAAACCATTAAAAGCTAGTATATCGTTTAATTATTAAAAAACAAATGTCTGACCAATTCAGATAAAAGATCTTAACCATTCAGCATTAGACCTCTTAACCATTCAGCATTAATATAATACTTAACCATTCAAAGGCAAATGTTTGAACCATTCAGACATTTGCTCGCGAAACAAACAATCTGAACCATTAAGTGCTAAACCATTCAGACATCTAAACCATTAAGAGGCTGATTTAGGTGTTGCCAAACGACCCCTTAAACTATAAGAAAACGTCAACATTACCCTATTAATAGAAAATTATGAAGCCCCTACTCGTGACACGGATCAAAACTTGAGTATTCTTGAGTAATTACTTGAGGAATTTGATCGTAAACAACCAAACAAACTGTGATTTAAGTTCTTAATCTTTCACCTTGCCTATATTATCATATCTAAACAAATGGCTAAAACTATTTATAACATCCAAATAAATATATCGTGTTATGAAGGTTTTATCTATTTAATTTTTTTGTTGAAACCATAATCAACAAGCAAATTGTAAAACATGTCACAATTCTCGCTTGATTTGAGTGTCATTTTGTGTTATTCCCGTCAAGATTTAATTGCTAGAATGCAAGTGATTGATATTCAAAACAAATAAACTATGTTAAAATAGCTTTCCTATATGTGATACATGATTACTGATGAATTAAATCTATAAAATCCAAGTTTATTTTGATAGATTGATAGGTAACGTGACTTAATTTCTTCATAGTGCTTCTTTCAGAAAAATGATATTCTGATTGGTACGTAAAATCTTTTTTTTTAGAATTAAAATTTTTTAAGGGAACTGGAAATTGGAAGAGTTTATTTTGAAACTGAAATATGTCTAAAAAATTTGAAATTTAAGAGATAAAACTTAGTTACATAATAACCTTACACTTACTAACACTTGCATAAAATTTTATATTATCTACCTATAAACAAAAAAAAAACTTAATATATTTTAATATTTCAGCTATATCTTTTAATCTATCACATTTAAAAACATTTTGAGACTACAACTTAACCTGTGTTTTTTTAAACGTTTTGGTGTAAACTTTTTGCTGAACAGATCTGTAATTTGTGAAGTACAATAAGTTAATGCATATATGTACAAGTTGTTATGCAGAACCCATTTATTTGGTGTTTTAAATTTTTACTTAGAAAAAACATAATAAACTTTAGTAAAACTACTACAAGAATAACAAAATATTGAATGCACGTGCCGGATGTAAAATGACACCCCGCTGTATTGCGCGGGCATCCTTTTAGTTTATTTTAATTGTGATACACGAATGTATTCACTACATGTTTTATGTTTATACCTAAAAAATTAAAGTTGTATCAAACGCTACATGCTCATGAAACCCTGAAACCCATGATTGTATATTTGGGCTTATCGTGTTTCTAGGCCCATTAATTACCTCATGCTTTTTTAGCTTTTGGACATATTTAAATGATGGAGTCTACTACGATATTATTATTTATTAGTTTGCAACATATGATCCTTAACCTAAATGGTTGACTTGAGACACAACTGGTTTTGAAGAGAGCGGGCCAGACAACCGTTCAAGACCCACTCGCTCAGGAAGGCCCATATTTTTTTTGTAAAAGAACTACTCGTGAACCATGAAAAGCGCTCGCGATACAAATCAAACTTTATCAATTTCTTTCCTTTTATTTTCAAATCAAAAACATTTTTACTTCTTTTCAAAAATATCACCACACATACTTCATGAACAATGGAAATCATCATGAGCCCATGTTAATTTCTTAACTCATCATGCTCTACATCAAATCAATCTAAACTAAATTAATTTATCAATAACATGATCAAAACTTGAAATCACTCAAAATGCATGCATGCAAACCATTCTTATAAACAATGAGACACATCAAACTAGTGATCAAAACCATTCTTATAAATCAAATCAAACCTTACCTTAATTTCTACACAAAAATGGCAAACTTATCATCCCTCATTACTCTCACCCTTCTCACCGTGGTATCGCTAACTTCTCCGGCCAATGGAACCTTCTGGAAAACCGTCAAAACCAGACCATTCAAGCTCGGGCCAGCTAAACTCAGTCGTTTCCAGTTCTATTGGCACGACATCCAAAGCGGGTCAAACCCGACTTCCATTAACATCATCAAACCACCACCTAGAAACGGCTCGTTAGCCACCGGGTTCGGCATTGTGAACGTGATTGATGACCCGTTGACAGACAAGCCCGAAAATGGTTCTAGGGTGTTGGGGCGGGCCCAAGGGTTTTACGGGCTGGTTTCGCAAGAGGAACACGTGTTGTTGATGTCCATGACGTTCGTGTTTACGACCGGGAGGTATGGCGGGAGCACGTTGGCGGTGTTGGGGCGGAACCCGGTGGTTCAGAAGGTGAGGGAGATGCCGGTGATCGGAGGTACGGGGCTCTTTAGGTTTGCTAGAGGGTATGTTCAGGCGACGACTCATACGGTTAATATGCAAACACGAGATGTTATTGTTAGGTATAATGTTTGGGTGTTACATTATTAAATTTTATGTTTTAGTTGTAAAGTTCACACATTAATAATATCGTGTTAAGCCTGTGAAATAACCACTGGTTTTCGTGATATATATGATGGAATTTATAACCACTGTGAAATAATATGTCAAATGGAGTTGCTAGTATATGACAAACCCGATGCATGAGGCTTTTGAATTTAGGAGAGGTGACGGGGTTAACTTAAGACTTCTTTAAGTATTCTTAATTTCTTATAATTTACGTATTCTTAATTTCTTATACAGTATATTGTAAGAAGTTATTTACAAGACTTGAACCAATCTTACCATTGTTTCAAGATCGTCCATCATTTAAATTAAGTCTGTAAATGTCGTTAAGAAAAACTGAAGTATATAAAATTATTCATATAACTAGATTGTACCGATTGTTTCATGTTATCACTTATTATAGTAACTTGTTTAAACAATAAAACAAGAAATATCATAAGAAATTAATTGATGGTAAGGTGTTTTTCTTGTATCCAAAAGATTAATCGTTTAAATCGTGTAAGGTGCAGAGATATATGATTAATAATAAATATGAATTATTCATGTATAAATAAAAAAAATACAAAACTAAAGTTTTTAATTTAAACCATTAAAACAGTAACAGTTACATGGTTTTTCTCTATCAACAACCACATAAGCATATAAATATATAAGATATAAAATGAGACAATGCGACATTAAAAGAAGAAGTTTATAATCCGCAAATGTGTCACAGATAAAATCAAAGCATATGTGGTGAGGGGTTTCATGATCAACAGGCGTAAGACATAAAAGACACATGATGCATGTTGCAAATGTGACGAGGGGAGAGATCCACAACCCGTTACCACGAATAGTCTACGAGAGATGAAAACAACTTCATCAGCTTTCTGTTACAAACAAGATTACCCATGTTCGTTTTCCCAACATATTATAGTCCTTTATGTCATAACGTGAACATTGTTTCCGAGAAGCCCAAGTGAAGACGCTCTTAGGTCTGTGCAATTCCCGGTTCTGGACTGCTGGAACTGTGAGACCCGCCATAACCAAAACATATAGAACCGTATACATAACCTTATGTGCGGTTCCACGTTCTTAAATATAACCCATATCGGTTACAGTCCGGGTCCAGCAGTCCAGAACCGACCTCACACCCCTAGACGTTCTTATCAAGAATATTATATGTTTATCAAATACGAGTCCACTTGATCACTTTATACGAAAAAACCACCCACAACTTTTACTACAATTATTCATATTCTCCAAGGTTTTTGTCCCATGGTCGGTCTTACGTGGCACTCTCTTATTCGTCAGCTCCAATATCGTAAAGAATCTCAAAGCCTCAAACCCCTACAACTTAATTGATAAATGGAATCCCTTTAACCAAAATAAAAGCCTCAACTTTCCCAATAACAAGCAAAGCCATATATATAAATAAAATATATTGTTTTTAAAGAAATGTAATTGTTTTATACCAATATTTCCTTCTATAAATACACCATAAACATTCTTTTGAACTATATAACACAAACATCTCATCTCTTATTCTATCTAACCCAAAGTTTTTCCTAAAAAAATGACTAGGTACTACAATAACAGCAACAACATGTCATCCTACGAATACATCCGACAGCTCTCGATGCCGATCCACTTCGTCTTCTTCGTGTGTGTTCTTTTCATCTTCTTGTGGTTCACGTGGTACGTGAACTACGAGCCAAGGGTTGAGAGCTTCATGCGCCACGTGAAGATCTTCCTCGTGCTCACACCCATCGTGCTTTTGGTTCTTGTACACTGGCTCTCTAGTGGTGAGAGGCCATGGTTGCCATCGTTGGTCCTGTTGCCCGAGAAAGATGCTTTTCATCGAGCCGGTGGGTCGCCATGGGGTGTAGCCATTGTGGTTGTGTTTCTTGTGTATATGGTGTCTCATCAATCTTCGTTTCATGAACGTTGGTTTCCTTTAAGTAGAAGATGAGTTATTATAACTTATTATTGGTGTAAATCTTTTTGTTGACATGGGATGTTATGGTTTATTATATATTTAAGTGATTTTGGTTATGTTTATTGTGGAATATTGAATTGGGATCATGTTTGATTACCAATGATGTGACTGTTTATGTTTATGTTCATTTACATGTTTAATGACTAATTATGTCTCTGTTTATGTCTAGTGTTATGTACGTGAAAATAAAAGAAGACACTTAAAATTATGCAATCGTTTTAATTTTACCCCCTTATGAAAAATTTCTTAGGTTCGTTACTGTTTGAAATCTCGTGTAACTCGTTTATATATTTAAACAAATCAAAAAACATGATAGGTTGTAAAAAGGTTGCGACGTTATAAAGGAGTTGCAGTCATGTTATAAATGTGTTAAACTAGTCAAAAGCAGATTGGTGGATTGTAAACCGATTGCAATAAATAAGTTAGACATGTCATAAACGGGCTGACATAAACGGGCTGAGTATGTGATCTTAGAAATGAGTTTAATTTTGTATTCTTGTTTTAAACGGGTTAACGGGTCCTATGTAAATTAATGAGTTAAATACTACAACCTAAACATTATTCATTTAATTAAAGTGGTTAAATAGTTTAACCAAATAGCAATCCAAAGACACCAATATATCAATCCAAATAAGAACAATATTGTTTGAATTACACAATTCAAATAATATCCTGTTAAATCAATAACATATATGTATACTTAGTGTTGCACGATTTCTACATATAAAATCGATTGATTGTGTCGAAATCGGGTTCTCTTTATGTGTTTTTAGTCTAATGTATAATTTTATGTTGGAATTTAAAGTAACAATAAGATTGTTGTCACGTGATCTGGGCCAAGTGGCCCAACCCCAACATGTAAAACAAAACTCCATTAACCCGAAACCCGAAACCAGCGACCCATATCCATAACCCGTCAAGATTAATCAACAGCGTTTGCCCTTGTGCACTTTCTGTTACACAAATCTTACAAATATGACCGATACTTCGCTGCCATTTCACCAAAGAAGTCATTCAAAATGTTTATGCAATTCATAAAACAAATAAGATGATTATTAACTTGTAGACATCCCTGATGAACATATGAGATTAAAAATTAAACATCTCTTGTACTTAACTTATTGACTCTTTTTGGCTTAACAAGAGCTTAACATACATAACTACAAACCAAAATTGATTGCATAAAAAGAAATGCACATTTGGTTCATGAACCACCCATCAGATGCTCATGGCTCACGGCTCACGGGTCACTATCGGGTAGCCTGGTCAGAACCGAGTGCTCTGGTTTGTGATCACACTCAAAGTCTAGATGAACAAATGCTCGTTCAACCTCTGGAAGTTTTTCAATCTTAATTTGCAGTGATTCTCCAATATCATGGGCTTCTTTAAGTGATAAATCTTCTGGGAGTTCAATATCAACCTGATGCAAGAAAAATAGTCACTAAAAAGATCAAATTATAAGGAGTTCACATTTAGTGACCATAAACACTAACCTCGACGAAGTATAGAACTCCAAATGTGTACGCGCGTACTGTGTCAACTCGCTTCACTTTCGGGTGCCTTGTGACGAGATAAGTTAGCTTTTGCAGGATTTCAGGTGGTGCTGACTCTCCGACTAGTGAAACTGTGCGATCATATTGTAATAATATCGATCATTAATAGGTTAATATCATAAAAAACCAATGTATCTAATTATTTTCCATGATAAAACATATTTAAAATACTCATACTTGTGAGATTTTTACCCCTTAAATGGGTCAAGATTTGATGAAGTGACGTTCCAAGTGTTTAAAGATGTTGACCTGGTAAGTTTTTTTTGTTATAAAAACTTTAGTCTAACTTTAGTGTAAATAACTCGAGCTCATTTAAGTCTAACTTTAATGTAAAAAACCGCTAAAATCTTGACGGGTCAACCAGTCCAACCCGCACATCTTGCTCCCAATAGCTTAATGCCTTAAACACATCAAGGTCTAGCAGATGATGTTACATATTTATTAATAATAAAGAAAAAAAGTAAAAACTAGAATGATGCAGTTACCTGCATTTTCCTTGACAGTTCCAGACCAGTTAACAATCGTGTAAACCGCAAGAATAATAGCGCCAAACGGGTCGATCCACCAGTAGAATTTATCACCAAGAACAGCAGCAACTAACCCAACTACATTAGTCACCACATCAAAGTAATGATCCTGTTAACAGTACACATTTGTGTTAGAGATAATACTCAAAATTCCCATTCATCACCATAATATCATCAACAGTTTCATTAACAGAAAACTAACCTTCGCGTAGGCACGAACAATCTCATTTCCTGAACTTCTGCAGTATAACCATAACACGAGTTTGACAAAAGTTGCAGTTAACATGATAATATATAACCATATCAACTGCATTGATGACATCTTCTCTGCAGGTTTGTTTTCAAGTAATTGTTCTACAGCCTGAATCAACACCTGAAAGCCTAAAAGAATTCAAGATTTAACTTTCTTTTACATTTTACTTAGTACTTATATCAAGATCATAGAATTAACAATCAAATAACTGATCAGTGGTGTTTGTTGCAATGTGTAACATACCAAGTGTAGCCATGATTGCAGCAAAGATGATGATTCCCACAGGCTGCACCCTGAGTTTACCAATAGGGTACTTGTATAAATTGATGCTTTGCATAGAAAGGTGAGTGAACCACAGGATGCCACCAGCCATTAGATCAAGTAAGGAGTCCAGTGTCGATGCGGCTATCGCGATGGATCCGGTCATTATTGTAGCAAAGATCTGTAATATGCGGTATGCAATATTGTCATCAACTAGGAAAACAGACAACATATAATTATGTTTTAATCCATTTTTATATTTCCAGGAAACTTGTGACACATTAGGAAAAGTTCTATCTTATTTTATCCAGATGGGATACTGGGTCATAAAGAATGTTCGACCTCAAATATCACTTACATCTTTCAGGCTTGGGTTGGTGTGAGTGTAAACTAAGGAGGTGTGACCAGGGCGTCTCAAAACTTATAAATTTGTTTTGGACCCTAAGTGATCAAAGAGTCAGGGGCATTTCTAAAGTTTACATTATAAAGGGAGGGTTCCTGAGAAAACCAATAGTTATGTGAAAACCAAAAAAACTACGGTAACCACTAACATAATTCAGAACTTTTTTGTTATTTTAATTGTTAAAATGTTATTTAAGTATTTGGTACATACGAGAATAAAGAGTCGTACGTATACGTAACACTATGTCAAATGAAAAATGGTTACGTATACATAACCTATGTGTGACGTATATGAAAACCATGGTTTTCATTTAATCCATACCCTATTTATATAGAGAGTAGTGATAAAAAATTATTAAATTATGTGACCGATTTTTTTTTCTAGTTTTCTTATAACATTGTGGTTTTTTAGAATCTCTCTTCTACATTACAAATCATCCTCTTTTATCCGGGGTAGGCACCGACAATAATAAAACTAAAAAGTGTTAACGCATTTAATACTTTTTATGAATATCTTTAGACCAAAGCCCAAATTATCAGTCCAATCCACATATATATAATTCATTTCTGCAAAAATTTAAGGCCCTATATAAATTGGAGGTTTAAAGTTTAAAGCTAGGGCTTTAGTTTCTTTAGGCGTGGGCCACTCATGGGTGTGACATCATGGGTAGTCTTCACTCAAACAACCAAAAAGTAACAAGCAGCTCTTTACGAACGATACAAACAATATTGATTGGTATGAGTGGTTGGGCATGATTAATATTTAAGGCCACACATTTATTATGTCTCAATTTTTCTCCTATGAACCAAAGCACGAGGATTTGCCTAACGTGTCACAATAAGTCAAACTCTTGACTCGGAGGCAAACGGAACAATTTTCAATTTCGAATTCGAAAACTAACAACTACAAATCTAACCAATTCGCTTTAAGCATTCAAACAATTATGATAACTCACCTTAAACGCGAGTAAAAGAATGTTTGCATAATTAGATATCTTCATAGCTTTTTCTTGCTGAATCTGTTCATCCATATCTCCCTCATCAATCCCATGATCAGATGACATCAAAGCATCAACCTCCTCAAAAGACTTCAATGTAGCAAATTGCTTCTCATAATACTCCTTTTCACCTACAAACATATTATAATATTGAACAAACCTTCAACAATGCAACAATGGTGAAACTCGAAAGAATTATAGAACTTAGAGGATAGATGTATGATCAGAACCTTGAGTCAACGAAGATGATAGCGCGAAATGAGTAGACTCGGTATCTACACTTGAACGGACCTTATCAGGTAACAGATTCAAGAACTCGCTTCTTAGCAAGTTTAATGAGTACCCGCGACTCAGTTGCTGTCTCTGGCGACCACCACCCGGTGTCGCCGGAGACAATAGGGCCTCTTTTACCTCCTCCATTATCTCCGGCAAGAAGGAGATAATGGTAAGGAGAACGATGATGTTTATAATGACAATAATACTATATCTTACTTAGATTCTATAATGCAGTTTTATGTTTTAAGAATAAAACAATTGTTATTTTCATATTACAAGTGAGTTTTTTAAAAGTTATACTTTTTTGTTAAGGAGTTGGATGATATAAAAAATAATATAACTTATAGTATGACCAAGGGGCGTTAATTTGTTCTTTATTCAAAATTAGTTTTGACTTTTTTTAGAAATTAGTTGAAATTAGTGAACGACTATGTTCACAATAATTTACAAACTTTTAGAAACTTGAACTACGACCAAATTTTAAAAAATGAAAATGTGTTTCTATTGTTAATATTAGGCAAATTGGATTTTAACAATCTAAAATATTAGCTATTTACCGATAATAATACATACTATCAATTTGGCCGCTAACACTCTCAATTTTCACTTTTATTGCCAACAATAGTCCTAATGACATAATTTTCAATTTTTGACGTGTGATTTGGACTCGATTCGGTTCGCAACAACAATTATGAATAAAATGAAGAAACATACAAGCTGAGACTAAAATAGATACAAATCGAGCGTAAAAATTTGAAAACTATGTTATTGGGGTTG
The DNA here is from genome assembly GCA_025506505.1 of Flaveria sonorensis. Classification (NCBI taxonomy): domain Eukaryota; kingdom Viridiplantae; phylum Streptophyta; class Magnoliopsida; order Asterales; family Asteraceae; genus Flaveria; species Flaveria sonorensis. Next base: position 45,828,562 of record CM046431.1, on the reverse strand, counting down.
TTGTTGGTAATAAAAGTGAAAGTTATAAGTGTTAGCGACCAAATTGATAGTATGAATTATTATCAGTCAATAGGTAATAATTTGGATTATTAAAATCCAATTTACCTTAATATATAATATTAAAAAAAACAGGGAAATATTTATTTAGTAGAAACTAAATTTTGTAAGAGTTCATTAAAGTAATTTAATTTTTTTGTGGAAAAGAACATTCAGCTTTCCATTGTGTGCTCTGATATTGTATTTTTTATAGATGTTTAAAAATATATATTAAATAATTTAAATTATTCATATATGAATCTTGATTATTATTTAATATTTAAATTTTCAAGCTTAACCTAAAGCAAGGAAAAGCCATTCTAGCATCAGCCTGGATTGACCAAAGACCGGGAGTCATTGTCATTTTAGTGCTATGAGTCGGAATAATGTTCACCAACTCTTTGATAGTAATCATCCAGTCAACTCGGGAAAACGGTTTTTCTACCATTTGGCATTAAGAGAAGCTAGATAGCTCCGTAATCTGTCAAGGAGGTGGCTTTCGTCTATAAGGACAGATCGAGTAGATGATAACCCAAAAGTATGTGGTATCATTAGCCAACACCCGTGATTTTATAACAAAAGAATTCTACTAAAAGTAACACGAAGAAAAATATCACTAAATAATAACCACGTTTTATAATTGTTTTATTTTATAAAAAATAACTAAATAGTTGAATGATTTTATTAAAATAAAAGAACTTTCAATTAATATTATATAACTTACTAAACGGAATTTAAAAATTAGAGGTATTATTTACAAGAAAATTATATAAATAATTTTGATGAAAAGAAAAGGACAATGAATCATGCCATTTTGTTAGCCCGCCAACCCAACAGGGGTAGTTGACCTTCAATATACACTTGCACTTTTATACGTCTCTTTTGTTTAATCCATTGTTTGAGTATATAATTCGTTAATTCTCTTTTACATGTATATGTAATAGATACCTGAAAATTGAGTTTATATGGCTTAAAGATAAAGGTATTTGGTTAGGGTATCAATTTCTCATTCGTTTTCCCATCAAGATTTGTGAATCATACTTGCAATGGTATTAGATTTGCATATGTATTGTTATTCACATAGTAATAAAAAAAAACATGAGTGATGTCATGGGAGTTGTTGTCTTTATTTAAAAAAAACGTATATAGTACTTTACTTAGTTTTTACTTTGATAATATTAAATAAATCAAATTCTCGGAGAAACTTTAAGATTAGACTAACTTGTTTGCTACACGAGTTGGTGTCCTATGATGAAATGACAACGAGTTTGCACGTGGGCTATTTGATGTGAAGAGTCGTTAACGTATAACTTGTTTGCGACACGAATCCAGGTAGTGCATAAAAGATGAGTTCACTATAAACAAGTTTGTCCATTATGAGCCTTGAACATTCAACCTTATGAGATAGACAACTCACTAAATACATTAAAACCATCGGCCCAATTTGTTACAGACAAATTTGTGTAGTTGTGTCGTTAATTTGATTTGGTTTCTACTTCTATCATTGTGGTTCACAAATAACATATGTGGCATTGAGGGAGAACTTATTGACACATCAAAGATCATTCAATTGTTTTTTAACAAATTTACCACAAAATTATTTCAATAGTCCTTCATTTGTCTTTTTAACAATCAACCATAAATCTTTTTTATTCAAGAGCATGAGTTCCATTCAATGAGTGTGAACAAAATATAAGTTAGTTATACTCATTAAAAGAGAAGTAATGGACAAGAGATTGGTTTGTGAAGATACCGAACCATTGGAACACTATCAGAAGTCTTCTGAATTACAAGATCGATTTACAGTTTAGGGTTTAGGGTTTAGAATCGGCGGTTTAAGTTGTTATGAAATCCCATTGTATATTACCACTTCTAAGTAACAAAGGAACAGTGGCGAAGCTTGAACACCCCCGTAGGTGGGGCGGGGGCGGAATTAAATTTTTTTTGGAGGGGCGAACTTCATATTATATAAAAATTTACACTACCGGACCATAAATTTACACTACCGGACTAAAAGTTAACATTACCGACGAAAAAAAGAGGGGGGCGGCGCCTCCCCCCCCGGCCCCAATGATACCTTGCCATTGCAAAGGAATACATTAAATGTTATAATAAACGAACCATGATCTTTTATCATCTTTTCTGAGGGTATACTTGCACACTCGTTAATAACAAATGGTCCATAGCTCTGTGTTAGAGCATTTGATTGCACAAGCTCAATAATTTACATTTAAGCTACACTGTATGTTAACGATTGAACTTGAATCCTTACCATTTAAGAGAACTAGAGTTGAATCCTTACCACTTAAAAGAACACTATATTATTGGACTTACCATGATTAAAAGGTTATTATCTCAAAACTCCAAGCCTCCAACCAAATTTTTGTTTAGATTTAAAAGAGTTCCTGTTGGGCTCCCCATGTTGGGTCTCAAGTAATTTTTGACTTTTTGCAACTTGTAGGTACTTCTAAAAGCCCATAATATGTTCATAACATTGTCACAAAAGGTACTTGATGAACGTTCTAAATCAAGAAAATGAGTGTTAGAGTTAAGTAAACGTGGCCTTCAAACTAATATCTTTGCCCTATAATTCACACTTTGCTATTATCTAGACCTTTAACGTTGTGAGTGATCATCGCGTGTGCGCAGGCCGCCACAAGATGCACCCAAGAAGGATCAAATCTGGGTCTTCAAAAAAAACATCCAAGATTTCTACCACTGGACCTTGTTCTATATCAAAAAGGTAGTTTTCTTAATGTGTACATTTATTTAATTATTTAATTTCAAAAATGAAAAAAACAAGAAAACCAACCAACCAACCATTATAACAATATATGAGTCTCATAAATGCCGCAGTATTAATCTTCAGTTCATGTATACATCTGCATCTATTCCATACCCTCTCATGCAGAGATAAATGAACCCTAGCAATCAATACCACAACCCCAAAGTACCACACCAAATGCTTCAAGAAAAATCAAATCTATAACCTCTAATAAAACAACGTTTTTTTTGCCACTTGTCATTCTCTTATCTTATTTTTTTGTCACTTGTCATTCTTCTAGACATGCACATATCAATTTTCCCTCCAAAGAGGTATTATAGTAATTGAAATATCAAATAAATTTTTCTCTCTTATTAAAAATGAATTATATTAATTGTTATATTTCTCTCTCTTATTAAAATCAAACTATCTTTTATAAAAATAGATTTTATTAAGAAAATTGAAAATCATATCTTTTAATTAAAATCTAAATAATAAAAAACTAAAATTTTATATAATATGAAATTTTCTAACACAATAAACCTTTTTTAAACAAAATATTTTAAATCATTTTATTTTTAAAAAAGTTATAAACAAGTGAATTTTTTTTAAAAACTGTCTTATTGAAACAACAAGAATCATTACAAACCAGCATTTTTAAAAAACAAGACTTTTATAAAAAAATATTAAAAAACTTAAAACAAATGTTTAAATATGAAACTTTTTAGATAAGAGAGTTAAAATTAGTATAATTATTTTATTTCTTGAACTATTACGTATATATAACTATAATTATATTTTATATTAAAATATTATACTGTAACCATTTGTTTTTATTACTAAGTATAATCTGTTTAATTAATGGTTTTAACCTATCCATCTATTTATAAAAAAAACTAAAGTAAGCGTGACACAATTGTAAGACTCATTATTTTTATTTTTTCATTTCTTTATGTTGTTAATAATAATACTGAATACTAATAATATTACTGGTACCATATTCAAATTAAAAATGTATAATTTAATAAATTATAAACCCGTTTTTTATTAAAAACACACTTTTTAGAAATAGAAGTTTTATAAAATACAGAATATAACAAACTTTTTTATCATTTTTCTTAAAACAAAATATTTAAAAATCACAATTTTTTAAAACAAAAGTGTAAAAAAATACATAATTGTTTATTTACTTAAAATAGTTATTTGTACGTAATTATAAATATATTTTATCTTCAATCATGATCTTATAATGCATAATTTTTTAGTACTAATTATTTAATATTTTATTTATTTAATTCGTGTAATACACGGGACTAACCTAGTAAAATATGAAGCAATCCCAACAATCAAACCATTGATAAAAGAAGACACAATATTACTTAAAACCATTAGATTTACACAAGATTCACTTGCATAAAGCTCAAATCAAATATTCTGGTATGAAATCAAGAACTCAGAAGCAAACCTATGGTTGTTCACTGTTTTCTTCCCCATTCAACTGAAGTGAATCTACAAAACTGAAACTTTAGTTCTTGTTAGCAATAGGAAGCTTCAAATCAACACAAACCCATACACATTACTCACTGATTCACACCCCTATCCCTATCGATTTCTTCGGCTATCCCATCTACATGATCATCTTTCATCACATCATTTGTGTTCTCTTTGATTTTATGATCACCATCTTCCATGTGAACATCTGCAGCAACATCTCCACTGTTAGATTCTTTGTTATCAACACTGTTTTCTTCCAAAAGCCCATTATCATCTTCAACTGACCTACCATAACCACGACTCGCGCTATCATTCTCAGAGTCAATTTCTACAACCTCTTTGACACACGCGTGTGCCCCTCGTCTCTGCATCTCCAAACACTGCAATCTGGTTCTCAAGTTATCAAACTCCCTTTCCATCAAGAACAACCTACCCTTCAACATCAAGTTCTCTTCTTTCAATTGCGCTATATGAGTATCTTGATCATCAACTCGGTTCTCTAACACATAGCTACTATGATCAAGACCACCATAGCTTGGGTAAATCATCTCAAACCTACCTAAATCATGATCCAACCTCCTCTCAACCTCCAAATGTTCCTCCACATCGCTCTCACTCGACCCACAGTCCTCATCATTGCTAGGGGATCTAAGCCTAATTAAACCCTTCATTGACCCATAACCATCGACACCCCATTCTTCCTTAGCCATATCAACTAAAACCTCACAACATGGCGAAAAAATAGGCGTAGGGAGTACCGCAGGTGTAACAGGACATGGTGACACCAGAGAGGTGATTCCACCGGCTTTTTTCGCACGAATGAGATAGGACGTCGTGTTCCTCGGAGCAAAAGGGGCGGATTTCCTTCCACTGCGGTTGAACTTCTTCTTTGAAATGTGTCTTCTAGCTTTCAATCGATTCTGTTGATGTAATTCGTTCAATGTAGGTGCATAATAACCTACACCACCACTAACATTCGTTAGATTACCTCCATTGTTGATACTAACTGATGATTCATTTCGATTATTGTTGTTTGATTTCTTCATCTTCCAATTTCTGTTGTTTCGTGGCTTCGTGTGACCTTTAATTCGATTGTTTAACCACTGCGAACGATTCATCATCATATGAGAACGATTAATCAACTGAGAGTTCGTCATCATCTGAGAGTTTTGATTGTCTATAACCTGCATCGGCTGTCCCATACTCATTAACTGCGAATGATTCATCATCTAACACTGATCCATTATCTTCAATTTCAATTTTCGACACAATCTCAACTCAGAACCCTAAAACACAAATTCTTTAACGAAAAAGGTGAAAGAACAACCGATTACAACAAATCGATGATCAATTGCATATAAACGTGTGATCCGACACTTCGAACATTCAAATCTAATCGATTGTAAATGTGATTATATGTATGAACTCAATTTTCAACACAATCTCAACTCAGAACCCAAAATCACAATCAATTGCAGTAGTTCGATGAAGAATTGTAGATATATGTATCATCCAACACTTTGAACGTTCAGATTGATGAATCTAAACGACTGTTGATGTGAGTTTACGTGTGAATGAACGATTCATCCTCTAACAGTGATTATCATCTTCAGTTCAAACAAAATCTCAACTCAGAACCCTGAAACACCAATTCGCTAACGGAAAACGTGAAAAAACTACCGATTACAGCAGATTGATGATCAATTGCGGATATATGTATGATCCAACACTTTGAACGTTCAAATTGATGAATTCAATCGGTGAATTTATGTATGAATTTTGAATTTGTAGAGATTTGTATTCAATTTATCTTAGCTTAGTATGTTAAAACAACTTCACAAGCGAGCAGCATCATGTCTAAAAACAGAACGATTGCATGGAATTTGAAAATATAAGAACATTACGTGATATTGTGAATGAAAATGATGATAGTGAACCAGAATATGTCAATAATCAATACAATTGGCAAGACTCTAAGATGAAATTGCTCAATATACCTGAAATTGTAAAACCCATAATAGTGGGGACTTCTTCCTCAGCCAATAGTCTGGTTACATTAGTTATCATTGTTATTTCCAATAAATCACACCATTCATAATGCCTGCAAAATACTTCAATTACAACGAAACAACAAAAGAATTAATCTTCAAACTGTTGTAGATGAATGCACAAACTCAGATACAACTGGTTGACAAAATACAAAAATTAAACCCATAATGCTAAAATCCATTTACATAAATTTTAGCATGATTAAAACATATATTTGGGCAAGTTGTAACTCCCATTAATAAATGACAATACAGGCCCAGGGGCGAAACTACAGCTGATGGGATGGGGTCTGGTGACCCCATTGATTTTTGAGCGGGTAATGTATCGTATAATACCGAAAATTGAAGCGAACCCATATTTTTTCAGGCGGTGAACCTTTTAGTATCATTGATAGATTCTTGAAGTTGGTTTAGTGGTCACGCGCGACTGTTACCTCAGGTCGTGAGTTCGAGCCTTGCAAGTGACCAATTTTTTTACACTTCTTTTTAATACCTAAAATTACCATTTTACCCTTACATGTTTTCTACATTTAAACCCTAATCTAAGGAAACCCATAAAATTCGACTGCAATCTCAGCCTCCCCCCTCCCCTAACCCAATCGGCCATCACAATCGGCAAAACTTGATCAAGAATTGAAAGTTAGGTAATAGTGCAGATGGTCAGTATTTAAACAAATCCTTTCAACTTTTATATAAAACCAATTATACATTCCTTTGAACATTCCAGCTGATGCAATTTACTGCTAAAAAATTATCGGTTTTTTGGAACCGGTTTTTGGACCCGAACCGGTTTGGAACCGAGCCGGACCGGTTCCTACCGGGTTGGGTTTTATTGGTCTGAAACCGGTTTCGGAACCGACCCGGTTTTGGTCAAACCCGGTTCAGATAAAAAACCCGATTTACGCACCTCTACCCTAGCAACCACGACTAATCTCATTATGGGTCACACACTTGAATAGTTGTTCTATGGTCCAAATAAAATCTCAATAGCCCCTAAAAGAAAAGCCCAACAGATAACCACCCAAAAGCCCAAAATATTAAGGCATAAAAGCTCCGCCGTGCATCCCTCAGCGCCTCCGTTCACCTGAGCAATTGCAGCTGCTTCTGCTTCATCCGTCAGCCACCTTCACGACCCCATAAGCTATAAACAACATGGGTTCAAAGAAAAAAGGTTAATTCTCCCTTCAAGTTCTTCAATTTCGTTTAATTAACTCTTTTGTGCTGCAAAAGAAGATTCTGATACTGTTTTTTGTTCTTATTTATGCTGATTTTAGACAAGAAACTGAAGAAAGATTCTGAAAGAGATGATCATAAGGAAGATAATACAGAGGAAGTATCTTTAAAGTCTGTGGAGAATGCTAGAGAGCACAAGAATCAGTTACAAAGGCTTTCAGAGAAGGTGAGTATAATTTATAGATACCCATTAATCTGTTGGCTTAAACCCTTAACCTACGTGGCTGCAAGACTCTGTGCAACTTCATCAAGATGCTATTTTTAATTACTTTAACAATACCATGTTTTGGGATGAACAGTTTGTAGAAGAAACTTGTTCAATGCTGCAGATTTTTTGTCACTTATGGTTTTTGGATGCTTACATTTGTTATGTTTGCAAATATATGAAAGCAAGATTGACATATGGCTTTGATAATTTTGCAAAGCAAGTTAATTCATAGATTTCCATTAATCTGTTGGCTTACACCCTAAACCCTAATTGCAAGACCGTAAGATGAATATCAGTTTTATTGAGAAGTTATTTTTAATCACTTTTACCATACATCCTTACAGGATGAACAGTCTGAAGAAGAATCTTGTTCAATGCTTCAGATTTTTTGCCCCTTATTATAGTTTTTGGAAAGCCACATTTTTTATGTTTGAAATATATGAAATCAAGTTTGACTTATGGCCTTGATAATTTTGCAAAAGTAAGTTAATTTGGAGGTTATTATATGGTGAAACAATTTCAGTTTTTTTATCAATTTAGTTACTGTTCTAGTGTTGATTGAATATCTGAATCTTTTATTATTTGCTTTCAGGATCCGGAGTTTTATGAATTTTTGAAGGAACATGACAAAGAGCTTTTGGAATTTGATGATGATGATGTAAGTCAAGTATACAGAGCTTCTATATCGCGTTACTGTTCTAGTTGTATTTTTTTTGCTCGATATCAGAAATATAGTTTTCTTTCATGCATATGTTATTATTTGCTTATTTTGATTATATTTTTATGTGATCATGTGTAGGATGATGCTGAAACTGACGTGGGTGATGAAGACCTACAAGAAGATGAAGGTGAAGATGAAGAAAATGATCAAACGGATCACACTGATGTTGTGTCAAAAAGAGAAGTTATAAAAACAATAACAAGCGAAATGGTAGATTCATGGTGTAAATCTATTCGCGAAGAACGTAGAATTGGTGCAATTCGTAATATTATGAGAGCATTTAGGAGTGCTTGCCATTGTGGTGATGATGATAACGAGTCAAAGTTGACTTCCATGTCATTTCCTGTCTTCAATAAGATCTTATTGTTTGTACTAAGTGAAATGGATGCAATCTTTAGAACAATCTTGAAGCTTCCACTTTCTGGCGGAAAAAAGGAAATGATTCTTGACTTAATGAACACACGAACATGGAAAAATTACAATCATTTAGTGAAGGCGTATCTTGGTAATGCTCTTCATGTTTTAAATCAAATGACCGACACTGATATGATTGCTTTTACATTAAGACGCCTAAAGTATTCGTCTGTATTTCTTGCTGCTTTTCCAAGTCTACTAAGGAAGTATATAAAGGTATGCTTTACTTATTGATGGTTAGATTTGGGTAGTTATATTTCCAATGAGTAATGTATAAAGAATTTAGCTAAAAGGATTATCATGCTAGACGAGTTAATTGTGTTGAAACTTGAAAGTTGATCAAAGTTTGTTTTCATGTCATCTCTCCTATAATTTATTAACCTTCTCTTTTTTTCATTTTGCTTTTCAGGTTGTTCTTCATTTCTGGAGTACTGGAGGAGGTGCATTACCAATAGTCTCTTTACTGTTTTTAAGAGATATATGCATCCGGCTTGGTTCTGATTGTATAGATGAATGTTTCAAAGGAATATACAAAGCGTACGTTTTGAACTGCCATTTTGTAAATGCAACAAAACTTCAACACGTACACTTTCTTGGAAATTGTGTCAATGAGCTTTTTAGGGTGGATCTTCCATCTGCATATCAACATGCATTTGTTTTCATACGCCAATTAGCTATGATTTTACGTGAAGCATTTGCCACAAAAAGAAAGGCATGTAGTCATTCTATTTTTAAATTTTACCATTGGTTATGGAGGTGTTTGGATTTGTGTTTCAAAATTTATTATCTGATTCTTGTGACTTGTGGTTGCAATAATCGGTATTTGATGTTTGGATAAACACATTCTGCTTCAGATTAGTTCACCAAATGAGAGTTACTTTCATACTAACTGCTAATAAAATTGATTATCAAATGGTCAAATGAAGTTATGTATTTACCCCCTTTTTAAACATAATCATATAATTATTTACATTCTATATCATTTATAATTGCTCAAAATCATATAATTACTTTCAAAATGCACATCCAAACATTCAAACTGCTGATTATATGTTTATTACAACTTTAAACAATAAAAAACACATCCAAGCTCCATCTTCTATGACCCCTTTTAGTACAGTTTATTTTTTTTGTTATTCAAAATCAAATAATCTCTTTTTTGCTATGTTTCTTAAACAGGAAATATTCAGGAAAGTTTATGAATGGAAGTTTATGAACTGCCTTCAGCTTTGGACAGGGGCCATTTGCGCATATGGTACAGAAGTTGATTTTAAACCCCTCGCGTATCCATTAACTCAGATAATTTCAGGAGTCGTGCGACTGGTCCCAACTGCACGATATCTTCCCCTCAGATTAAGGTGCATTAGGATGCTAAATCAGATTGCTGCTGCTACAAATACTTTTATTCCAGTTGCTGTGTTGCTTACAGACATGCTGGATATGAAAGAATTACATAGACCGCCAACTGGAGGTGTTGGAAAGGCTGTTGACTTGCACTCTATTCTAAGGGTAACTTTTTTGAATGATTTTTATCTTTCTTAATTATGCTTATAATTGACAAAATCAGTTATTCAGGCTGTTTGGATAAAAGTCTAAATGGGTAAATATTGGCATAGGTTGAAATTGCTTTGGTTGGGTTAAACTTACACATTTTTTTCCAAAATGCTGAATTTTAGTGTGTTAAATATGATTTGAAGATTTAAATTATTTTGAAAAGTGCTAGTTACATAAAAAGCTAAGAACTTTAAATGTGTAATTGTGTATTATAGGTATTATTCTCTCATTAGGATGTATGAAATTTCAACTTTTTGTCATGTTATGTGACTGGTGAACTTGACTTTACTAAGTAGTTAGTTGGATGTAGATGGCGAATGACCATTTTCACTAGAACACAACTTAAATTTGGTTACTCAATACGAGAAAATTCCCAACATTATATAATTTTTTTTGAAAGTTTGTATCTTTTTAGGTGAGATAATATTATATCACCTAATCGCCTATAACAGGAATTTGAGGGAAGTTGGTTACCATTTTATCCAATCTTCATTTTAATAATAAAGTAACTGTTTGCACAAATTATATTAGGAGGTTTTATGCTTTAATATTACACTTTATAGGCTACTTTCAACCTGTTTTCTTTTTAGCTCATATTTTCTTTTGACCCGTTAGAGATTTAAAAAAAAGTTACCCTGATCAATCCATTCATAAGAAAATTGGCCAATACTGCCACTTGTAATTATATGGATAAGCTCTTCATCTTTCTAAATGGATTTGAATTCTGAAATTACCAGGTTAGCAAGGCAACTATTAAGACGCGATCTTTTCAAGAAGCATTTGTTTTATCTGTTGTTGAAGAACTTGCTGAACATTTGTCACAATGGAGTTATTCACCTGCTTTCTTTGAGCTTTCTTTTGTTCCTGCTGTCCGCTTGCGTAATTTCTGCAAATCTACAAAAGTTGAGAGATTTCGTCGTGAAATGAGGCAATTAATTCGTGAGGTGAGCCAACATTTTCATCCTATGGTGTTTCTTGATACTGGTGAATAGTCTAAAATTAATGTTTTGATTGTTTTATGATGAACAGATTGAAGCTAGCTCTGAGTTTACTAACAAAATGCGAATGTCAATTTCATATTTACCTAATGATCCTGCTGCATCATCGTTAATGGAGGTATGCGTTATCTGATCTCTATTTGTTTTTAATATTTACTTCAATAATGAGATTGAAGGAGCCAGAGGTATCAATATTGGAGTTCAAAAACAAGTCTGATTAGTTGAGGTGGGAACACGGGTTGGTTGGGTAAAGGACCCAAATGATGAAAATGGGCTAACTTTTAGTGTGAGTACAAAATGGGCTGCGTTGGCTTGCAAGCACTCTTTTGTACTGTTTTTAGTTTTGAAAATATAGTTAATGTATTAAATATGATTGAGATAAATTTATTAGAATAATACTATGATTTTTTGGATGATGCAATCTAATGGCCAAAACAGGGTTAGATATCTCAGTCAGTGTTGTAAAAATCGCTAGGCGCTAGTCGAGCGGTGAGGTGGGAACTAGGGATTAATCGGGATTAATCGGATCGGATTTTTTATATGTAATTTTTTATAACTAATATATATAGCATAGTTCAAACATAAATAGTTAAACTTAAACATAGAAAATTAAGCTTAAACATAGCAAATTGAGATTCAAATATTGTCATATTAGTTCAAATAGAAGATCAAGTAGTTCAAAATTCATCATCTAGTAATCTAGTTCAAAATTCATCATCTAGTAATCTAGTCAACACTCAACAATTCAACATACATACATGATACATAAGAACATACAAGTTACCAACACTCAACAATCAACATACATACATGATACATAAGAACATACAACTTAAACTTACAACAGTCAACATACATACATGAATGATACAACATACTGGTTCGATGACACCCTCAACCCTCAATCATCTATTTTAGGAATTCAGGGTAAAGAAATTAGAAACTAAGAACATATCAACATAGAACACAGTAACACACCTGTTCGATAATTCGATCGACAGTCGGACGCCGAACGCCCTCAGTGACAGTCTTCTTCCTCGATGGTCGAGTGTGGACGCCGAGTGTGGACCAGTGGACGCCGAACGCCCTCAATCTTCTTCCTCGATGGTTTAGATCGACGATTTCTTCTTCAATTTGGTGATAAGTTTCGGTTTGGTGACTGGTGAAAGTGACGGCTAGGTTTAATTTGATGATAAAATATCGATTTGTTGGGTTTGCCGTTGACCGATTTGCTCCGCCGTTGACCGATTTGGTCCGATGTGCTCCGATTTGCTCCGCCTTTGACCGACTTGGACCGATTCCCGATTAATGTCTCCGATTACATGAAATCGCAAAGGTCTACATCCGATTTCCGATTACTAGCCGATTAATCGGCGCCTAGATCCGATTTTTCCAACACTGATCTCAGTGCTGGTGAAACATGTCGAGTCAGGTTGACATATGGAGTATGAACATTTTCTTTCCTATTATTTTGTTTTCTTACATAATTCATGTATTAAAATTGATAAGAGAGTATATTGCTAATGCTAAAATAAAATTTATATTGTTTCTTGAATAAAATCATCTTAAGTGATTGTAAGTATATGAATACAATTTAGGCAATTTCCTACCCGTTTATCATTTGATTTGTTATCATTTTACCCATTCAAATCATTAGAGTTGTGATATAAATCTAAATCATACCGTATTAGGTAAATGGTTTGAATTTTCACTTTTACTGCCATTAGAGATGTAATTATATTGATAAATGTATGTGAAGTCTCATTAGGAATGGTGTTTATCTTGAAACAGGATGAGAAAAAGAAGGCTTCAAGTCCCCTATCTAAATATGTTGCCACATTGCGTCAAAAAGCACAACAAAGAAATGACTCGTTGGTTGAGTCCAGGTTCGTATAACTTTCACATATTTCTGGGTGACGCTTAAGTTTTTCAATTGTTTGCAAGATATCACTTTTGGGTGTTGCTGTAAATTTTCAATTGTATATAAGAAATCTCATTTTTTGAGTATTGCTTAAGATTTTTAATTGTATGCAAGAAATCACATGTCAGGCATTGCTAAAAGTTTTTCATAAGGGTGTTGGTAATTATTTGGCGTATGTGTTTTACAGTGTAATTGTCGGTGAAAAAGCTTCAATCTTTGGTAAAAAGAGAGCAAACAAAGATGATGATGATAACGATGACGATGATGATGATGATGATGATGATCTGAACGTGGATGGTGCTGCTGTCTTTAGTTCTTCTTGGCTACCGAGTGGCGAACACAAGTATGTCTTTCTAAGCCAGTCTCTCTTTCTTTCGTCGGTTTCTGGAGTTGTTTGCTTTTGACTCAGTTATACGCAAATGGGCTCATTTGGGTTTTATTATATCTCTAATGTGTCAAGATGATTTAAACCAATTGATGTAACTAAATAGGAAATGGATCAAACGGGTCAAACATCTTCCAAATTTTATTTAAACGCATAAAGCGTTCTTAAAGTAATCTTATTATTGAGTTGTAGGGCCAAGAATCTTGAAGATGATACAAAGCAAAAGAAGGGAAAGAAACAGAAGGGTGTCGGTAAGAAGGCTGCTGATGATGAAGATGTTGTGGAGGATTTAGTGTTCAGTTCAGATGATGATGAATCGATGAGTGATGGTGTTGATGATGATGACAATGATGATGATGATGATCTGAATGAAACAGAAGATGTCAAAGCGAAAGCTGAACCTCTGAAACAAGGAAAGCGCAAGCAGAAGGCATTTGATAAATCATCCAAAAGGAAAGGAAACTTTCATGCAAAGAACAAGTCTAAGAAAAGAAAGAAGGCGAAAGGAAACTAACCAGTGCTATTGTTAATTGTTTAATTATGATCAATCAAATTTTGTATTGATAGAAATTTATTGTTGTTTTTCATTTCGTAGATGATAATGTTTGTTTGTTATGTTTCTTTGAGATCTGAAATCATGCAAATTTTGAGGTGAAATGCATCATAAATGAAAGAGAAGTGAAGCAGAAATGTGTGAATGTGTTGTGTGAAACCACTGGTTGGAAATACCGAGTTAAAGTCACTCTCACCACAAAAGATGATCAGCAAGTGTTGCTCACATGTGAAAATCAAGTTTGGTTCTCACTAATACAACAACGACAGACGACTCTTAGTCCGTGATGACTAGTTAAAAGGTGTAAAAATCATAAATAGAGCTCTAAATAACAAATATAATCAGTTAAGGGTGGTATCATACAAAATCTAGCACTTTTTACTTTACATAAAAGTCTCATAATCCGGGTTTTAATATATTAAGCCTAAGAAATTGTTTAAAATACATGTGCTCGAAAAATTAACAAAATATTCACTCATTACCCTATAAGCAGAGCAAAATTTAATAATCACGTCCCAAACATGCAAAAACACTCATATAAGTTGGTTTAAGTTATGTATATAAACAGTGTTTCATGTCAAAGTAGTCTTCATGACATCCACATCAACTGAAAAGTCGTTGCATAGTTGTCATGACATTCACATCAGTTGAAAAACCGATATGCATAACAAGAACGCTAGGGGCCAACTTTTACAATTGCAATAACAGATGCATCCGTTTTCTTTGACAAGACCTCAGTTTACTTTCAAGTAAACTAAGAGTATATTGATTTTTTGTGATGACAAGTTGATAAAAATATTTCGATCCTTTTCGTTTAGGAGCTGTTTGACAACACAGTTAATCAAACTTGATACATGTCTTTGACTTGACCAAACTATGATCAAATTCAAAACAATAGGTTCCCATGGCACAATGTTGAATTGCTGATAACACACATACCATAATAATAACAGAAGACCAATTTAAAACAAACTGCTAATACTGAAATAGTAAAAAGAAAAAGAAAAACCTAAGCAAAAAATTAAAAGGTCATAACTGTCTAATATCCTCAACTTCTCAGATTCCAAAACATGTTGGCACAATGCAGACACAAGATGATGTTCTAAACAAATCACGACGGGTCAAAAGTCGAAACATCAAACACCCGCTTGGCGCAACTCTTCAGCGCCGTGTGCAAAATGACACCTTTCACCAAAAGTACAAGATCCTTTCGCAAAGTTTTCACATAGTTTGGTCTTGAAGTTTGTACCAGGACCTCCACCAAAGCTCTTTTGTGGTGGCAGTTGTCCTGAGGAAGACTTTATGCTGACTATAAGCTCACGGACCATCTGGCTGGCTTGTTTGATCTGGTCAAATGTGCCCTCCAGCTCGATGTTTTTAAGGTTCGGGTCGGACTCATGGTCTCTTATGGAAAGCTTGGCTCCAGTCAACCGACAGATTTGTTTGGAGTTGACTCCATTTTTACCAATGATTGGTCCAGCTAGGGTACCATCAACACTGATCTTGGCGGTTGCAGATGCTCCAAAGCCAGCGGCTGCTGCTGCTGCATGGTTGGCTGCTGGATTAAAGTCCATCCGGGGTGCACCACCACCAAATCTGCTGCCGGGTGCGGGTCCCATAGCACGTGGGTCTTCGTAGTGAGATGGGACTGTTGGCTTTCCTAGCTCCCATTCTCCATGGGCGAAATTACACTTGTCACCAAACCGGCATCCTTCCGCAGTGTTGTATTTGTTGCAAAGGCGGCTTTTGACAGCTGGTGGAGATGACCCGTCCGGGAATGAAGGTGGAAGTATAGGGTTTCTGATGGTTGGGGGTAATGCTGGGTTACCACCCGTCATTTGATTGATAGATTTGATCCCTCCAGGTACATAATGCGAGAAATGGCAACCTTCACCAAATGGACAGCCAGAAGTGCTGCATAACAAACACACAAACAGAAAGGAAAAGGTGGTGTCAAAATTTAACAAAATAAACAACAGCTTTCATGTCAATATCAGAGACTTATGCCTCAAATACTTGATAAAAATTTAATGCATAACATAAAATACACAGATTTGCAAGCTCTCAATTCAACTGCTACTGATCTTGTTGAAAATCAAAAGTAAAGACTCATATATCATGTTCCTATAATCCTTTCATACAGAATTTGTGCAATATGGTGTTATATACGTATATCTACATCACTAAACAAGTATCATAAATTTTGTAGGCAGCTCATGCAGCATCAGTAATAATATCCGGAAAGACAAACAAAAGTGACACTTCTGTTATCCTCTAAAATTATAAGATAAATTAAGCACGCATATGCATGCTCACTGCACTCCTATTTAAATTTAAAAAATTATTATGAAAGGAGTGGCGGATATAAAAAAAAACTAAGATTGCAAGCAGGCTTCTTGTTATTATAAACAGAAAAGATAAAATCATGTTCTAAAACAAACTTCATACAAGCATACCTGACAGAAAGAACACCAGAAGGCAGAAGTGACTAAAAGAAGTGTACTTATAAAGATAAATGGTAGCAAAAATCATATATCATGTATTTTGCTTAATCATTCTAGTATACCGTATAACTTTACTTGACAAAAGGCTCTTCAAAATGGGGGAAAATGGCTCCCCTATATCATGACCATAGATGGCATAGAAACTAAAGATGCAAAGTTAAAAAGATATCTCAAAAATTTGATGTGGAGTAATACACATCATGCATTAGTGTTGATTGTTCATTGTACTTTCATGAAACAATCATTTCTCATTTCTGTAGTTCTATTCTGTACTCCTTGTTATCATGGTTGTTATCTTGATTATGTGAAGATTTACCTGTATCAAAACTTTAATTTCCAAGCCATTAGTCCATATGATACATCTTTTACTTCAAAAGATCATGTAGTATATATAATTCCCATTGAATTCAAAAAAACATTACAAAGTACAAAAAATTTAAATTTACAATACTGATTTTAGCCAAGTTAGAATTGAAACCTGAAAAACTTTGTGCAAGGCTTCGATTTGCTTCCTAAACCAGATTGAAACGAGTCCGTGTCTGTTACAGCAGATTAATTATTTTATTAAAATTCCAAGTAACTCTTTGGATTTACAACAGCTTACTGTTAAATTTCTTTAAAACTACACAATTTTGCTTCAAAAACAAAATTTTAACAACTTTACTCCACTTCGTCCGGATGAAAATTGATAAAAACAACTGACAAACCACGTGGATATGATAACTAACATAACTTCCAACGAACTCACTGGATTTACAACATCTTATGTCCAATTTCCTCAAAACTACACAAATGTGCTCCAAAAAATAACTTAACGACTTAATTCCGCTTCGTTTAAATGAAAATCCAATAGAAACAACAACAAATCACGTAGGTATGATAGTTACCAACAGCTTATCGTCAAATTTCCTCAAAACTACACAAAATTACTCCAAAAACAATAACTTAACAACTCCGTAACTTAATTCCACTTCATTCAAACAAAAACTCGATAGAAACAACGACAAACGAACACCGATCGTCTTATATCGCCACCAGTTCACATATTCATGACAGTTAGCATAAATTAAACGCGAAATCCAACGAAAAACTCCGAGGCATGATAAATTAACGTAAATTCAAAGCGAAACCCAACTTAAAAACTTAATTCCACTTCATTCTATAGAAAACTCGATAAAAACAACGAAAAATCACATAGCCGTGATAGTTAACACAAATTAAACGCAAAAAAGCAACTTCAACCACTTCATTCGAAGATAAACTCAATACAAACAACGAGAAACCACATACGCATGACACTTAACACAATTACACAGACTAAACGTAAAATCAACGGAAAATCAAAAGTTAAAGGCGTTGAACCCAAATCGAAACCCTAGATCTGAATTGAAGAAAAGAGTTTTGATTGTAACCTTGTTTGGACTTTTTGAATCCAGCGGTGCCGTTGAGGCCAGCTGCCGGCCTCCCGCGTTTCTTACCGGCGGCGAACTCCATTGAAGGATGATTGAATGAGAGATTCTAGGGTTTGAGAAGGTGTTCGAAGGAAACTGAAAACCCCAAAAGGGAAAGTGCGAGAGTTAGGGTTTGCAGAATCGAATTCAGTAGGAAGGGGAAAAAACCAATGGATCTCTGATTATTATTATTTGTGTAAATTGTCATTTACATCCATAACGTTTGTTCATTTTAACTATTTACATCTCTATAGTTTTAAAGTTTTGATTTACATACCTGACGTTTATATTTTAACCATTTGCATCATTAATGTTTTTATTATGTAATCATTTGAATTTAAATGACCAACGGTGCTAGTTTTTCTCTTAACTCTTTTGTAGAAAAGACTAAAGCATTCCTTAAAATAAAATAAAAATTTGATGACACCCACCACATCATCATCTTGACCATCATAACACTTTAATGTCTCAGATAAATCTAAAATCAAACCCCAAATCTTATCTTCCCACCATAAATAACCTCATCATCGTTCAACTCGCCGTCTGGCCACAATCACTCACAGCTATGGGCGTAATAATCATCGATAGTTCGATCATACGAGCCTTCGTGAACGACGAGCCTCACTTCAACACCAGCGTCGACGCCCAATTCGCCGTTCTCGGCGCCAACAACGATGGCGTTTTATCCCGATTCGAGATGCGTAAGGCCTTCGAGTCCATGCGGTTGCTGGAGGCTCACCTCGGCATCGACACCGCAACGCCACTGGAGGAGCTCACGCGCCTCTACGACTCTATGTTCCAGAGCTTCGACGGCGACCGCAACGGCACCATGGATCCCGAGGAGTTTAGGGCGGAGATGAAGAAGATCATGCTGGCGGTGGCCAATATCGATGGGCTGGGGTCATCGCCGATTCAGATGGCGGTAGAGGATGATGACCAGAGCTTTTTGAAGAAGGCGACGGAGCTTGAGGCCGCGAAGATCGTCGATGGCTCTTGATCCCACAGTGGCTCTTGAAGATTGGGGCCAGTGTAGTTGGAGGAGGGGTATGAGGTATTTGAGAGATTAAAGTGTTACGATGGTCAACATGATGATGTGGGTGGGTGTCATAAATTTTTTTTGTTTTTTTATTTTAAGGGGTACTTTAGTCTTTTTTACAAAAGAGTTAATAAAAAAACTAACACCGCTAGTCATTTAAATTCAAACGGGTACATAATAAAAACATTAATGATACAAATGGTTAAAAATATAAACATCAGGTATGCAAATCGAGGCTTTGAAACTTTAGAGATGCAAACAGTTAAAATGGACAAACGTCAGGGATGCAAATGGTAATTTACTCTTATTATTATTATTATTATTATATTATTATTATTATTATTATTATTATTATTTGTGTAACCAGTGATAAAAACTCAAAGGTCTATGGGTTGTAGATTGTAATTATATGCCCAGAATTTATTCAATCACATACTGGGCCTCAATGGGCCTTTAACTATGTCTCTCATCACCATTGAAAATTGTTTCATTTCAAGCCTTAAACAATTCATCAACATATACAAAATGAATTAGCTCTATGCAAGCCCCAAAACTTACACCAAACTTGTGGCCTGGCCAGACTAATAGAAGACAAACTGCTCGTCTTCGGTCATGCCCCGCAACTTCCACCACGTCGCCTCAAACACTGCCCGTAAAAAAGAATGCAGACTAGATACCCCGAGTGCCTCTGCTACGGCTGTCATGAAAAGTATCAACTGGAACATCGTTGTAAACCACCACAATTCCTTGTTCTCCAAATTGACCAGGAATGCATGCCCTTGCTTGACACCATAGGATCTAATCCTTATGCCTGTCAGTATACATTAACGCCCCACACGTTGATGTTGATGTGGCAAAGTTGGGAGCATTAAAGTTTAAACATCACTCCTACGTGGCATCATTGGGTGTGAAGTCTTTCACATGTTGAAGAACTCACGCGGTTACTAGTGTGCTGACACACATAATTAACATTGTTTAGAATGTTAAATTATAAAAAAGGGTGCGTGAAAGGGTGAGAGTGTTTCCTTGGTTTAGTGAGCCGGTGAGGTGGAGTGATTGGTCGTTAATGTATACCCGTAGCCCTGTAGGCCTTAAGAACAAGTGATTGGGCTAGCCCACTTGGTAGATGTTTTGCCTCATAGAAAAATCCTGAGTTCATACCCAGACAATGACATAATATGAAGTAATTTAGAAGTAGGAGTAAATAGATAGGTTTACCGTTTTAAAAAAAAGAGGGGAGTGTTAATGTGCCACTACCTTTTCATCATGCAAATTAGAACGCGAGTTATTCCATGGGTTTAGTCTATAAAAGAGTTGTTTGTTTTTTTACTATCATTAGAAGGACTGAAAAAATATTGAAAATCTCTTAAAGAATGTCTCCTTTTGTCTCTAGTTTCATGGTAGATTAACAATCTCAAATAAGATGCGTCACAAACATACTCATCAATATCTTACTCGTAGAATGGGTTTTGGGAGACTGAGAAATAACAAACCTTATCTTTATCTTAATAGATGAAAATATTACTTTTGGTATGGCTAAACAAACACTTTTTTACGGATAAGTAAAATGACATTTGAAATTTATATAAATAAATATAAAAGTAGAATAATCTTAAAAAGCGAGTCATAGGGTACACTTATTGAGTTATTACGACCCTATCTTTCTCTCTATCTCACTCTATATACATATATATATATATACATATATATATACACACACATATATATATACATATATACACATATATATACATATATACATATATATATACACACACATATATATATATATACGCATATATATATACACATATATATGCGCACACACACATATATATATATATACACATATATATACACATATATATATACACATATATATACACACATATATATACATATTATATATATACATACATACATGCAGAGAGAGAGCTGGAGAAAGAACATATACCTCAATAATACAATTGGGTGGCAAAATAATCATGCCATGAGCTATCTTCTATTGTTTCCTAACATTTCTCCTTGTACAACACATGTCAAAATCCAAAGAAAGTGTTCGCCAAATCTTTTATTACAATAATAACAACAACAACTTAAATTATTCAAAGAAACTAACAAATAATCAAGAAAACACAATCACATCTACACACTAGAATCACTAACATGCTAAACTTCTTCTTTCTTCATCTCCATACCCTCTTCATCCACACTAATACACTTATACCTCTTAGCACAATACACATAAACCCCAAAGTCAACCACGGTCAAAACCGCAATCAAAAAGTAAAACCGATCCATATGACCCTCATTCAAATTCTCCGGTATCCACCCACCTTCACCTTTAGTGGCCGTAATGCTCATCACCATATGCACCAAAAGGCTACTCACATAATTCCCTAGCGAAATCGACGCCATACACAACGAGCTCCCGAAGCTCTTGATCCCATCGGGCGCCTGCCCGTTGAAGAACTCTAGTTGTCCGACGTACATGAACACCTCCGAGGCTCCAACGAGCACGTACTGAGGCACTTGCCAGAAGATACTCATCGTGCTCATGTGTTTCTCCGGTATTGATCGTCTTAGCCTCTCGACCTCGGTGACTCCTGCGGCCACCATGGCGAAAAGGCCGATGATTAAACCGACTCCCATTCGTTGGAGCTCGGTTAGGCCTTTAGGGTTTCCACTTAGACGTCCTGCTAATGGGACTAGAAGTTTGCGGTAGAGTAGGGTGCATATAAGAACACTAACGATGTCGAAAACTGACATGCTGGCTGCGGGTAGGTGGAAGGTCCCGATGTGGGAGTTCATCACGGCGCCTTGCTCCACGAAGAGGGACGCCATTTGGGTGAAGATGACGGAGTATATGATCGTGCAGAGCCAGATGGGGAGCATTCGGATCACGCATTTTGCTTCTTCGACCTGTGTCACCGTGCATAAGCGCCAGTGGTTTTGTGGACCGGAGAGATCTTATCTGTCACCACCGCCGCCTTGTCGAGACATCTGAGATGATTTAATGTTAGTAAGTTGTAATGTTTTTATAACCGGACCGGAGTCCATTGATTCAATAGATTTCATTAAGAAAATGACATATTGTTTACTTTAAACTGTTAAACAGCATATATATTTTCGAGACAATTTTACTATCTTTTCGTAAAATTTATAACGTTTAAAAAATAATATAACTCCTAACAGTCAAAATATGAAGTTTAGAATATATCGTAAATAATTTGTATTTAACATTTTAAAGAAAAGATACAAAAAGAAAAGGAAAACATTTTTGAAATTTGATTTAAGAATAACATAATGTTGTTATCCACTTACTTGAACTCCTCACTATGAAGTATCTTTCGACTCCCTTTGATGGCTGATTGTGAGCCTTCAACTTCATACAATTTCTTCTCATCATCAACCGAAACCCTAAATTTCCGACATGCTGCAACGAACACTTGAGCGATTCGCGGAAGAGGGTTTCCTGACGCCTTAACATACCGATAATGAAATGAACCACACAAAAACGATAACAATGCGACAACAGCAGCCCCCATAGACACCCAAAATCCAACCGTCCAGTGTCCAATATCTTCATAGTACACTAGAATCGTGTTTGAGAACAACGATCCGATATTGAGTGCCGCATAGAAGTAGGCAAAGAAAGCCCCTTTCGCGCCCTTTTCTTTATATTTTGTGTTTGCCTCGTCGAATTGGTCCACACCAAGTGTGGCTAACGTTGGTTGGTGACCACCGTATCCTAATGCAACCATGTAGATCGATAGATAAAACATCATCGTGCCCGTTGATGATGTTGGCATGCATTGCTTTACTCCGTCACCACATCCGACGGGTGTCACTAGAAATTGCCAAGATGTTAACGATAATAACACCAGTCCCTACAAAACACCATACAACAATAGCAACGAGTTAGAAGTACTTGCTAAAAGTTTATAAAACATGCAAATATTACGTTAAAAAAGGTGTAATTTTTGTAATTTAGGTGGTAGATAAAGAGCTCGGATTGTTTGTTACCATTAGAGTTTGGGTTTGAAGGTTTTAAGATATCATGATGTGTTAAATCGTTAGTAACGATTTTAGACCATTGTAAGCCAATATCGGTTTGATTTTACGATTTAAGCTTATTGGGACTTTATTATAGAAATACATAATTAAGATCAAAATAAATAAAATGATGATATTCAAACACTTAAATCTTAAAAGACCTACACTCTTGAATTGTTTACTTAAAAGCAAAAGTTATCCATATATATAGTCCAACTTAAAATAATAAAAGACTGAAGTAAAACATAAAAAATTGCATAACCTAAAATTCTATGGTTATGTTGGGTTTTTCAGACACGTTTTTGGAGAATAAACGTAGACCAAACCATTCAATTCAGTTTGAAAATTCCTAAATTGACTCGATCATTTTTTTTTTGTGAAAACCAACCATAAAACCATAGCAATGACCGGTTTAGATGGCTTTCATGTTCCTAACCAAACCATCAACCATGAACATCCATAAAGGGGAGATAATTATAAAACAGATGAAACAAAACAACAAATCTTTAACTCAGAGTATATAACCTCTCAACAGAAACATGTTATACAGTGTTTTGCATAACCAAAAAATATACAAGTACCATGACTAAGATCACTTGAAAGACCATGCAAGTGAGGTAACGACCCCAATAAGAATCACTCAAGAAAGCCCCGAGAAGCGAACACAAATAAACAGTGCCTGTCCATTTGCTAACAGTGTTGGCCGCATCTGCGTTACCTTGATCCATGACTCGGGTCAAGAACAGCACCAAGTTGACACCAACACCGAAGAATGCAAATGTTGCGAGAGCTTGATTTGCTGTAAAAAAATGTAGAAAAGATTAGGTTTATTTGTAGTACACAACATATGAATAATATCAATGTGGTTCGATTTCGAAATATATTATGTACCAAGAAGGAGAAATGCTGGTGCCCACCCTCCTACTTTTCGATTCGGCTTTTGTTGAACCGTTATCTGTTCTTCCTGTTATTGTAGATAAATATTAGTATTTATTATATAAAATATTTATCAATAATAAATTTAAATCACATGAGAAAACCACAATAATAATTTATACGACGATATACTTTTCTAATTTCACTTATATACAGTGGCGGAGCTTGAATCACACCTTAAAGGGAGGCGGGGGCGAAAGTAAACTATTTTATGGTGGGGGTGGGCAACTTTATATTCATTAAAAAAATTCACTACCGGATCGGATATTTACAGTCGAAAATTAACATTACCGACGAAAAAAAAGAGTCTACTTTATATTCACGTTTTATTAAAAATGTTCTGAAGTATATCATATTGCTAAAAATGTTATGAAATCTAAAAATTTGGCTCCACTTTTACTATTAAGATGTACAAAACGTATAAAAATATGCTAAAAATCATCATAAAAGATTGTTTTCATGGACCTTTTTTTAGCTAAAGTGTGTATTTTAAACGCTCTTTTAACATGGAACAACATGAAATTAGCTCAACTTGATATTTGTATACTTGTTATAAAAATCATGCATATCAAATAGTTTTGATGATATATCAATCACTTCTCATTTGATATACATGTTATCGTTAAAAAGATAGGCTTATACACAAATTGTCTAAGCTACAGTGTTTAGTTCACAAATGATCATGGTCTCAATTTCAATAATAAATTGGTCAAAATTCCCTTGTTAAATAGCGGTTGCAAATTAGTATTTTCCATTATTTTCATGGTCACAAATGTTCGTATTTTTATAATAGTGAAAATAAAACACTTACAATTACGGAGATCTCCAAGGGGACATTGTTTGAAGCCATTGATACTTTTGATCAAGGATTCCTCTGCAAAAATTTGAATTCATCGATATGAAATTAATATTAGTGTTCTTGTTAATTAACATTATTTAACTTCTCAAAAGGTGATCAATAACTTGTAAAAACTTTTTTATGCAAGATTAAGGTATAATAATCATTCGATAATTAATCTCATCTCGTCCACACACGCCTAATATTACCTCAAATAACCATAAAAAGAAGCCACCACGTAATTAAGATATAACAACTTACGTTTACTTCATTAATCACACCTTAATCTAAACCAACACGCATCATCATAAAACCACAAACCTCTTATGCAACTTTGCAACGGAGACAATGACACTATCAGCAGCTGGTTCCGGTGACGGTGAGGAGGTTGTATCGGCGATTAGAATCACCGACGGAGCATCCAAACCCGGCGAGATGAGCACTTGACGTCGACGACTTGTATGAAATCGACGAAAACTTATTGTCATTTACGTTAAAACAGCAATCTGTTTAGCACGAGATTGCACTGATCAACGAACACAATCTTCTTCCTCAGAACCCTAACTTCAAACACGAGTGTAATCTCGACATTACCACGATGAAGGTGTGAAAGATTGATTGAAAATTGGGGATTTTTGCATGGATATATGAAGAAACCCTAATTTTGTAGTTTTTTTGCAGTGATGTTGGTGATGATGGAGGTGAAAGTGTGTGTGAAGTGATTAAGTGAGGGATTAACAGTCCTAAGTATGCAATATTAATAGGGATTATTACGTAACAGACTCCTACAAGAACTCCAATATTGTCTCTTTTAGTTCTAATTATTCTATTTTTGTGGTTGTTATTTTGGGAAATGTTAAAAACTTAATTAGTCAACTAGGACTGGTTATGAGATTGTGAATCTGGACATGTTATTAGTTTATTGGATGAACTGGTTTTAAAAACCGAATAATAATCTTTATAAACTAAAAACATATAAATAATTAAAATAAAAAAAAAGACTTATAGATTATAATCATTTGTTTTTAAAATGGATTTATAATATTAATAAAATTAAATTTAAAATAAATAAAATATAAGATCTGAAGTAGTTGAGATTTTTGTTTTTTAAATTACGGACCACCGTTCCGGTTTATTAGTTTAACTGATCAGCCAACCTGAAAACAGTTCAAAACTATTTAATTGTATTGTTATACTAGCTTTAGTTACTCGTGTATTACACGAAAGTGTGAAGAGTTAATTATTAAATAACATAAAAATAAAATCAAGTGTGCTATATATTAAATAAGACGTAACAATTTTTGATTATAAGGTCACAAATGAGTAAAAACATCCTTGTTAACTACGTTTGTAGTAACATTAGTAGGTTTACACTCATTATCTAATTTTAAAAGCTTCAATCCATCTTTACTCTTAATTTGTGACAAAATGTCATAAAGTTGATCATGCGTAAAAATAGGCTCTTTCAAGTATAAATCGACGAGATTGAACATAACTTTTATTTATTGTTATAGCGAAATACACAATCAAAGAAAACTGTCTTTTTTAGACTTAAAAGGAATACTTTTGACGGGTCAAATCGCGAGCAAGATATTGAGTAGGTTGAAGGATATTAGTGTGAAGAAATTAAAATTTAAATAATATACACTGAAAAGTTATGTGCAATAATTAGATCAATTTCGAATTATTTTGACCCTGTAATCAAATATAAAGATATAGTAGTGAATCGGGTTGGAACGGGCTATAAATGTTCATAATATCTCTAATTAGTTATTGATTATTATTTATTTAATACTAACTTTAGTAAACCCGTGTATTATATGGGTTAAAAAATAAAATATTAAATATAATAAAATTTTATGAAGTATAAAATGATAATCTAAAATAAGATATGATTAAAATTACATATGAGTAATAACTATAAGTAATAAACTAACATATCAATTTTTAAACTTTCGTTTTTAAACTTTGTTTCCAAAAAAAGTTAAATATCTTTTTCAAAATAAACCGTATTAAAAATGTTATTTTTTAAAATTTTTTATTATAACTTTGAATTTTAATTATTTTAGTTTATAAAAAAATTTACTTTTTAAAAATACCAATTTCAAAATATTTTATATTTTAAAACAAGTTAGATGTTTTAGAAAAAAAATTTAATTGTATAGAAAATTATTTTCTAAAAATAACATTAATAAAAAGATATCTTTTTAATTTATTAAAAAATTTATTCTAAAAAAGAATTAAAATTATTTAATATTTCTTAATTTAGGTAAATATTTAAGAGGAGAGAGGCCGAAAAAATAAACTTAAGGGGCCTAGAAAATAAAGGTTAAGGTTGTACTTATTTACGTAAGAATTATAATGTATTCACATGGAAATGATTGTTTTAATAAAAGGTTAAACTTAATTACTTTTTCTTAATTTTTAATTGCTTGTACGTAGTTCTCACTTCTCAAATAAACCTTCTCACGTGAGTGATAGACGTACACTAGTCTTTTTAAAGGCTATTATCCCCAATAAAATATTAATTTGTAAGCAATTAAGCAAAGTGTAAGCTTTTTGTATGTATTTTATAAATAGTCTTAAAATATCTAAAAAAATGTTAATTTGGTTCGTCTTTGCCGTTCCGATGATGTTTTTCTTAACAAATATAAAATACCACTGTAGAGACCCGTATATTTTACGGGTTTAATAAAAATAATAAATTAACAGTTAATAATTAATATTTAGAAATTATAAAATATATTTTGAAATGAAATACAATTAAAAATACGTATAATTAACCACTTTAGGTAATAATGAAATAGCAACTTATTTTCAAACTTTCATATTTAAAATTTTTATTAATTTTTTTTTACAAACACTCAATTTTTTTAAACAAAAGTACTATTTTTTAAACAATATCATTTTTTAAAGTCTTTGTATTAAAAACTTCATATCTCATAAACTTTATTTCTAAAAAATACGTTTTTAATAAATAGAAACATATTTTTAATTTATAAAAAATATTTATAATTTTGAAAGCTTCTAAATTATATCATTAGTATGTAATCTTATTATTAATGATTGATTTGTTAAAATAGTGACACATGACAAAACAAGTGTTAGAAAATATCATGGGACAAAACTTATTTTGTTTTATTAGAGATAACTATAGTAACTCATGTAATACACGAATTAATAGATAAAGTATTAAATGAAATGAAAATTTATTAAATATAAAAAATATTAAAATAATATATGATTGAAATACGTTTGAGTAACAACTATAAGCGATAAAACAACGATATCAACTATTTAAACTTGTGCTTTTAAATTTTCTTTGTTTTTTTTCCAAAATAAGGTTAAACATCTTATTTCAATACAAACCGTTTTAAAAAATATCATTTAAAATTTTCTTATTAAAATTTTAATTAAATTTGGTTATAATAATTTTACTTTTTAAAAACATGAATCTCAAATATTTCGTATTTAAAAAAGCTTGATGTTTTAGAAAAATTTCTTATATTATAAAATTTATTTATTTAGAAAAATGTTAATTAAAAATTATCTTTCTTAAATTATTAAAAACTATTTTTAATCTAACAAAATTATATAATATTATTAGTAATTAAAGCAACTATTTAACCGGAGATAGAAGAGATAATTTTAGTGAGAATGAATGTGGTGTTGTCTCGTGTCTCTCTTAGTTACTTTTTATTAAAATAGTAAGATAAGATAATATATTTATCTTTATACTCTAATATAAGAGTAACTTAAGATGACACGTGGTAGCACCACAATCATCCTCGCTAAAATTTTTCCGTCTCTCTCTCATATCTTTATCTTTATACTCTAATATAAGAATAACTTGAGATGACAAGTGGTAGCACCACAATCATCCTCACCAAAATTTTCCACATCTCTCTCATATTAAATAATTACCTTAATTATTAATAATATTATTTAATACTTTTTTAGATTTAATAAATTAAGAAAGAAATTTATTCATTAATGTTATTTCTAAATAAATAGATTTTTTATAAAATAATAATTTTTTCTAAAGCATAAAACTTTTTTAAAATACAAAATATTTTAAAATTAGTATTTTTAAAAGTCAATTTTTTAAAAACCAAAAATAATCAAATTTAGGGGTTATAATAAGAAAAATTTTAAAAATAACATTTTTATACGGTTTGTTTTAGACAAAATGTTTATTTTTTTGAAAAAAAATTAAAAACAAAATTTTTAAAGTTGATATCACTATTTTATTATTTATAGTTATTTCTCATATGTAATTTCAGTCATATCATATATTTGAATATCATTTTATAATTATTAATTTTATTATATTAATATTTTATTTATTCAACCCGTGTAATACACGGGTTTACTAAATCTAGTAATATTATGTATGTGTTGATACATATTATGAATTTAAAGATTATGATTATAAAGATTCACGAATATTGAATTCTCTATATTTAGAATTTTAAAGAATCACTATTTATAAATCTATAAATGTTAAAGATAAAGATGGAGATAGAGATCTCAAAGAAGGTGTAAAATAAAAGAAATCTTCAAATAATAGAGATATAGATCCTTATAGAGATTCTATTATGAATGCTCTAATAGGTGGTTATATTTTACAGCGTCACTATTAAAGGATTTAGAGTCATTCACTTCACCTATATATTTAAAAAGGAAGGTGAAGAAGCGGTGGCTTCTTTTATGTTTGTGATTTGGCCACGGAACTTATTGAGGTTTGCACTCTGCCCCTGTCCCATGTATTTCTATTGAAACAAAAGGGGTTTCTTGTGTTTTGTGTGGGTTTTTTTGGGTGTGTTGCTCGTGGTCGACGGTGGCGAAGGCAACGGTGACGGTAGTGGTTTCATCATCTGTTCTTCTCTGTGCCGGTGGTGGTGGGATCTACCTGCTCAGCCTCCCCTCTGTGGTCGAGGTGGAGGAGGCGGCGGTTTCCCAGCCATGTTCGGTTCTGCCGGTGGTCGGACGGTGGTGGTGGGCTCCGCTGTCGCTCTACCTCCCCTCTCTGGTTGAGGTGGTGGTGGGCTCCGCCGTTTGGTATACCGACAGTTTGCCTTGGAGTCGATGATGGTCTCTATACCAAAGGGAGCTGAACGGTTGTCGCTGGCCATGGGTGGCGTCTGTGGTGGGTTTTTTACCGCGTTTGTGACAGTGGTGATGACGACGGGGTCGATTGCCAGTCTGCGATGGGCCTTTTGGTCTAGCGGTGGCGGCAATGGTGGTGAAACCATTATTGTTGCCTTTTCTTTCATCTCTTGCAAAAACCCATTTGGGGTTTTCAGATCTACAGCGTGCCCTGTCAACGACTGTGGTGCGGCCATCGTTGTCGTCCATTTGTTGTTGTACCCCGATTAATGTTGTGGCCATGCCGATGTCCCATCCCCTTTGTCTGGTTCTTGGTTTGTAGATTCGTGGTTCTCCATCGTGGGTTACCACTCACGATGGTTTTTGTGATGCTTGTTGTATAACCTGCTTATGCATGTGGTTGGGTATGTGTAATTCATCGATGGAATATGTCGATGATGATGACGACCACCTCATCTGAGACTTGGCTTTGGCTCAATGTTCAACACTAGTTTATTTGTTCTTTTTTGGTTTGTTATTAATGTGTTCCAAGGGCTGTGATGAGATTCAAGAGTGGTTTCGGTTGCTTAGGCATGGCTACCAATTATTGTTAGCAGCTGTAGCTGCAACTGAACGCGCGCTGATGATTAACACTAGTTATTCTTGATTTAAAGCCATTGTTCTTCCTAGTTAGACAGTTTAGTAAATTAGAATTCTACAAAAATAACATGCAAAATTTTGTTGAGGTGTAGTCACTAGTATTCTAATTTAGTTATATATGTATATAAACAACTCCTATTACCTTCTTTTGATACGTTATTCTTTACCTGTCTGTACGTAACACTATTAACATATAAGAATGTCGCTTTCATTATCTATTCATTTCTCTATTTAACGCCCTGATTTTAGTCGAAAATGAGCCCAAGGAATTAGGAAATCAATGACTTCAAAGTCATAATTTCCACCAATAATGGTATGATTCTTTTCTACGGGATTGGTATTGTTAAACACACTGATCGAATCGGGGTTTTATAATATCATCTTAGTATACATTATCTTGAAAATAAGCCCTAAAATCATAACTCCATCCAAAACAATTTTTACCATGTTGATAATGAATTCGATTTACATATGTATTAAGTAGAAGTTTAGGATGGAATGTGAAACGTGTGTAAGAACAAATCTAGTTAGAAACTTGCTACAAATGGTCGGATATTATTGAGTTTGTTTTGATTTAAATAATAAATTTAAATCATATACATGTACCATAATAAATATTCAGAGTAAATTACAAATTATATCATTTATTTGTATATGAAATTACATGTTACGTTCTTTAATTTTAATAATTACATACAATGTTCTTTATTTAAATGAATTTACACACATATTATCATTTACACTACCTTTCATCTAAATATACGGTTAACTCAGTTACGTGCTCTTCACGTGAGAGGCATTTTTGTCATTTGCTTTCCACATGTTTTATAATAAAAATTTTAAAGGTTTATTAATAATTTTAGATGAAAAATAATTACAAGATATTAAAGCGTTGGGTAAGTCGATAAAACCATGTTCTTCTTAAGCTCAAAAGCATTAAATTCAGCGTTCCCCTTTTTGATATTCCAAAACCGATTATTTTCACACCACCTAACATCATCTTTACCATTTAAGCCCCTTTAAGTTTTTAAAAGCCTTTATGTCTTTCTAAATTAAATCTATATCTTTACTTTGTTTACTATAAATTTGATGTTTTATTTCCTTTCGCTATTATTTTTTGTGGATAGATGTGAAGTATTATCATCTGTGATTTATAAATACACATTCTTTATTAACATTACTTTTTTTTATATTTTCATCAAGCCGATCAAGATTTAACGCCCGATAGCAAATTATGTACTTTATTTTAAGCATTCAATCTAGTTAACGATTGCTTATTAAAAAAAATACTTTATATACTATATTAGATGTGAAAAGCAAATGACAAAAATGTCACTCTTGTGAGGATCACATAATTGATTTAACCATATATTTGAATGATGGTTAGTGTAAAGGACAATATGTGTGTAAATTTATTTAAATAAAAGACATTGTATGTAATTATTAAAACTAAATGACATAACATGCAATTTGATATATTAATAAAGGATATAATTTACTCAAATATTTATGTCACGTACCACCCCTAACCTTTACTGTTATATAGGATCTGTTTGGTACGAGGTAATGGAATGGACAAAAGAATGAAATGAATGAGAGAATGAAATGAATCATTATATTCCATTGCCTTGTTTGGTTACCCTTTAGAAATAAATGAATCATTACTTTATGTTGTTTGTCAGGTATAAAAAAAGCGAAGCAATGAAATGTAAAAGTAGTTATGGTGGTGATGGCGGGTGGTGGTGGTGGTCGGCGGTCTAGAGTAGCGGTGGCCTTTGGTTGTTTCTGGCGGCGGAGGTGGCCTCCGGTGGTTTCTGGTGGTGGTTTTCGCCGGCGGCGGTGGTCTCTGGTGGTTCTTGGCGGTGGTTTTCCGGCGGCGCCGGTCGCTGGCGGTGGTTTCCCGGTGGTGGTGGTTTTGGGCAGTAGTGGCGACGGTGGTTGGCGGCGCGCGGTTGGCTGGTAGTGTGTGGCACTACTGGTGGCCGGTGGTTGGCGGGGACGGCGGTGGCCGGTGGTTGGCGGGGACGGCGGTGGCCGGTGGTTGGCGGCGACGACGGTGGCCGGTGGTTGGTGGTGGTGGTGGCCGTGCCTGGTGGTAGTTGCTTGTGACGAACAATCTTGGTGGCTGGTGGTGGTTGTTGTGGTGGGTGAGTGGGTGGTGCTGATGACTAATGATAGAAGAAGTGATGGAATGAAAAAAAGAAATGGGAGTGGATGGAATGAATTTGAGGGAATGAAATCAATTATGTAATAGTTCATTACATTACTTCACCAACAAAACATGTATTTATTCATTCACCATCAATGGTTCATTCCATTCCGGCTCTTATTCCTACGTATCAAATGCTACCTGAGGGTGATTGAATAAATACATGTATGGTTGGTGAAGGTAATGGAATGAACATTACATAGTTGATTCCATTCCATCAAATTCATTTCTTCCACCCCATTCTTTTTTTTCATTCCATCCCTTCTTCCTCATTAATCACCAACACCACTCACTCACCCACCACAACAACCACCACCGACCACCAATATCGTTCGTCATCGGCAAACACCACCATGCACGACCACCGCCACCACCGACCACCGTCAACCCACCGGCCACCAGCGGCGCCGCCAACCACGGCCACCAGCGGCGCCGCCAACAACCGGCCACCACGGCGCCACCGAGAACACCGCCGCCGGCCACCGCAGCTGCTGAAAACCGCCGCCGGAAACCATGCTTGGGCCACCGCCACCACCGGAAACCACTACCGGTCACCACCACGCCCGCCATCACCATAATAACTACTTTTTCATTTCATTGCTTTGTTTTTTTAATACCTAACAAACAACACAAACTAAGAAAGTATTTATTACTAAAGGATAACCAAACATGACAATGGAATGTAATGATTTCATTCTCTCATCCATTTCATTCTATCATTCATTCTATTCCTTCGTTCGTTCCATTACCCAATACCAAACAAACCCTCAATGTTTTATTACATTCCGCACCTTATTAATGCATACCAAACACTACCTAAAGGTGAATCTAATTGAAGAATTCTTATAAAGGAAATGATTACAAAGAAAAGAAAACAAATCAAGCAGATTCGGATCGTACGACCCGACCTGACCTGACACGCTATCGTGATGATGTAATTTCCCCTAAATCTTTCCTGAGATTCTCTGCAACGATCATGTGAAATGATGAAAATCTGTCAAATCCTTGACTTTTACAGTTATTACTATTTTTATTAATCCCCATGTCGGTGGGTTTTTTTGATTTTTTTTTGGATATTATATATTATATATTATATATACATTGATTTTTTTTTGCTTTTCTTTTTTTTTGGATATTTATATTATATTATATATATACATATTAAAAACTTAGGTCGTAGCTACAATATATTTTTTATATTTATATTGTCGTTTTCTTTTAAGTTGATTATTATATGCTGCAAATTAATACCATAGTTTAAGATTGGTCCAATGGTTTTATAAGATTCTCTTTTTCAATTCTACCCATGTTCAAGCCTTCTACTAGACTGTTTATTTCTATTTATTTTTACAATGATAATGGCTGTCTACGCATCACATAATTTTAGCATTAACTTTTCTGCAAGTTTAACTTTCAAAGAAAAAATAGAATTATATATAATATTTAACAAAATATGCTTTTAAATGTTGAATCAGGACATGTGACGGTTTTACACGGTTTTAGATTTTACTTAAACGATTTTTTAAGGTTCACTTTCGTATTTTTAATGTTACAACGATTTTTACGAAATACTTTTCATTTACGTATCGACATTCAAAACAAGCCGCCGCAACGCGCGACATATCCTACTAGTTACTATAAGGTTTCACATTGAAATTTGACTTTTACAATTATCACTATATAAGTTTCACATATGAAATTTAAATTTCACAAATATCAGAAAAAGCTCTGTAAACTAGATATCATTATACATTTATTGAAAACCCTATATTAAAATAATAAATGTTTCTAATAAATAAGTTTTATTTTTTCATTTATTTGTAACTATATATTACGCATAAACCGATTTCAAGTGCAATAACTCTATATTTCAAACTTATATGTTATTGTTTGTTTATGTTTATTTACCGCCATTTACGTTTAGAAAATTGAGTTGTTTATAAGCAATTAGTTTAATTATATATATGTTTTTAACATTTAGTATTTTTTTAGCTTTTTTTTTTCTTGTTTGAAAGGTGTGTCTAAGAATGATTACTTAGATTTATTTATTTATTTATTTATACTATTATATAATTTATGTTAGGAGGAAATATATTTTTTTATATCAAATCTCTAAAATAAAAGTTTTATAAGTTTTTTAGCTTGAGGTACAACCTTTGAAGCTTGGCATTTTGCTACAATCCCAAACCATACAATCCCTCTCCATACAAGCCATATGCAGTTACTAGTTCTTGGTATTTTTTTACGTGGAACAAATAAGACGAAAGAAGATGCTTGGCTTGTTTAATTCTATCCAGGCATATATGAAAAAAATATGCACTATGTTCTACCACTTATTTTTTCCCCAGAATTTCAACACCATAGCGGCAAAGCAAAACATTTTTGAATCATTTGCTATCTAATATACGTATGACAAATTTTTTAAAACCTTTTCATTGAAATGTTGTGATTATACGTGTCTTTAATGATCCTAAGCTTGGACTTCAATGGTAACACTTATAGAAAACCCTTAAACCGTTGTGTTAGGGACCAAGTGATAGAAGCACGGTCTTTTGAAACACCTTGGTTTGTAAGTCTTGAGTTCAAGTCTCACAAAATAAAGAATTATCATTCCGGAAAAAAAAGAATAGGACTGATGCGTGAAAAGTAAATTATATATTCAAAATGAAATTGCACAAATTAATATTTAATTAAACACGAGTCTTATTATACGGTCTGACAGGAAGTTTAAAAGAGATAAAAATGATTAAATGAGAATCTAATCGAAGGATTTCGTATAAAAGGAAACGATTTCATAAAAAAGGAAACAAATCAAGCAGATCCGGGTCGTACGACCCGACCGACACGCTATTGTGATGATGTAATTTCCCCCCAAATCTTTCCTGAGATTCTCTGCAACGGTCAGATGAAATGATGAAAATCCGTCAAATCCTTGCAAATCATCCCATCATATAAACACATCTAAGCCCTAAAAGCCACACCAAACCCTTGATCGCACCACCACCGGCTTCCGGCGATCCTCCGGCGATCGGTGACATAACTGTTGAAGCCAAATCTGAACCCTAAAAGCAACATTAAAACTTGTTGCTGTCGGAAATAGTGGTCACCCGGAGACCAAATTCAGTGAATCGTTGCTGTGTCTGTTGAAGTTTTCTTCTCCGAACAGTGGCTAGTTGGCGATTGAGGCAAATGCTTCGGCCATACTTTGGTTTTATTCTTCTGTATCACTTTTCGTTTTGTTTTTGTTTGAGATTGATTTTAAACTCCTTGTTTATGGCGACTGAAGGACTGATATGACAATTACTCAGCGATTGAAGGTAATAATTTTACACTCCCTTGGTTGATTGTTCTGTTTACCTTTTTATTTGTGTTCGTTGGAGATTGCCCTAAATTCTGGTGTTGAATCTGATTGTTCTGATGTTGATCTGGAGACTCAGCCATTGAAGGTAACGATCTCTGCACTCTGTTGATTGATTGTTCTGTATAACTTTTTGTTTGAGACTGATTTTAATTTCTTTTATTATGGTGACTGAGGGATGATTTTACAAAGATCTTGATCTGGGGGCTATTCAGCTATTCAAGGTAACGATATCTACACTCATTGTTCTGTATGCCTTTTCATTTCGTTTTCATTGTTGTTGTCTTTGAATTCTGATGTTGTATTTGGCGACTAGAGGATTAAGGTAACAAGTTCAATCCGATTGTTCTGATATTGGAATCTGGAGACTCAGCGATTGAAGGTAACGATTTCTACACTCCCTTAGGTTGATTGTTCTGTATAGCTTTTTATTTGTTTCATCTGAGATTGCCCTAATTGTGATATTGAGTCTGGTGATTGAGGATTTAGGTAACGAGTTTAATCTGTTTTCTGATATTGAATTTGGAGATTCAGCGATTGAAGGTAACGATTTTTATACTCCATTGGTTAATTATTACATATAGCTTTTTAATTATTTTCATTTGAGATTGCCCTTAAAATTCTGATATTGAATATGGAGACTAATGGATTAAGTAACAAGTTCAATCTGTGGGGTGTTAGCGATTAAGGTAATGTTTGACCCTCCCTTGGTTAATGTGCAATAAAATTTTATTCGTTTTCATTTGAGGTTAACCTAATTTGGCCACTGAAAATAGATACTAGAACACCTGAGATAGCAATTTTCGCCCTCTCTTTGTTTATTGTTTATAGTATAGCTGTTTTCATTCTAGATTACTTTTAAAGCTTATCTTGATTCTGGTGACTAAATGATGAAGGCAACAATTTCAACCAGTGGGTTACTCTCAGTGATTAGGTAACAATCTCGATCCTCTCTTGCTTTAGTGTTATTTATAACTCTCATTCGTTTTCATTTGAGACTGACATAAGCTTCCAATGTTGAATCTCGCGATTTCTATTTTCTACACGTTCATTGGTTGATTGTCTGTATAGCTTGTTTTTGTAAATATTTGAGATTACCTTTTGAATTCTGATGTTGAATCTGGCGACTAGAGGATCAAGGTAACTAGTTCAATCCGATTGTTCTGATATTGGTCATTGTTCTGTATAACTTTTTGTTTGTTTTCATTTCAGATGCCCTAAATTGTGACATTGAATCTGGCGATTGAAGGATTAAGGTAACGAGTTGGATCTGTATTTCTGATATTGAGTCTGGAGACTCAGCTATTGAAGGTACGATTTCTATACTCCACTAGTTGATTATTCCGTATAGTTTTTATTCGTTTTCATTTGAGATTGCCCTTAATTTCTGATATTGAATATGGAGACTTATGGATTAAGGTAACAAGTTCATCTGTGCGGTAATCAGCGATTAGGTAATGTTTGACCCTCCCTTGCTTAATGTACAGTATAACTTTTTATTGTTTTTATTTGAGGTTTTCCTCAACTGGCCACTGGAAAATAGGCACTAGAGTAATTGAGGTAGCAATTCGAGCCTCTCTTTGTTTATTGTTCATAGTATAACTGTCAATTTTTTCATTCTAGAGTTACTCTTGAAAGCTGATTTGATTCTTGTGACTAATGATGAAGGTACCAATTTCAGCCAGTAGTACTCGGTGATTAAGGTAATGATCTCGATACTTCCTTGCATTATTGTTTAGTCTAACTCTCATTCGTTTCATGCGGACTGACCTTAACTTTCGATATAGAATCTCACGACTAAAGGATTAAGGTTACAAATTTCGGTCCGTGGGTTACTCATCTCACCCTCTCCAGACTTTACAGTTGAGTAGGATTTTTGTTGGGTTGGTTGGTTGTTTTTTGTTATTTTTAAATTTAGATATTACTGTAATAATAAATTTTATAATCGTATTGGACATAGTAATTATTCATGAAAATATATATCTTTCGAAAAAAAAAACTCCGGTCGACTCATCCCGCCTACCTGTCCATTTTATCATCTTTTTCAATATGGATATATAATCGATTCATACTGTTCTTCAGCTAAGGAACCTGGTCATTGCTGCCTTAAAACATATGTATATTTCACGTCTAACCACCCAATCATGCATTGGTCATCATTATTATACAATTTGACTGATGTCCTTAACTTTTTGGTCATGTAGCACCTATTGAGTAATTCAAGTTTATTCATACAATTGGTGATTTCCGTCTTTATTTAGTTAATTTGATTTTTTTATTTGTCTT
The DNA here is from genome assembly GCA_025506505.1 of Flaveria sonorensis. NCBI lineage: Eukaryota > Viridiplantae > Streptophyta > Magnoliopsida > Asterales > Asteraceae > Flaveria > Flaveria sonorensis. The sequence goes on along the minus strand of CM046431.1, from coordinate 45,789,811 downwards.
AATATTCAGTTATTTATATGCTTTTGTGTCTTTAAGATTCTAGATACTTGCTGGAGTTTGCTAGAAGGTTTTACACAAACCTAGTATCAATCAAGGATGATTTTTAGTTGCTGTATGATTTCTAGGAGAGCTGGCTTGTAAGGTATTTTGCAGTATGATGGTTCAAATTTACATCTTTAATTGAATTTCTTTCTACTGGGTGTATTGAGCTGAAGGATCTAATTATGATTTACCACATTTGTCAGTGTTTTTTCGATACATTGTGCTGAAAGATGTTGACTTGACCTGTTAGATAGTCTATGTGTGCCTATTTGGCCTAGTTGCAATATAAACTTCTTTGGTTCCTATCTAAGCTTAGGTCTGATGTATGTACCATTAGCATGGATATACCTAGTTCGTTTTACTTAATTGATCATTCCCTTTAATTCTGATCTTGAACCCGACGACTACATGATTAAGGTAACAATTTTTTATCTCCCTTGGTTTAGCGTTCTATATTAATTGTTCATGTCGTTTTTATTTGAGAATGCCCTTAAATTCTAATCATAATATTGGTGAAAACTTTGATTCATTTTTATTGCTTTGTTTAACTTATCACCCGTTTTCATCCGAGATTACCATTAAATTTGATCTTGATTCTGGCGACTTAAGTTTTAAGGCAACGATCTGAGACTTGGACTACTTAGCGTTTGAGGTAATTTTTTCAATCCATGTCTTAGTTTATTATCCTCTAACTATTCATTTTATTTCATCTAAGATAGCCCTTAATTCTGAAAACTATTTTTCATCTTGTTTAAAAAATTAGTGAGATAGTCACAATATTATATTATTTACTACTGTTTCTCCTATATGATCTCACATTTTCTTAGCTCTCTTCTTTTTGACTTGAGGTGTGAAATGGGTTGGTAAGGTACTTGGTTAAAATAGGTCGGTTGGGTTGTCTACAAACAAGCTTTTTACTAAAGTTCAAATCTTTTCATGAGTCATAGATGAAATGTGGATTTTTCATGGGCGTATAATTTATATTTTCCACTATCTAGTCACACCATTTGTTATTGTGGCATTATCTGTTGCTAAATCTGTTCATAGCCTCAATCTGCAAGAAGTTTCATATATGTGCTTCAATTTGATGCTAACATTTATTCTTTTTGTACTTTCAGCATTCATTCTTATGCTCAGCCTTGCAAGTTTATATAACTATTGTTGGAGATAATTGACTCTTCAAATGGAAAAGTAAGAGATTATGCCATGTAATTTTTTTCTGTTTACCACTTACAGCTTCGTTTTTCTTTAAATATTTTATAAGCTGGTTGTTGTGTTAAGTAGACTTTTTCATAAGACTCACTATGTGGGTTAAGGGCCAAAATGTGTTACTTTGTAGATCAAAACTCAAAATGAGTCAGCTTAGGTTAACCCAGAACCATTTATGTATATTTCGCTGATTATGGCTTTTGTTTGATGGGGCTCTTTTGATATTTGACTCGGCGGGCTACTTAGCGTTAAGGTAAGCGAGAATCTCAACCTCCTTTGGTTTATGGTTTTGTATAATGTTCATTCGTTTCCATTTGAGACCACCTTAGATTTTTGATCGGGGTTCCGGTAATAAAATGGTTGAAGGTGACAGATCCTGGGCTACTAAGTATAACTTAATTTTGATTGCCATTAAATTATGATCTTCATTCCGACACCTAGAGGAGCAAGGTAACAAATTCAACCTGCATGCTGCTACTTATCGATTAAGGTAACAAATTTCCACCCTCCCTTGGTTTTCCACAGCCTGTAATATGTAGTATAACTTTTCACTCATTTTCTTGATTGCTTTCTGTTGACTAAAGGAAACAATTTCGATACGTGGGCTGCTTAGTGATGAAGGTAACAGTTTCAACCCTCCCTTGGTTTATTGTTCTATATAATTGTTCATTCGTTTTCATTAACTTGAATTCTGATCTTGACCCGACGACTACATGATTAAGGTAAGGTAACAATTTTGATCTCCCTTCGTTTAGTGTTCTATATTAGTTGTTCATTCGTTTTTATTTGAGAATGCCCTTAAGTTCTAATCTTAATATTGGTGAAATTTTGATTCATTGGCTACTTAGTGTTAAGGATAATGGTAATAGTTTCGATCCTCCCTTATTTTATTGTTTGTATAACGTTTCACTCATTTCATTCGAGATTGCCAGTAAATTTTGTTCTTGCTTCCGGTGACTAAAGGATTAAGGTAACGATCTGATACTTGGACTACTTAGCGGTTAAGGTATTGTTTCCATCACTGTCTTAGTTTATTGTTCTCTATAACTATTCTTTTATTTCTTTTAAAATAGCCCTTAAATTCATGAAAACTATTTTCATCTTGTTTAAAATTTTTGAGAGAGAGTCGCAAATACTATATTATTTAATAATCTGTTATGTTGATAGCAAACTTTGGAAGTTCTATGCATTTTGAAATACACTCCGGTGAAGGTGTTCTGTGTAAATTGTAATGAGCTAAGTGAGAGTTTTTCAGGACGAGGTTGGGTCACAACATGTAAGTTTTTATCCAATTTTTTAACTCCTTGTTATTGGTATTTTGTGACATATTTAATTTTCTTTCTTTTAATCTATGTTATTGCTTTTCTTCGTTGTGATCTAGAAACTTTTTGCTTCTCTTTTACCCGATATTTACCTTTATTTACTATCATTTACGTGTGGCAAACTTGCAGTATGAGCGATCAGGAAATTGGTTAAACGTAGCTGGTTAAATAGGTAATGGTTTGCAAGACAAACTGGTGGTTGGGTACTTGGGTTGACCCTTGAACACTTTTGTTCAAAAGGTTTGAACTTTAAATGTAGTTTAGAAATATAAATTATGTGACAAATTCAACACATTGTTTCTCCTTTTTGGTCTCAAAATTCCTTCTCTCTTCCTTTTGACTGAGGTGGTGAAATGGGTTGGGTAAGGTAATTGGTCAAAACGGGTCGGTTGGGTTGTCCCCAAACAAACTTTATATGAAAGTTCCAACTTTTTATATGAAGTGACTGAACATTTTGTATGTATTAAGTACACTTTAGATGAATGTGGATTTTTCATGGCAATATAATTTATATTTCCACCGTCTAGTCACAACCACTAGTTATATGGGCATTATGTTGCTTAAGTGTTTAGCACTCATCTGCACGAAGTTTCATTTGTGTGCTTCAATTTGACGCTACATTTATTCTTTTGTAGTTTCAACATTCATCCTTATGCTCGGATTGCAATTTATAACTGTTGTTTGAGATAGTGGACTCTTCAAATGGAGAAGTAAGAGATTTACATGTAATCTTTTTATCTTTACCAACTTGTTTTCTTTAATAATTTGATTAAGCGGATTGTTGCATTAAGTAGACTCTTTTCATTAAGACCACGATGTGGGTTAATGTGCCAAAATGTGTTCCTTTTGTAGGGTCAATACTCAAAATGAGTAGCTTAGGTTAGACCCAGAACCATTTGTCTATTTTGCCATTATGCTTTTGTTTATGAAGGCTATTTTATATTTCGACCCGTGGACTACTTAGCGTTAAGTGTAGAATTTCGACCATCCTTGGTTTATGGTTTTCTATACTGGTTCTTCGTTTCCATTCGAGATTGCCATAAAATTTTGATCATCATTCTGACACCTGGTGGAGCAAGGTAACAAATTCAACCTGCATGCTGCTACTTAGCAATGAAGGTAACAAATTTCAACCTCTCCATTGGTTTATCAATAAGTAATATTCAGTATAACGTTCACTCTTTTCTTGATTGCCTTCTGGTGACCTAAAGGAAACAATTTCAATCTGTGGGCCAGCAGTGATGAAGGAAACAGTTTTGACCTTCCTTGGTTTCTCGTTTTATATAATTGTTCATTCATTTTCATCAACTTATATTTTAGTCTTGATTTTGGAGACTACAACAATTAAGGTAAAATATTGATCCGTGGGCTAACAACGATTAAGGTAACAATTTTGATCCTCCCTTGGTTTATTGTTCTGTAATAACTATTCGTTCGTTTTCACTTGATATAACCCTTAAATGATGTTGATTCTCATGACAAAAGGAAAAGAATTAGATCCGTTGGCTACTAACGTTGCAGGTAATAGTTTTGACCCTTCCTAGGTTTATCATTCTATATACATGTTCATTTGTTTTGCAGACTCTTAAATTTTAATCTTGATTCCGGTGCCTACAGGATTAAGGTACAATTTGATCTGTGGGTCCTCAGGCGATTATGGTAAAGTTTTGACCCTCCCTTGGTTTATCTTAAGGTTACAATTTCGATCCGTGGGCCACTCTGCGATTAAGGTAAAAGTTTTGACCCTTGGTTTATCGTTACGTAATCATTTACTGTTTGTT